>QANY01002872.1:358909-708471 GCA_003255025.1 Datisca glomerata
CCCCCCCCCCCCCCATAATGATCTCTATGCTACCTAATACTGTCATAATATCGGCCAATTTCATTCATTTAACTAATTGAGGAAGAATTTATAAATTGATAAAACCTGGTGGGCAAATTGTTCATCTCCAAAGAAAAAACCACCATTACAAGAAATAAGAGCTTTAGCGACCAACATTTTGGTCGCTAAAGCCCCAAAAAGTCATCACGAAAGCTTTTCGTGATGAACATAAGTTCATCGCGACTTCGTGACTTTTGCTTCGTCAGTGAAAGTCTTTCGCGATGAATTTTTGGATCTCGTCGTCTTAGCCTTTAACGACAAAACAAAAACTAGTCGCAAAAGGCTTTCGCGACAAAAAAAATATTGGTCGCGAAAACCCTTCAGCGACAAAAAAAAATTTGGTCGCAAAAATTTTTTCGCCACAAAAAAAATTGCCGTCGACATTGCTGACCTGTGCCGTTTAGATTTTTATTAGCGCATTAGTTTTGTTAAGAAAATAAGAAGAAAGAAACTGTAAATTGCTTACCAAATGAAAGAGGCAATCAATATTGAAAGTTTAAACTTACCACAATGCTTAACAACAACAACTTCAGAGATTTTCTTGAGAGATGTACTAGGCAGCCTCTGCAGTAAAGGAGCGCAGCCTAGAAATTCAATCACTGTAAAAAAAACAAATTAATCCAATCAATACAAAAGCAAAATCAGCTCGCACAATGGCAGACGTAGATTATCGCAACAGGGAATTAAAACTGAAAAAAAAAAGCTAAAAGAAATGTAGGAAAAAGGGCAAAAAGAATTATTTATGGAATCTAACAATAATGGCATATTAAAGTATATTCAAAATTCATATATCAATACCTAAAAGCAAGCAATAAAAAATAATTAAAACATAAACTAAGGAAGATTTGAGACACGATAGGAGTGAAGTTACTCCACCAACAAGTTAAGATACACCAAGTTACCCTCGAAATTAGACTCATGAAAGTTCTCATACCTAAGCTTCTACTTTCTGGTGTCAGCAAAGCATTCAAGCCGTTACATGACTACAACTAATGACCGAAGAAGAACTGAACAACACAGTCTACCTTTCCAAAAACTTGATGATTTAAAATATATAGAACTCTTGAAAAGATAAAATCTTAATGTGCACACAAATATATTTATAGAAAGAAACATAATTTTGTTAGATACAAACCAATACAGAAGTCACGAGGCTCAACGAACCATATCCTACAAAGTGAACAACCATTCAGAATCCATGAAAAGATGGAAAGAAATCATAGCATGTCAAAAAGAGAGCATTTAGAAAATGTCTAAATAGAATTATCATTCATTTTAACAATCACCACTAGTCAGTATGGACCTCTAATTTCATATTTCAAGATTCACAAAGAATATGCAATTAAGACCTACACTTGCAATTCAATGAAGAAGAAAACCCATGCTACTAAACTTAAAAGTAACCAATGTAATCCTAATTCAAAGCTTGTTTTACTCCGACGGATTCTAGGACAAGTTAACAATCATAGAGGAAAAAGAAGGAGAACTGAATAATAGCAGATCACAGAAAGTGAGTATAAATAAGAATATTGCAGCTAGAAGCTAATAAACTAGAAACCAAATATCACATGTCATCATATTTCTTAAGAATAGCGTTCTTTGTACTCAAATAGAGAGGCCATTTCTTTGTAAATTCCATGACATTGATGATTCAGCAAAACCTCGAATAGACTGATCAATTACATTGGGACAAAATAGAAACATTCAGTACATGTATCCAAACGAAAGGCACATATTAGTGGCAAGAGAGTTAAAATTAGAAAACATAAATGATTTATATTGTCTTAGTATGATAAGAGAAAGTAGGAACCAAGAAATTTTTTTATGATTAAAATAAGAGAATAAAGCAAAATCCAAAACAACCCAAGATTATAGAATCATCATAAACCATTAATCACACCAAGAAAATGTTATTTAAGATTAAAACAATAGAATGAAGCAAAACCTAAAAGTCATGCAAAATAATTGCGCAAGTCATAGAAGAAATTGAATGTTTAGAGAAATATACAAACATCAATTATTTTTGTCAGAATGTTACCTCTTTCGATCAAGCCCTTGATGAACTAATAACCATTTCAAATGGTAAATTCAAGCATAAATCAAATTTGGGTTCTGGAAAATAAACGTAGAAGTCGAAAATCACATGCAAAACAATGGCAGAAAGTAGACAATGAAAAGGTTTAAAAAGCAATAAATAGAAACTCAAATAAAACTTACTTTCTTCTTTTCATTTTTAAATTTGTAATTAAATCGAGTAGTTTCAGATAAATGATTGGAGAAACAAAAAAGAGGAGAAAAGTTTCACACAACTATCGTACAAAATCTAAGAATAATAAAAAACAAGGAAACCCTTCAAACTATTGAATATCCACGACTAAATAGAACACCTACTAACAATTAGAATCAGAAATTACTTTATGAAAATTTAAATCACAAACTCATAGCATGTGTTAAAATTTACAGAATCAAAGATATAACTCAACCCGAGCGAACTCTCCCATTCCAGACTATAAACTGAGTTGAACAATCACTCGATAAACGCGAGCTGCTTCATTTTATTCCTAGAACAACAAGAAAATATGTACATATGCAATTGAGAAAAAAATTACACAACTTAGTAATACAATCGGCAAAATTAGTAATCTCAGATTACTCAATACATATCTTAGGAGAAGAGAAGTGCCCGGAAGAGTCACAAATTGATAGATGAGTCTCTTGAAGTGATGGAGGAGCTCTCTATCGCGGGCGAACACATTCGAGGAGGAGCTCTTTGTCGTGGACGAACTCGGTGCGGAGGATCTTTACCACGGAGACTGAAGGAGACGGACTGATCGAGGAGGAGGAGCTCTTTTCCGAGGGCTTGAGCGGGTAAGCAGAGAAATGATTTAAGGGGGGAAACCTACTATTTTTCATTTAGTGAGACCTATTTGGTCGCTAAAGGTCTGACCTTTAGGGACCAAATAATTAATTGGTCGATAAAAAATAAGACTTTTACCGACGAATTTAAAATTTCGTCGGCAAAAGCCCACAAAAAATCCCGTGCTCACTTTCTTTTTTTTCCAGGTAAAATATATAGCCTTTCACCACCAACTAAAAAGTTGGTCGCTAAAACAAGTTTTTAGCCACGAATTTATTTTTGTGGCTAAAAAGTTGGTCATTAAAAGATCATTTTCTTGTAGTGCACCTTGATTCCCTTCTTATTCAAATTCGAAATTTGAGTTTGAAGTCAAAATATTTTTTGTGCGTGTAAAACTATACCCTCTTTTTTATATCTGAATCTAATTTTTAGAATGAGATTGCTTTTATATATATATATTAACTGATGAATTAGTAGTCGTTATAGTAGTTCTTGTATCAGTTATGTTCTTTAGATTATTTGCGAGCGGTATTCAAGCTATTATTTTTATAACTTTAGCCCCCACCTCTAGCTCTCTCCCGTTAATATAATTTTCCAAATACTATGAAAATCCTCCCCCCCCAAAGCATTTCTATACGCTACTTGAGAAATGATCAGAATTCAAGGATAATCATAAAATGAATAGTTCCAAAAAGGGGGAGAGTTATTATTGCAATGTACGTCATTTTGCATTGAATTAAAAGAATGTAAGAGAAAATAAACCATTGCTGCTAATTAAAAGAATGTAAGAGATGATACAAAACTTCTAATATATTACTAACACTTAGAATAAACATTAGTCTCATATACAAAACTTTTTCCCATACATATATAATACATACGCGCGCATGTACATATATGTATATATGTATGTGTATATGGATGTATTTATATATGTATGTATACATATACACATACATACATAGATATGCATGTATGTATGTGTATATGTATGTATGTATGTGTATATATATACACATATACATACATGCATTATATATGATTCTAAGGACAAAATATTTATCTTAAAACTATATATACTGAAACAAAATATTGTTAGAAGATTTGTTGGTAGTCTCAACAATATCTAAAAGTTGATTGGAACTCATTCTTTAAATTAATATTCTTAGTGTTTAAGGGCTAATAAAAAGAATATGGTGTAAGAGACAGTGATAGCATTAGATTAATCTTCCATTGATAGTATTAGACATTAATATTATCTACATGTATGAGTAAAGTCTGCATTAGATTATTTTTGAATTACAAAATCAACATATTCAATCTCTCCTAAAATAAGGCAAATCCATTTTTTATGCATTTAGTTTGAAGAAAACATTATACACTTCACCATATACTAGAAAGCTACAAAAGATAAAGAAAAATCTACCAAGCATCTATATCCCAACAATAAAAGACATTATATCTCATAAGAAACCCTTGAACATCATCACCACAAAAGGATACAGATGAACGCTTCCAAAAATATAGCTTCTTGATATATCACCTGCAGAACACATGAACATTGTTTAGAAACCACTGCTAAAATATTTTTCAAATCATTGCAAATTAAAGACATAGGATGAAATTATTTAAAGAAGCATTTGAAAATCCCATCAATTTTGTCAAAATTAAGGAGAAAAAGGCACAACAATTTCACTTGAAATACTAATAGCCAATAATTGAAAGCTACATATATCGTATATGAGGAAGAAAAAAAAAGAAAAAAACTATTTCTGAAGAAGGCATTTTAAAACAAAATCGTCCCATACAAATGAGTTTTATAGTAAATCATGAGTCATAATATTCAGTAGAAATCAATGCAAACTTAAAGAGAGGAAATATAAGAAGTTGTTAATGTAACGGTTGATGAATGAAAGGACCAAAGAAATATGTAGATATTTGTTTTTGGAATAGGATGGAATTGGAGGTTAATGGAATGTAAAAAATTAAACTAAAAATAATAGAAAAAAATACTAAAGAAATATATTAAAAATCAACTTTAAAAAAACGGAAGGCATATAAAAAAGTATTAGTTTTATTTAGATAATAAACATATTTACGTTCTGTAGTTTACAAATTAAGTCAAACAGTTTTTTAATATATAAAATATCTATTAAATTTATCATTAAACTCAATCAAGAATTCTTATCATTTTTATGGTCGTGAAAAAATATATTATTTTGTAACATTTTGAACTAATTTCCATCCATCTAAATATTTAACACTTTAAATTTCTATCCCTAGTAATAGACATTAAAGTGTTAGAATTTAATCATCACATTTAAGGAAATCGATATATTAATATATATTGATTGAGTGATAATACTTTTCAAAAATTTGAGTATGACATTTGGCATAATTTAAAAAGTTCATATCTAACTTTATACATGTATACAGATTTAATTTATTTTCTCTCATAGACACAAGGTATAGAGTAAGAGTTCTTTGTGATTGTAACTCCACTTCACAATTTAGTGAAGTCATACAATTTCACTTGAAAAGTGTAGTACATTAATGATTAATTAATGATTAATGTGGAGTGACTTATCTTCGTCACTCAGTAGAGTACTTAGTCAGTGTACTCATTTATTTATAAGGTGTTGGAATGACTAATGAGTTTTTTAGATAGGTTCTTGGTGGTAAGAATTTGTAGATGCAACAGCACACCCCTACTACACTAGCACCTAAAAGAAGTTTTGTTACAAATATCATTAGAAATAAATAAATAAAAATATGGAGATGTCCACCACCATGTAGGAGGAATTATACTACCTCTGGACGCCAAATAATATGTAACCAGTTGCTCTCTTGGTTAATGTGTGTGCTAACAAATTTAATTTGAGAGCGTAAACATAACACTTACTCCAAGTACCGCACCAATGCCAAGGGACTCACGAGAACTGAAACGAAGAACGGCCACTAAATAAGCATAATTACTCTCCAACAATAATTGTCTCTAGCCAAAGATCTAAGCATAAACAACCACACAGACAATAACATACAGCTTAATCTCGAAAGAAAAACAGACATCAAGGTGGATAGCAAAATAACTTAAACAAATCCTCTAGATGATAAAAAAACTCATTCACATCTAGCAAGGTCAAGGATACCAAATGCTGCTTCATCCATGCTAACCTTAATCTAGCCTGATAGACGAAGACTCCAAATAGCTTCCAATGTATGCGGGACCCTGGAAGGACGACCAAGAATATGAAGACGTTGAAGAGTCGAATTTCATCTATTGAATTCTACATTATCTAATATGAAGCGAGCCTACCTCACACACAAAACATCAAACCAAAAGAAAGAGCCTTTTTAAAAACAACTTGCTTACCCTCAAAAGTGGCTCGGTTACAAAGAACCACACCACTTAGAAGACTACAATCATGGAAGTTCACCAAAGAGTATTCATTGCATATGAAAAGTGTTCGACACTGCATCTCGCAACCCACGAGCAAAAGGATAGTCAACAAAGAGATGTCATATGTTGTCTTCCGCAGAACAATCAATGCCATATTGGGAATGAAATATAATTACGAGCGTGCAATGTAGAATAATAGGAACCATCCTAGAGAACAACCTCCAAATGAAAGCAAACTAAGAGAGTGGAATAAACGACATCTAAATATGATTTTCTCATGAATCCCTATTAGGATTAAACCCTAAAAGCATTGAGATTCTATTTTAGTTATCTAGACATTTAGTTCGGATTAATAATAAATACTTTATTCTTATATTATGTGCAATGCATATTATAAAAGTCCACAAGCATAATTGTACTTGATTTGTGGGTCATATGGAGTTTAACTCATGAGAATCATGTATTTAACCAAGAGTTTTTATGACTTAAATATTTACTATTTATAGTCTAGTGAAGTTGGACAATTTATTAAGATATACGATAGTACATTAACTCTAATATGTATAGTGACTTACCTTGTCACTAGGTGGAGTACATGGTTAATGTGCTAGTGCATGGAATGCATTGTGGACTACTAATTATGAGTGTTATTAATCTTGAGAGAGTTATTAACTCATTTTTATAATTAAGTTATTTTGATATGCTATGATAGATTACTAAGTTGTTAGATAATGAGAATGCATAGATTAGTAGAGTCCATTTATACTTTTAAATAAGTGACATAGTACTCATTGACAGAATTCATTTATGTGAGCATACAATATAAGAACTTAGTATCTCTAATAATTTTGTTAGAGATTTGATAATTTTACTTGAGGCGTCAAGTACAAAAATTATCATAGTTGATAATGATCAAAATTTGGAAATCAAGGAATAATAGGTATATTTATTAGTTAGATAGTACTTTATCAAATTATACACAATATTATATTTTGGAGGGGCAATACATAATAGATAATAGGTAGTGGTTAGTACATCGAGCAATTTAAAATATGATAAAAGTTGAATTACAATTTTATAATTGAATAAATTGTATTTAATATTAATAAATTTGATCGTGGGTTTGGTTGGTCTTAATTTTAGTGATGCAAGTTTTTTATGGTCAATCTCAGATGCGAGACTACATCTACAATGTCTTCACTTCACTCTCAAAATTTGCAATGGGGAAAGGTGATGTAGGAGACCAACATAAGGCAGGTGGTCTCCTTTTTACTCCTTTGAACTTTAAGTTAGTAAGTAGGTAGATGAGAGCAAAGTGGAGAGTAAGTAGAGAGTTTATTACATACGATAATAAAAGTCATTACCTCTTTTTTTTATATAGTGTTAGTCTAGGCACTCGGAATAGATAGGGTAGCAGAGGTAGAGTATCTCATGTATGGACCAAAGTTGACCTTCCATGAGGTGCTATCTCATAATAATCTCTAGCCTTGAGACTTTCTTATTGGGTTGGCAGTTGACGTGTTGTGCCAGGACAACCTGTCTTGTCCTTGGGAATGTGCCATCTTGGTCTTATTGGACCACCCATATTTAATGCTCTTGATGACATTCTGAAAAGGCCAGTTGGTTCACCATTATCTTGGTTCGTGATTGGTGCAGGTACATTTAATGCCATTAATGACAGTCTATCCTCCTCAGCTCAGTTCATGCCTTGGTCTAGGAGCTAAGTTTGAGGAAGGCGGATGTTTTCCCACCTAAGGATTTTCTTTCTTTCTGAGTGTATTTTTCCCCTCTTTGGACTAAAAAAAATATGGAGTTTGCTTGCCCTTAGTCTCGATCCTCATTTTATTAAGGACAATCTCTAAAAACTTGGACTTCTTTGTTGGGCCTAAGCTTGTCCTTAGTTACGGGCATTTGAGGATGATTCCTATCCTCGAGTTCATCGGGACATTTTGGGTCTATGAGGGTCTTGTCCTCAGATTTGTGGGGACTTCATCCTTCGAGGGGTCCTCATCCTCAGATCCATGGGGATATCTTCCTCGGGTCCTTGGGTACTTCATTTCAGGTCTATAGGCAGATAGTCCTTTTGGGGGGTTATGCCTTCAAAGTATGTGTATTTACAATTTGATATGCAATTTAAAGAGGATTACATTTTTTATAATTTTTCTTTTAAATTATTGTTGAATAATTTATATAAATATCTAAAATTATATATTCATTAATGAGACTATGATCTTGTATTAGTACGAGAGGATTAAGATCATAAATAATGAATAAAATTGTCAGCAACATATTAAAGTATGGAATCTTTAATGAATGGTTGCTAGTATGGTTCACTAAGCATTATGAATGTGTGTGATCTAGATCTAGATCATTGATGTGGATAGACATCTTAGTGAATGTACTTTATATAATAAGATTATATATGATAGGACCGATGTGAATTAATATTTTTATTAACGTGTCGTTTATCATGAAGATTTAATACACATCAATTGATGATCATATGTAGATCAGTCTGAATCCTGACATATTAAAGTATGGAATCTTTAATGAATGGTTGCTAGTATGGTTCACTAAGCATTATGAATGTGTGTGATCTAGATCTAGATCATTGATGTGGATAGATATCTTAGTGAATGTACTTTATATAATAAGATTATATACGATAGGACCGATGTGAATTAAAATTTTTATTAACGTGTCATTTATCATAAAGATTTAATACACATCAATTCGATGATCATATGTAGATCAGTCTGAATCTTGAGTAGTCACGAACTCCTATGCAGATATGTCTACTAGATCTTTTGATTCACTCGTTATGGTCTGTTTGTTAATCAGGCTAATGACTTTTATTTTGGAGATTCAGTGATGTGGATGGCTGAAGACTGATTTTATAAGATTTGGAATCTAAGCTTTCCTAATGGATCGTATATTGGTTCACTTAAGTGTTAATTCTGAAACTGAATGATTATTGAGCTCAAATTTATAATAAGATTATAAATTAGCCATTCCATAGTGGATTAATGGTACTTAAGGATCAAGAGACAATTAAAAGGGTTTAAGGGTATTTTTGACCAGTTCTAATTTACGAACCAATAATTGGAGGACAGAACTACATGAAATAATTATGTGAGTGGACTATATGAGAATTCTCTATAAATCTATTCTATAATCTCTAAGAGTGTAATTTCATATTTATAGTGGAGTAATAATGGAATTAATAAATAAGATTATTTAATTAAAGAGTTTAATTAATAATATGGTTTATTAAAACTTAGGATTATAGGTCCATGGTCTCCAAGTCACCTCTATACTACGTTCTCTAGGGTGTGAATATTTCAAAAAATGAGAAAATGACTCACTTGCAAAAGGAATTTTTATTCTGGGGCAAGAAATAATTATGAGATAATTATGTGTGATTAATTAAAAATTAATTAATTGAATTATTTATATATTTAAATATAATTTTTGGAAATTATATATATATATATAAATAATTATCAATTTTTTTAATTATCGATAAGTGAGACACAATATCTAATTTGTAAAATTAGATAACTAAATTATCATTAGATAATAATTTAAATCAACTACATCTGTTATTTGTGAAATAACATATAAGTTAGTTGATATGAATAATCAGATATGTTACTTTTAAATTAACTGATATCTACATAATTATCTGACTAAAATAAATATTTAATTCACAAAAATTGTCACGTGTCAATCAGTGATAGGGTATGACAAATTGTTATGGACAACAGTGGTGCCGCGTGACACTACAGTAGTGAGTATGCAACACTATAGTGCCAGATGGCACTACAGTTGTGTCGTGAGGCAAAGGGTCGTGTGGTACTGTGCTGGCTCACGGCACATTGCAGTGTCATGTGGCACTGCAATTGTGTACAATTATAAAGGGTCCCACTGCAATTGGTAATTTTATAATTAAATATTATTTCAGTTTATCCCTAAATATATGATACGCCATTATCTAGAATATATACAAATATTATTCTAATGACGTGAGTTGTTAAAAGAAGAAGAGAGAATCAACTGATCAGATCAAAAGTTGAATTGAGAACACGATTGGTGTCAAAGAAATTTTATTCTGTGATTAACTGTTAATCAAATCTCTAAAAGAATAATCATCACGTTCTTTTTTAGAATCGTCATTCTCAGTAAATCTATAGATCTCATGTGTTGAGAACCTCTAAAAACAGAAAAAGTGTCTTGTAATATTCTACTTACCCACACACGTTCTAGTGCATTAAAGATTGACTTGAAAGATCTTGGTGTGAATGTCGGAGTCTATTTGATCGTTGGAACGATTTTCTGAGAACAGAGGATCGATCGGTTTTTGCAAAGACACTTGATATAGACTACAAGAGACATATGATTCCTAACCTTGTATGTTGTAGATTTTACTTATAAATACATCATAGATCCTGACTTACTGAAAAATAGTTTTCAATAAAAAATTTAATTTGGTTATTGTGACGTTGCACAAGTGTTGTTTTATTAAAAGATTTGATTTTTATTAACAGTTTAATTATTAAAACGGCCATGCGCTTTTATGCTTCCGTTGTGTACGCGCCGCGACGACCAGCAAGTGGTCTCAGAGCGGTCTTTATATATTTATATGTTAAATGCTCTGTGAGTTTTCTTGCATTATTCATATAATATTAGATATGTATAATGATGGAGGGTTATGTTTTTTAATGTATAGAAAATAATGGATTGTTAATTGTATGGTGATTATTGAATTATGTTTTGTTTTAATTTTTCCTAGATCTTGTGTAAGCCGAATTAAGGTGTAAAATTTTTTGTAATTTTATTTTCAATATTATTGTAATTATTCTGAACGCGAGAAGATGAAGAATGCACGAGACAAACTGCAGAAATTTACTGTTCATGCGAAAACACAATTCATCCGTGAAAACACTGTTCATGCCATAAATTTACTGTTTTGGCAAAAACACAATTCATCCGTGAAAACACTGTTCGCACCAGAAATTTACTGTTCTGGTAGAGGTTGAACAGTGCCGGCGGCACTGTACTGATGGTGAACAGTGACTGTCTGGCGTGGCAGGCAGCTGCCGGTGGTGAGACGAGTAGCGGTGGTGATGGGTGGTGATCGAAGAGTCCTATCGTCGGTGACAATTGTCGTCATGTTTTAGGAAAGTTTCCAACAAACCATGCAATCAAAGTCTATCATCTAAGTGTTTCAATACAATCCAAACTCTTTTAATTATCCATTTAAATTTTGAAATTAGTATAATTTTAAAATTAATTATTAATTTTTTATTTTATGAAAACTAAAAATTAATAGGTGGATTAAGCTTGACCCAAATTTGACTGAATTAAATAATGTGTTTGTTTGACTAGGTCAAAGTCAACTATATTAAATGGAATAATTATAAAAATTGTTTTAATTAAGGAAAAATAGTTTTTCTAATTAAAAAATATTTTGTTCAAAGTTTGAAGATTATGAAGATGGATATCATGAGAAGAATGTAATATTTGAAAAATATGTATTCTTGAACTCCGCTTTATAGTTTTATTTCTTTATTTTAATGGTTGTAATATAGAAATACTCAATAGTCACTAGGTCCATTATTAGTTTATTTAATTGTTAAATAACTATTTAATTCTTATGTTTGATAACATGTCCATGCATTAGTCGATTACATGTCATACATGAAAATCTCACACAATTTTATTTAATCATGTATCTCATCTATAGAAACATGATTTATTAGGATTGTCCTAATATATTTATATTAATTGCTTTATGAAATCAATTGCATGTAATCTGCTAGGTTTAACTAGTTAAAACCTGGTACTCTCACCACACTAAAGTCTAGTGAATATAATTAATCAGTTCACCTAATTATCACTTAGGCGCTTCAGAAAGCTAAATGAACATAGAGCAATGAGATTGTATTAACTGATAATTAAATATTCATAGAGTTATTATTTTTACTAGTAATTAATTTAGAATTAATAGATTAGTTAAAATAGAGACACATTATCCTAAAATAGTGAGTAGGAGAAGGTTGACATGTTAATGTAACATATGGTCTCCATCATTAGTACAACACCGTGAGTGAAGTGAGGGTCTCGAGATGGCTTTGTTTTCATCCCCCTAAGGAAGATTTCGAGTTGTACCAATAAGGTTGAGCTTCTTAAGAAGATAGGAGAAAGTGATGTAGTTTAGTTTTGACTGACCCTAAGGCGGCATATTCTTAATAAAGTCATGAAATCTGAAATGATGAGTTACACTCACAAAGTCACGATTAAGCTTTCATGTGGATAGTTATGACTTGAACGAACAAATTATACCTTATTGTTAAAAGATAAAATATGAGATATTTTAAGTTTTAATTAATAAGGATGAGAATGTCTCATAGACAGTCTGAGATTAATCTGATCGACCCTAAGAGACATTAATCGTTGGGTTTTTTTTATCGTTATTAGTAAATGCTAAATTTATGTATTTATTATGATTGCATTCATGCATCACGTTTACTTTTTGAATTCTAGATATTATCAATTATATTGAATCATGTATGTTTTAAATTCCAGTTATCAATATTATGTATACCATGGGCAACCCTGTTACGGCTTTACTCGCTCTTGAAAAATTGAATGGTGATTATTTCGTACATTGAAAATCAAATATGAACTTAATGCTTATTTGAAAGAACCATAAGTTCATTCTTATTGAGAAATGTCCTGAGGAGCCCGCTGCTAACATCACTAAGAATGTTAGGAACAAATATGATGCTTGGATCATCTCAAACAATAAGGCGAAGTTCTACATTCTTGTGAGCATGAATGATGTTCTGAGAACCAAGCATGAAAGTATGGAAACTGTCTATGAGATTATGGAATCTTTACAAGCAATGTTTGGGCAGCAGTCCAATCAAAGTCGTCATGAGGTCACTAGGAGATATATGACAACTAAGATGAATAAGGGTAATTCTGTTCGAAAACATGATTTGAACATGATCAACATAATGCACAAGTTACCATCATACTAGAGTCACTGACACCAGCTTTTTCTGCATTCACGACTAATTATGCCATCAACAAGTTGCAATTCAACATGACCCAGTTGTTAAATAAACTGCAAACTTATGAGTAACTCAACCTTAGAATAACCAAAGAGGGCGAGGCATATGTTGTTGAGCAAAAAAGCCTTCTTCCAATATTGTTAAGAACAAAAAAGGAAGAAGAACAATGGTAAGGACAAGAGTAAGAACAAAATAGAAAAGAAAGCCAAGACATCACCAAAAGCCAAGAAGAACAAGAAAGACAGCAAGCCTAAAAGAAAATGTTTTAAATGTGGGATTGAAGGTCATTGGAAGAGAAACTATAACAAGTATCTCTCTGAGCTGAAGAAGAAAAATGTAAATATGATTTACTTGTACTTGAAGCTTGTTTGATTTGTCATCTTGGATACTTGATTTAGAAGCCACTAACCATGTATGTTTTTCTTTTCAGATGCTTGATTCGTCAAAGGAGTTGGCTGATGGCGAGGTTGTTTTGAGAGTTGGCAGTGGTGCACACGTGTCAGCTAAAGCATTAGGGACTATCCATTTACTTTTCGGATATATCAACTTAGTAGAGAGTAAAATGACTAAGAGACCTTTTACAGGAAAGTACCAAGGAATCACTTAAGTTATTACATGGTGATGTTGTGGACCGATCAATGTACAAGCTAGAGATGGGTACGAGTATTTTATCACTTTCATTGACGCCTACTCAAGATATGGTTATAGATACCTAATGCATCAAAAGTCTAAAACTTTTGGAAAGTTTAAAGACTTCAAGGATGAAGCTGAAAAGCAATTACGTCAATCATTTACTTTTCGGATATAACAACTTAGTTTTGAATGATGTTTATTATATTCTTGATTTTTGAGGAATTTGATTTCTCGTTCATTTGCAAGAACAGTTATTTGAGGTTTCTTTCATTAATAAAGAGTTCATTATTTCTAAGAATGAATTCGATATCTGTCATGCCAAAATAATAAATAAACTGTATATGCTTAAACCGACTGAACGCATGTTAAATAATTTTGAATTATTTAAAGTAACAAAGCATAAAACTAACAAACGACAAAGAATTTCTCATGATGATAACAAATATTTATGGCATCTTAGGTTGGGATATATTAATCTAGATAGGTTAAACATGTTAACAAAGCATGGTGCTTTGAGAGAGGTAAAAGTTGGAACTCGTCTTGTTTGTGAATCGTGTCTAGAGGGTAAAATGACTAAGAGACATTTTACAGGAAAGTGCCAAGGAACCACTTAAGTTATTACATGGTGATGTTGTGGACCGATCAATGTACAAGCTAGAGATGAGTACGAGTATTTTGTCACTTTCATTGACGCCTACTCAAGATATGGTTATAGATACCTAATGCATCAAAAGTCCAAAACTTTTGGAAATTTTAAAGACTTCAAGGATGAAGCTGAAAAGCAATCACGTCAATCATTGAAAACTCTTCGATCTGATCGAGGTGGTGATTACTTGGATTTAGAATTCAAGAATTATTTACTGGAGTGTGGAACCCTATCCCAACTCACAACACCTGAAACACCACAGCAAAATGGTGTTGCAGAGAGGAGAAACCGAACCTTATTGAATATGGTTAGGTCGATGTTAAGCTACTCATCATTGTCACTTATATTTTGAGGATATGCACTACACACGGCAACTTACATTTTGAATGTAGTGCCCTCTAAGGCTGTAAGTAAGACGCTTTTAGAGTTATGGAATGGCTCCAAACCTAGTTTACGCCATTTTCGTATACAGGGATGTCTAGCTCACGTTCTTAGACCCATGACGAGAAAGTTAGACTCAAGGTCTGAGGTATGCATGTCCGTTGGCTATTCTCTAGAGACTAGAGGTGGGTACTTTTATAGTCACAATGACCAAAAGGTGTTTGTGTCGAGAAATGAAACCTTTCTTGAGCATGATATATGCAAAACTACAAACCTCGTAGCAAAGTAGTTCTCGAGGAATTAGCGACTGATGAGATCAAACCATGTTCAATTTTGACTGATAAACGACAAACCTAAGAAATCACAGTTCCTGCAAAGGAAACCCCAGTGCAACGTTGTAGTGGGAGGGTTGTGAGACAACCAGTTTGCTGCAAACTAGAGGCACATGTCCTAGTGTCAGACACTAATAAAGACGATCCATAATCTTATGATGAAGGAATGGATGATTCTTTAAAGGAGAAATGGCAAGATGCCATGAACTAGAAAATGGAATCTATGTATTGCAATTCCATCTAGGAACTTGTAGATCCACCTGAAGATGTCAAGCTCATTAGATGTAAATGGATCTTCAAGAAGAAAATAGGTACAAATGGAAAAGTAGAGACTATCAAGGCACGGTTGGTAGCTAAGAGCTAAACAGAAAGGGAGAGAGTCGATTATGAAGAGACATTCTTCCATGTGGCCATGCTAAAATCCATTCGCATACTTTTGTCCATAGTCGCTAGTTTTGACTATGAGATATGAAAAATGAACGTCAAGATAGTTTTTCTAAATGACTCACTTGAACAAAGCATCTATATGATGCAACAAGAAGGGTTCGTACAAAAGGGACAAGATCAGAAAGTATGCAAGTTTCTTAAATTCATTTATGGATTAAAGCAAGCATCTAGATCTTGGAATCTTACCTTTGATGAGATATGAAGTCTTATGGCTTCGAGTAAAATATTGACGAAGCATGTGTTTATAAATACACCAAAGATAAGATAATGGTTTTCTTATGTATTGCAATTCCATCTAGGAACTTGCAATTTCATGTCCTAGTGTCAGACACTAATAAGGACGATCCATCATCTTATGAAGAAGGAATGTATGATTTTTTAAAGGATAAATGGAAAGATACCCTGAATTAGGAAATGGAATCTACGTATTGCAATTCCATCTAGGAACTTATAGATCCAGCTGAAGATGTCAGGCCCATTGGATGTAAATGGATCTTCAAGAAGAAAAGAGGTACATATGAGAAAGTATAGACTTTTAAGGCACGGTTAGTAGCCAAGAGCTAAACAGAAAGGGGGAGAGCCGATTATAAAGAGACATTCTCCCATGTGGCCATGCTAAAATCCATTCGCATCCAAGTCCATAGTCGCTAGTTTTGACTATAGGATATGAAAAATGGACGTCAAGACAACTTTTCTAGATGACTCACTTGAAGAAAGCATCTATATGATGCAACAAGAAGGGTTCGTACAAAATGGGCAAGATCAGAAAGTATGCAAGTTTCTTAAATTCATTTATGGATTAAAAGCAAGCATCTAGATCTTGAAATCTTACCTTTGATGAGATTATGAAGTCTTATGGCTTCGAGCAAAATATTGACGAAGCATGTGTTTATAAATACACAAAAGATAAGATAATGATTTTCTTAGTTCTTTATGTTGATGATATTCTATTCATTGGGAATAATGTAGAAACTTTGTCAAAGGTAAAGAAGTAGGTAGCTGAGAAATTTCAAATGAAACATTTTGATGAAGCGAGCTATGTTCTAGGCATCAAAATCCTAAGGGATAGAAAGAATAAGTTCTTGGCACTTTTTCAAGCGTCTTATATTGATAAGGTACTAGAGAGGTTCTCTATGAAGAATTCTAAGAAAGGTCAACAACCGATCGGACATGAAATTGTCCTCTCTAAGGAACAATGTCCTAAGACACATTAGGAGGAAGAGGATATGATTTGTTATGCAGTGAGAATTGTCAATCATTATCAATCAATCCAGGTTTGAAACACTGGATTGCAGTAAAGTACATTCTCAAGTATTTTAGGAGAACGAGAAACTATATGCTTGTTTATTCAAGTGGAGACCTAAACCCCACTAGATATACTGATTCTAACTTTTAATCAGACAGATAGTTGAAAGTCAACATCTGGATTAGTATTCACCCTAGGTGGAGAAGCTGTAGTTTGGAGAAGTATTAAATAATCCAGCATTGCAGATTCCACTATGGAAGCCGAATATATAGCGGCTTGTGAAGCTGTGAAAGAGGCGGTATTGCTCAGAAAGTTCTATTCGTATCTAGAAGTAGTTCCAGATATGGACAAGCCACTCGTCCTGTACTATGATGATCGTGGGGCGGTAGCAAATTCTAAAGAATCGAGGAGTCACAAGAGGGGAAAGCACGTAGAGAGGAAATATCATCTTGTAAGAGAGATCATGAATCAAAGAGATGTGATTGTTGTGAAGATAGGATCTGAACTGAACCTGGCTAATCCTTTTACAAAAACACTTCATGCGAAGTCATTTGAGGGTCACGTGCGTAACGTGAGATTCAGAAAGATGTCACATTTTCTTTAGGGCAAGTGGGAGATTGTTGGGGGCTACGCCCTTAAAACATGTGTATTGACATTTTGATATGAAGTTTAAAGAGGACTACATTTTTCTTAAATTTGTTCTTTTAAATTATTATTGACTAATTTATATAAATATCTAAAAATTTCATATTCATTTATGAGACTATGATCTTGTATTAGTACGAGAGGATTAAGATCATAGATAATGAATAAAATTATCAGTAACATATTAAAGTATAGAATCTTTAATGAATGGTTACAAGTACGGTTCACTAAGTATTATGAATGCATGTGATCTAGATTCGGATCATTGATATGGATAGTTATCTTAGTGAATGTACTTTATATAATAAGATTATATATGACAGAACCGATGTGAATTAATATCTTTATTAACATGTCGTTTATCATAAAGATTTAATACACATCAATTCGATGATCATATATAGATCAGTCTGAATCTTGAGTAGTCATTAACTCCTATGCATGTTTACTGGTCTTTTGATTCACTCGGTGACAAATCTTTAGGGTGACACCAAACTGTACACTCTAAGTTCATTCTGTTTGGGTGACAAAGAGCTTGTTTAGAGATATGTTGATGTGAAGTTTGACTTTGCCCTCGACCTCAGGTTCACTTTTGTAAGGCACCAATTAGCCTGAAGTGTCTTTAAGATGGTTGCGGGATTCATTTTTTCCTGTCAAATTCAGGTTTCCATTTAACTAGTTGTTAAATAGTGCAAAGTAATAATGTTTTTCGTGAGGTGCAACTTTGTTCTATACTTCAAAATAACCTCAACTTAGTGCCGAAGACTACCAAGTAGGTAGGGATACTCAAGTGCAGCTGGGGCAAGTCATTGGGGTGCTACATCAATTAACTACCATGGGTTTAGCCAAGCACTACTACAAAATAAAGCCCTTTTACGATGGTATATACCCGTCGTCTATTACTATAGATGACAGAAATTTATCAACATCTATGTGTGTGTCGTGTAATGTTTTTCACATTACATAACGGTAGGCAAAAAAACGTCATAAAACATCATCTTTACAACGAGGATTTTTTCCATAAACGTCATAATATGTATAATGGTACGACAATCGTGTTTTTTTTTATTATTATGACGCTTTTGATAACCACCGTCATACAAGATGACTTTTGTTGTTGTAATTCATTGTCTTTATTATGACGTTACATTTATTTACCATAGTTTTAAATTACCTTTTTACTTCTATTTTTATATCTACCATTGCAAGTATTGCTATTAATAGTTTTAATTCCACCCTAAAATTCGCCTTAACCTAATTACAATTGCTCTGAAAATATCAAATTAATAAAAATAAATAAAAGTAGATACCAAACCTTAAACTCTCAGGATTTATATACTATCAATAAAATATAGGAAGCCATAAGACAATAATCCATTGACACACCATAAGAAAATACAGGGAAAAAGAAAGAGACATACATGATTTTTTTGGATCCTACTGTACTAGCTGAAAAATAAATAAAAAACATGTTTACTTTAGCCATAAAACATGTAAAAAAAACATGGAGGCATAATTGTATACATCTTAAAGAACCTTATTAGTAAAGAATAACGAGGTTAGAACCTCTAATACACAGGAGCAAGTCAAAGAATATTGTTGAAGCTTTCGATTTGATTAGTTTCTTCAAGCATGGAAGCGGCCTGCAAGCAGTCGATGACATCGGCTATTCGACCATCATTCTTTTGAACCATTCTCAAATAATACCAAGCCTTATGGTTGGTCGGATCTATCCTAAGCGCGTCTGGAAGTAAGCTCCTTGCAAATGGTACAGTCTTTGGTCCCAATTTTGATAACAAAGCCCAATCATTATCGCCAAGGAACATAATATGGTTCAAGTATAAGAGCATTAAGATAAGCAGAAAAAGCTTCTCGGATTTGTCCCCGTCCTTCAAACATGATACCTAATAGAATTAAACAACAACAATAATATCGACAAGAGGAAAGGAAAATCATAAGAAATAATCTATAAAAGCATAAAGCTTATAGTCAGGGGTGGGGGGAGGTTGACATATCATGGAACGAGTTGGGAAGGAAAGGCAAAAAACTAATATTCTATGAAAGCAACAAGGGCAGTAAAAATTTCCACTTTCCATAAGAGGCTATGAAGTTTGTACGATTGTAAAAGATAATACCCAGTTTATGGGTTTAATGTCAGCAGTACCTCTTAGCACTGCTCTAAGAGGCAACAAAATATTTTCTTTGAAATTCTAGCGAATAATTAAACCTACAAACCCACTGCCAATTTCAAAACCCTATTATGCAGGTAATGGCATAATAGCCTTAGCAAGCTCAACTTCAAGTTTGTCAAAAACTGGTGAGCCCAGACCCTGAAATACAATTATGGATCAAGTTTTATCCAATAAGAATAATAAGTGTTGGGCATAGTACCCTCAAAGCATGTGTAAAGACATTTTATCTGAAAATTAATAAAAAAGTATTTTTTCTTATAATTGTATTCTTTAAATTATTATTGAATAATTAATATAAATAATTAAAAACTTCATATTCATTAATGAGACTATGATTTTTTATTTGTACGAGAGGATTAAGATCATAGATAATGAATAAAGTAGTCTACAACATATTAATTCATGAAATCTTTAATGAATGTTTGCTAGTACGGTTCCCTAAACATTTTGAATGTATGTGATCTAGATCTGGCTCGATGTTTCGGATAGACATCTTAGTGAATGTACTTTATATAATTAGATTATATAAGACAAGACCGATGTGAATTAATATCTTTATTAACTTACCGTTTATCATAAAGAATTAATACACATCAATTAGATGATCATATGTAGATCAGTCTAAATCCTTAGTAGTCATCAATTCCTATACATGTCTACTGGATCTTTTGATTCACTCGTTAATGTTGTTTTGGAGATTCAGTGTCATGCATGGATGAGAACATGATCTTACAAGATTTAGAATCCAAGTTTTCCTAATGAATCATATATTAGTTTCTTTAAGTGTTAGTCTTGGAGCTGAATTGTTATTGAGCTCAAATTTATAATTCGATTATAAATTAACTGTTCACTAGTGAATAAATCGTATTTAAAGATCAATAGATAATTAGAAGGGTAAAATGATAATTTTGACCTTATTTACTTTACGAAACAATATAAATATATTCTATAATTACTAAGAGTGTAATTCCATAGTTATAGTGAAATAATAATGGAATTAGTAAATGAGATTATTTAATTAAAGAGTTTAATTAAAAATATGATTTATTGAAACTTAGAATTATGGGTCCATAGTCCCCAAGCCAACTCTGTACTACACAGTTTATGGTGTGAATGTTTCAAGGCATAAAAAAGGATTAGCTTGCAAAAGGAACTAAATTTTCGGGGGAAATATATAATTATGAGATAATTTTGTGTTATCAATTAATTAAGAATTATATAACTAAATTAATTATTATAATTTTCAGATATTATAATTAATTAACTATATATATATACNATTTACTAACCTGTCAATTTTGAATTAACATATAAGTCAGTTGATAGATGTTATCAGATAAACTAATTTTGAATTAACTGATATTTAGATATTTATCTCATTAAATAAAAATTTAAAAAAATTGTCACGTGGTATATCAGACTACCACACCCTAATCACTGATTTTGAATCAATGATTGACATGGCACACTGCAGTGTCACATAACACTGTAGTAGTGCACGTCACACTGAAGTACCTCATGGCACTTAGCGCAGGCTGTAGTGGGTCTCGCTGCAGTGGCACATTTCTAAATAATTTATTATTTTATCTAAAACTAAAACCTAATGAGCCTTGACCTAGAACATATATAGATAATTATTCTATTGGCCTCATAATTTGATATCTGACTGATTAATTGTTATTCAAAGCTCTACAACTTCTTTAATTCTCTCTCTCAGATTTTTGTCTCAAAAGTCCCTCTCCAAATCTATAGATCTTTTTTTCTTGATTACATCTAGAGATAGAAATTTTTTCTTGATTCATTCTACGTGCCCACACACGTCCTTGTGTGTGTGATGATTCATTTAAAAGATTATTGGTGTGGATCTCAAAGTCTATTCATTGTAGAATTGAACGCTCGTTGTTTTTACTAAAAGAAAAAAATGACGCTTGATAGACTTCAAGAGGTAAAATCATTTTCTTTGAACGTCTATTACTTTAATGTATATCTTCTATTTGATCCATGTAGAAAAAAAAATTTCACAAAAAAAATATTTTGGCATCTGTGGCATCACGATTGTTTTTTAATCATCAAAATTTTCAAAACCCCCCCTTCCAATGTGCGTGCCGCGATTCCAACAAATGTTATAAAAGCAGTCGTAATATATGTATACATCAAATGCCGTGTGGATTTACTTGCATTATTCAATATATATGTTGATATGTATGAATGAATGAATGGTTATGTTTTTTGAATGTATGGTTAATGGTGAATCGTTAATTGTATGGTGACTATTGGTTTTAGGCTTTGTTCTTTTTTTTTCCTTTA
The DNA here is from genome assembly GCA_003255025.1 of Datisca glomerata. Lineage (NCBI taxonomy): Eukaryota > Viridiplantae > Streptophyta > Magnoliopsida > Cucurbitales > Datiscaceae > Datisca > Datisca glomerata. The sequence continues at coordinate 381,135 of QANY01002872.1, forward strand.
GATATTGTGTAAGCCATTCGAGATATAGGAATTTTTGTAATTTTATTTTGAATATTATGTTGTAATATTTTAGTACGCAAGCGACGAAGAACACACGAGACAGATGCATAGGAGAAGTGGCAAGGGAGTTCCACAATGGAACTCCACCGCCGCCAGTAGCGGCGGTAATGTCCCACGGCCACCACACGGTAGCGGCGGTGGCGGGATTATCCCGCTGCCACCACAAGATGCTAGCAGTGGTGGTGGGATTCCCCGTTGCCACCACCGATGGCAATCCTTGTGATTGCCAGGGTACGAGGTACAAATGCCCTGATACTGTATTGTCTTATCTTTGTGATGCTTCGCGAATATCCTAATCATATATTTTATCTTTTAATTATAAAATTAATGTAAATTTTTAAGGATAGGTATCCATTTTAAGTTTTTTAAAAATTAAAATTAATTAATTGATTGTGGTTGATCCAAATTTGATAAGTCATTAAGTTATTTTTTGACTAATCAAATTCAATTAATTTAAGAAGGACAACTAATGAGATTATTTAATTAGAAATTGTTTTTTCTTAATTAAAAGGGTTTTGATAAAATTTTATTGTGAAGAATGGCCTCTAATGGAGAAGGATCATTTTTGAGAAATATGTATTCTTGAAACCCGTTTTGTAATTTTTTTCTAGTTTTTTAAAGGTTGTAAATTTAGGAATTCTTAATAGTTACTCGGTTCATCATTATTTGATTTAAATAAATAGTTATTGATTTGATTAATAACATGATCATGCATTAGTCGATCACATGTCATACATGAAACCCCACATATTTTTATTTAATCATGCATCTCATTTGTAGAGACATGATTTATTAGGATTGTCCTATTAAGTTTATATGGATTGATTTGCAAAACCAATTGCATGTAAACTACTAAGTTTTAATTAGTTAAACTTGATAATTACATCACTCTAAAGGCATGCATTTAGTTAGGCCTTTAGGATAACCGACTTTAATTGAAAGTATTTTATTAATGTAATTGGCTAATTATTCTAAGTTCACCTAAATTAGATTTAGACTCTTTTGAAGGTTAAATGAACATAGACCAATTAGATTGGATTAATAATTAATTTTACATTCATAGAGTTATTGTAACTAGTAGTTAATTTAGAATGAATTGATTAGTTAATTAGAAACACATTAATTACAAAATAGGAATTTAGAGAAGGTTCACACGTCAATGTGATCTATAATCTCCATTATTAGTACAACAACGTGAGATATGGTGAAGGCCTCGGACGACTTTGATTTCATTCCCGTAAAGAACATTTCGAACTGTATAATTATCAAGGTTGATTTCTTTTGAAGGTGTGACTAAGTTAAGTATTTTAGACTTGACTGACCTTAAGGTTACATTTTTTAAATTCAGTCATGAATTCTGGAATAATGGGTTACACTCACAAAAGGATAGTTATCGATTTTAATTTTTTAAAAATTAAAATTAATTGATTGATTGAGTTTGACCCAAGTTTGAAAAATCATTAAATTATTTTTTAACTAATCAAATTCAATTAATTTAAGAAGGATAACTAATGAGATTATTAAGTTAGAAATTTAGTTTTTCTTAATTAAAATGGTTTTGACCAAAGCTTATTATGAAGAATGGCCTCTAATGAAGAATGAGCATTTTTGGGAAATATGTATACTTGAAGCCCGTTTTTAAAAAAAATTCTAATTTTCCAAAGGTTGTAAATTTAGGTATACTCAATAGTCACTCGGTTCATCATTTATTTATTTATTTATTATATTTATTTATTGTATTTATTTGAATAAATAGTTATTGATTTAATTAATAACATGATCATGTATTAGTCGATCACATGTCATACATGAAACCCCACACAGTTTTATTTAATCATGCATCTCATTTGTAGAAACATGATTTATTAAGATTGTACTACGTTTATATGGATTGCTTTGCAAAATCAACTGCATGTAAACTGCTAAGTTTTAATTAGTTAAACTTGGTAATCACACAACTCTAAAGACATATGTTTAATTAGACCTTTAGGATAACCGACTTTAGTTAAAAGTATTTTATTAAAGTTAGATGAATGTAATTGGCTAATTATTCTAAGTTCACCTAAATTAGTCTTAGGCTCTTTTGAAGGTTAAATGAACTTAGACCAATTATATTAGATTAATAATTAATTTTACATACATATGGTTATTGTAACTAGTAATTAATTGGAATTAATTGATTAGTTAATTAGAAACACAATAATTATAAATAAGTGAGTGAGAAAAGGTTGAAATGTCAATGTGACTTATAGTCTCTATTATAAGTGCAACGTGAGATATGGTGAAGGCCTCAAGACGGCTATTTTCGTTCCACTAAGGAAGTTTTTGAATTGTATCAATATCAAGGTTGACTTCTTATGAAAATGAGACTAAGTGATGTCTTTTAGACTTGACCGACCTTAAGGTGAAATTTTCTAAATTAAATCATGGATTCTGAAATAATGGATTACACTCACGAAATGATAGTTATCGATTTTAATTTTTTAGAAAATAAAATTAATTAATTGATTGGGTTTGACCCAAGTTTGATAAGTCATTAGAATAATAGTTTTCCTTAATTAAAAGCGTTTTGATCAAAACTTATTACGAAGAACGGCCTCTAGTGGAGATGGAGCATTTTTGGGAATTATGTATTCTTGGTGTCTGCTTTGTAATTTTTTTTCTAATTTTTCAAAGGAATACTCAATACTCACTTAGTTCATCATTTACTTATTTATTGTATTTATTTAAATAAATAGTTATTGATTTAATTAATAACATGACCATGCATTAGTCGATCACATGGCATAAATGAAACCCCACACAGTTTTATTTAATCATGCACATCATTTGTAGAAACATAATTTATTAGGATTGTCCTATTAAATTTATATGAATTGCTTTGGGAAATCAATTGCATGTAAACTGCTAAGTTTTAATTAGTAAAACTTGATAATCATACCACTCTAAAGGCATGCCTTTAGTTAGAGCTTTAGGATAACTGGCTTTAGTTAAAAGTGTTTTATTAAAGTTAGATTAATGTAATCGGCTAATTATTCTAAGTTCACCTAAATTAGTCTTAAACTCTTTTCATTTTAAATGAATTTAGACGAATTAGATTTGATTAATAATTAATTTTACACCTATAGGGTTATTGTAAATAGTAATTAATTTGGAATTAATTTATTAGTTAATTAGAAACACATTAATTAAAAATAGTGAATGAGTAAAGAATGGCATGTCAATGTGACATATGGTTTCTATTATTAATACAACAACGTGAGATATGGTAAAAGCCTCAAGACGGCTTTGTTTTCGTTCCCCTACGGAAGTTTTTGAACTGTATCAATATCAAGATGGACTTCTTATGAAAATGGGACTAAGTGATGTATTTTAAACTTGACGGATCTTAAGGTGACATTTTCTAAATTAAGTCCTGGATTCTGAAATAATGGGTTACACTCACAAAAGGAAAGTTATCGATTTTAATTTTTTTAAATTAAAATTAATTGATTGGGATTTAATCCAAGTTTGATAAGTCACTAAATTATTTTTTGTCTATTCAAATTCAATTATTTTAAGCAAGGTAACTAATGAGATTATTTAATTAAAAAAATAGTTTTTTTTAATTAAAAGGGTTTTGATCAAAGCTTATTATGAAGAATGGCCTTTAATGAAGAAGGATCATTTTTTCGGAATTAATGTATTCTTGAAGCCCGCTTTGTAATTTATTTTTTCTAATTTTTCATAAGTTGTAAATTTCAGAATACTCAATAGTAACTCGGTTTATCATTTATTTATTTATTATATTTATTTAAATAAATAATTATTGATTTGATTAATAACACGATCATGCATTAGTTGATCACATGTTATACATGAAACTCCACACAATTTTATTTAATCGTGCATCTCATTTGTAAAAACATGATTTATTACAATTGTCCTATTAAATTTATGTTGATTGCTTTACGAAATGAATTGCATGTAAACTGCTAAGTTTTAATTAGTTAAACTTGATAATCAAACTACTCTAAATGCATGTGTTTAGTTAGGTCTTTAGGATAACCGACTTTAATTAAAAGTATTTTATTAAAGTTAGATGAATGTAATTGGTTAATTATTCTAAGTTCACCTAAATTAGTCTTAGGATCTTTTGAAGGCTAAATGAACTTAGACCAATTAGATTGAATTAATAATTAATTTTACATTCATAGGGTTATTGTAACTGGTAATTAATTTGGAATTAATTGATTAGAAACACATTAATTACAAAATAGTAAGGGGGAGAAAGTTGACATGGCTCATTATTAGTACAACAACATGAGAAATGGTGAAGGCCTTAAGACGTCTTTGTTTTCGTGTTCCCCTAAGAAATTTTTCGAGTTGTATCAATATCAAGGTTGACTTCTTACGAAGATAATGCTAAGTGATGTATTTTAGACTTGACCAACCTTAAGGTAACATTTTTTAAATTAAGCCATGGATTCAGAAATAATGGGTTCCACTCAAAAAATTACAATTAAGCTTTGAGTGTGTAATTGTGACTTGACCAAATAAATGGTACATTATTATTAAAAGAGAAAATATTATATATTTTAAGTTTTAATTAATAAAGATGAGAATGTATCATAGGTAGTTTAAAATTAATATGACTGACTCTAAGGCTGCACATTAATTGTTAGGTAGTCTTGTTGTGGTTTAGTAATTGTTAAGTTTATGTGTGATATGTTGCATTCATGCATCACATTTACTTTTCAAATTTTTTTTATATTTATTTCAATTATATATTGAATTATGTATGTTTGATTTTTTTTCAGTTATTACTATGTCTACCATGCGTTACCCCATTCCTGCTTTTCCTACACTCGAAAAACTCAATGGTGATAACATTATAAGATAGAAATCAAATTCGAATTTGATGCCAATATGTGAGAATCACAAGTTTGTCCTTAGTGTGAAATGTCTTGAAGAGCCAGCTATCGATGCCCCGAAAAATATTCGAGACAAATGTGATGCTTGAATTATAAATTCTGGGACTACCATTGATGTACGAAGTCAAGTTAGAATTATACTTGAATCACTCACACCTGTTTTTTTTGCGTTCCCTACCAACTATGTTATGAACAAGTTAAAATTCAACAAAACCTTATTGTTGAATGAACTGCACACTTTTGAGTCACTCAACAACAGTATGACCAAGGAAAATGTTGCTGAACAAAAGCTTTTTGCCACTGTTATTAATAGGTACAAAAGGAAGAGGAATAATAGTAAGGACAAAAGTAAGAATAAGAAAGGAAAGAAAGCCGAGATGTCACCTAAAAGCCAAGAAGAACGAGAAAGACAACAGCTCCAAGAAGAAAGAACCAAGGTAAAATGTTTCCATTGGAGAGTTGAAGGTCATTGGAAGAGAAACTGTAACAAGTATCTCTCCGAGCTGAAAAAGAAAGGTAAATTTGATTTACTTGTACTTGAAGCCTGTTTAGTGGAGTATGATTTGTTATCCTAGATTATAGATTCAGCAGTCACTAACCATGTATGTTCTTTACAGATGCTTGATTTTTCATGAGAGCTTGCTGATGGCAAGGTGATAATGAGAGTTGGTAATGTTGTACTTGTTTTACCAAAAGCATTAGGAACAATCTATTTAAGTTTTGGAAATAAATTTTTTGTTTTGAACAGTATTTATTTTACCCTGGGGGTTCTAGAAATTAAATTTCTTTATCTTTATTGCATGAAAAAAATTTTGATGTTTTTTTTAATAATAATATGTTTTTTATTTCAAAGAATGGTTTCAATATTTGTCATGCAAAAGTTTCAAACGGATTGTATATGCTTAAACCAACTGAACGAACATTAAATAATTCAGAAATATTTAAAGTAGCAAATCTAAAAACTAACAAATGACAAAAGCTTTCTAAAAAAGATGATGCATATTTTTGACATATTAGGTTGAGACATTAATCTTGACAGAATAAACCGATTAACAAAGTGTGGTGCTTTGAGAGAACTAAAAGTTAGAAATCTTTCGGTTTGTGAAGCATGTCTAAAGGGTAAAATGATGAAGAGACATTTCTCTGCAATGGGCCAAAGAGCCAATGAACCACTTGAGCTAGTACATAGTGATGTCTGTGGACCAATCAATGTACAAACTAGATGTGAGTATGAGTATTTCGTCACTTTTATTAACGATTACTCAAGATACTATTATACTTACCTAATACATAGAAAATTTGAAACTTTTGAAAAGTTTAAAAACTTCAAAGCTAAAGCTGAAAACCAATTAGGAAAATCTTCGAAAACACTTCGATCAGATCGAGGTGATGAATACTTGAATTTTGAATTTAAGGATTACCTGATAGAGTATGACATTTTATTCCAACTCACAGCTCTTAGAACGCCACAGAAAATGGTGTTTCAAAAAGGAAAAACAGAACCTTATTGGATATCGTTAAGTCGATATTAAGCTACTCATCACTACTACTCACATTCTGAGGATATGCACTTCAAACGGCAACTTACATTTTGAATGTAATTTCTTCTAAGTTTGTAAGCAAGACACCTTCAAAGTTATGGAATGGCTCCAGGCCTATTTTACGTCATTTTCGTATATAAGGGTGTCCAGCTCACGTTCTTAGACCTAAGACTGAAAAGTTAGACTCAAGGTCTGAAGTAAGCATATTTGTTGGCTATGCTCCAGAAATAAGAGGTGGTTACTTTTATAATCACAATCATCAAAATGTGTTTGTATCGATAAATGCAACTTTCCTCGAACACAACTATATGGTAAACACAACTATATGGCAAAATAGTTCTTGAAGAGCTCGCATCTGATGAGATCAGACAATCTTCATCATTAAGTGATAAACGACAAACCATAGAAACACCACTATTCTTGTTCAAGAAATCCCGGTGCAATGTTGTAGTGGGAGGGTTATAAGACAACTTATTCACTATGAACTTGAGGCACATATCTTAGTGTCAGACACTAATAAGGATGATCCATTAACCTTTAAACAAGCAAAGGAAGATCCTGAAAAGGAGAAATGGCAAGATGTCATGAACCAAGAAATGAAATCGATGTATTCTAATTCTGTCTGGGAACTTGTAGATCCACCTGAAGAAGTCAGTCTCATTGGATGTAAATGGATCTTCAAGAAAAAAGATGTGCAGATAGGAAAGTAGAGACTTTCAAGGCACGACTAGTAGTCATAGTCTATACTCAAAAGGAAGTAGTCGATTATGAAGAGACATTATCTCTCGTTGCTATGCTAAAATTATATTCGCATTCTTTTATCCACAGCTGTTAGTTTAGACTATGAAATATGGTTAATGGACATCAAGATATCCTTTCTGAATGACTCTCTTGAAAAAAACATCTATATGATACAACCAGAAGGATTCCTGAAAAAGCGACAAGATTAGAAAGTATGTAAGTTGCTTAAATCCATTTATGGATTGAAGCAAGTATCGATGCTTAAATACATCAAAGATAAGAAAATAATTGTCTTAGTTATTTACGTAGACGATATTCTACTCATATGGAATGATGTCGAAACTTTGTCGAAAGTAAAGAAGTGGTTTGCTAAGAAATTTCAAATGAAAATTTTAGGAGAAGCGAGTTATGTTCTAGGCATCCAAATCCTAAGGGATGAAAAGAACAAACTCTTGGCACTTTCTCAGACATATTATATTGATAAGGTGCTAGAAAGATTCTCTATGAAAAATTTCAAGAAAGATCAATTACAGACCGAACATGAAATTTTCCTTTCCAAGGAATAGTGTCCTAACACACTTTAGGGGGAAGAGGATATGAGAAATGTTCATTATGCTTCAACCTAATTAATGACACGCCGTCTTCTTCATAAATGGTAATAAAAGGAGAATATGAGAGAGGCAATTGATAGATGATGCAGGCAAAACATTATTTAGTAATTGTACACGTGTTATTTACCATTATTACGTATGTGAGTATGTGCTTTTTTTTTTTTTGCATTTGTACCCAGATTTCGATACCTATAGACTGCATACTGTTAGGCGTCAAGCTGGAAGGCATAGAAAGAGGAGGCTTCAGCTGGTGGTGAAAAGAATCAAAGTAAAATGTGATTTGCGTGGTCGTTTTGGTCACAATAAGAGGTCTTGCAAGAACCCTAAGAATTAGGATATTAGTTATTTTCATTGATAATCTTGTTTAACAATTTTCTATATTAATTTGGAAATATAAAAAATAGTTCTTAGTGTAACATTTAAATGCATACTATTGAGCCAAAATTGTGTGGTTAATAATATATTACATATTGCAAACATATTTTTAACCTACAGAATCTACAGATGCTTCATACTTGATGAAAATTAATTTTTATAATATCTCGTTAATATTGAGCAACAAATGTGTATGGTTAATAAAATGTTTACTAGTTGAACATATTATTATTAACTTAGGAGTCCACATATGTGATATACTTTGATGAATATCGGTTCTAACATTGTAAACAACAGAGTTAGGATCATGCGAATGCATATCTAATTAGTACAAAATGCATTTCATGAGTGAAGGTGAAAATCAGAACGTAATATAATGTTTTCAATGTTAAGATATCATGTGCTATTGATCTCATTACTTTCAGACAAAAGAACTTCTTGTGCTCAGAATTTAAAAACTGAATTAAATAAATACATCATAATATTCTTCGTAATCACATTCATAGTTGTCAAATCACTTCATGCTATGAAAAATATAGTATCCTAGTTTGTCAGCATTCATCTTGATTGTGTTTGGGTTGTTCTCATTGTTTGATATTTGAATTGTAATTTCTATTGATCATCTGCCCTTAATTTTTGAGGAAGAGACAAATGGATCGTAATCTTGCACTACATCTTCTTTCTGAAAGTTGTTCTTCCTGCAATAGAAATTTCGAAGGTCTTAAGTTTTCGCATGTGAACATTACTTACAGAATGATTCTTATTTACAAGAAGTGTAAGAAGACTACATTGTCATTAACATAGATGCTATGTACTTACATGTGATAGGGTTTGTTATTTATTTGTTTTCTATCTTTTCGAACATGAAAATGGAGCCTCTCTTTTTTTTTTTTTTTGGTTTCCTTGGTGCAATTTTGATCCCCGCTTTATTATTTGCTGCTGTTTTAGTTTACATTGCTTCATATAAAGTTCAATGATATTGTGCTAATTTGTATAGTATCAGATTATCAAATACTTTTTATCTTCCAAAAATAATCGCAACGATACGCACAATCACATACACAAATCATGAGATCAGTAACAAATTTATTTAAAAGTCAAGAAAATTTTTGACAATTCAGGCAAATGCAAATCTAATGTCAACAAGTATTGTTTACGAGTACTGAAAACATAATATTTATAAGTAGTGTGAACATGATGTTTACAAGTAATATGTTGGTTATCTAATCACACACAGCAAATGACAAGTAATATATTACTCACGTCTTCATATACTTGTTATACATTGCAAGAATATATGTCATTCTACAAGAGGCAGAAATCCCTGTGAAAAGTAATCCACAAAGTTCTTGCGGCGCTTATAACAACCCCTCATGTTAAAAGTTCATGTTTTTCGTAAGGCGCAACGCGTACTATGAAGAATCTTGTGCTCTCTCACTTTTTACAGGATTTTTCGATTTCTGTAGAACGTTGTTTAATAGAATTTTCATATTCATATTGAATATATTCAACATGTGTGTTTAATTCTTATGAATTAACATTTACAAGTATTTTTATAACTATAAAATGAGATATCATAGGATTCATTGCTAGCCAATTATTCATATTATATACTTTCAAAATGATAATTTTAAGTAGCATAAAGAGCATCAAAATAATAATTAACATCATTAATAATTTAATATATATATATATATATCATTTCAACAAAGTATTACATTATTCATTCAATCAACTTATAAATAAATATAACTTAAAAACTAATCAACTTATCGTTAAAATATACAAACAACACTTGTTTCAATAAATAAAAAAGGGTAGCCTTGAAATAATTTATAACTTGTAAAAAATTATCCACAAAATCCAATATACTTCATCCTACCATCTTCACCTATGAGAGCCTGGACGTCATCTCTATCAACAACTTTTGTACCAACCCTCACGATACTTTTAGGAACAAAGGCCTCACCCTGTTTCAGAAGAAATTCATTAAGAAAAGAGGCCCAAACATTGATTATAAATTTATACAAGAAAATTATGCAACAAAATTAATAGAAGTTACAGTTAATGGATGTATTGATTGACTCTATTATAGAAATTGTAATATATTATGTTGATCTACAGAAGTACTCCCAAAATGAATCTAAAAATTGCCACAAAATTACTTCACACCTTTTTTGTTTTGTAAGTGTGTGTGAGAGAGAGGACTTACTTTTCCAATATTATAAACAACGGATATTTCTTGCTCATTTTGACTCCCTTTAGTAAACATACAAAGATCAAGCATCCCACGAGATCCATTATCAAATTCAACTATTACATATGCATTGTCAATTATATCTGGCACCTATATCATAGATAACAGGATTTATCAAACATTAATGTACAAAGTTCAATTCTAAAAAATCTCTCTCTCATACATGAACACACCAAATCCTAGGAGGTTATTACTTTTCCATGAACAAATCATATGCAAATTACTTTTTCAAAATTAAATACAAATCTGGATTCTATTCCAAGTAATACCAAGTGCATAAAATATTCATCAAATTACAGCGACTTACCTTCCCATTATGGTTAACATCAGTAGCTCCAGATGCCCTCACACCAATAGGATTTGCCCTGCAAACAGCCTCATCAAATCACAATATATTGAGGTATATCCCTTTTGAATTAACCAAATCAGGAATACTAACAGGATTCTTACAATACTAACATGATTATGATAGTCAAACCAATTCCGTATTTGCACACAACAGTAAAGAATAGAACCATTTATACCAAAAATCACTTTAAAAATCAACAAAACAAATGAAGAAATAGAAAACGCTCTTTGAGAAGAACTTTGGGGTTCTACTACTCTGCTATCACTGACTATGTATCATCAGAGTATTTCAAAAATTGTACTATGTGAAGACCATTTTATGGGCCAAGCTGATTTTGGGGTAAATTTCTACAAGAATTATTTAATCAGGATCAATTGGAAGCCATTCTAGAGCAATAAGCAACAGTGTCTTCAAGCATGGCTGCTTCAAATTCATTCTCATAATAATCCATTTGCCCCATCCCTATCTCAACAAATATGTATAAGACATACTTCAAAATAGTTCGATCAATCTACTCTCCTTCAAGTTCATGATCAATCTAAATTGAGAAGATACTATTAGCTAACTACATCATGATCAATCTACATTAACATTTTGGTAGACTACACAAAACAAAAGGAAATGCCACCTTTAAAATTTAATATTTAGTCAGCCTCGGGACTGTGTGATTGATGGATCCCTCCTCGAGTTTTCTGAAAATAAAAACCAAAAGAAATTCAGCTAAGTAAGAAAGAACCCCAAAATTAATGCATAATGAGAGAAGAAAAAGAAATTGTGTGATCCTGCAACAAAAATGAATCTCACTGCTTTTACATCTATGTACACCTCAAAACAAACAACTAACAAAGCAACTTGGGACTAAATGCACCATTCTTTGTACTTAGCATAATACCCAATCTCGAGATTGTACCAGCTTTAGTACTCTTTTGTTGCTTCTCTTTGAAAATATCAAGTAAGATTTTCTTTGTTTCAAGCTCTACAAAGGAAATAGAAATACCTATAAAAATGGTAAACATACATATATAGTTCTTATGCACTAAAATACATACTTCATCAACTACCAATTAGTCCATACTGGTGCACATTCATGCAGTAAGCTATAAATTATCATTTCTAAACTTACATACATATAACAGAGTATGCGAGGCAGTTAAAAGAGCAAATTAACAAGATGGGCAATAATATTCTGTTATTAACATTTCTAAACTTTACATACCTATTTTAATAGCATTCTGTTATTTTCTTGGATGCCTGTAAACATTCTCACTACAGCAAAAATAAAGAATAGTTGAAAGTTATGCCTGATTGCATTAAATACCATATATATTTACTTTAAAAAACATGTTGACTTACCCATTGAGCCTAAGAAAGTCATTAAATATGTTAAGAAGCTAAGCTCCCCCGCACTTCTGTTCTGTCAAACAAGCAATTTACCAATAACATTAGAAGGTTAAAGAAGCATTCCAATACTTGAAGAAACAAAGAAGGTTACATGCAAGAGATTAATCAACTAGGAAACCGATCAGAGACTTCTCTGCATAATAGATATGTAATAGGGAATTTCTTGAATCCCTATAATAAGTTTGTATTGAAACAGGTACATGAGGCCTTTAGGATTCAACTAACAGAAAAGTTGTTCCATATTTGTGGGATCTTGGCTAAGAGAAAAATGGCATGTGTTGATGCCTGCAAGATATCATTAGTACAATAAAAAAGCAAGCCGCGATCAGATTGATAATAAACGCGCACATCTTTCAAACCATATATGCCCAAAATTGTGAACACAAACCCTATAAAAAAACTCAAAAATCATAACAACAGACAAAAATCAGACATGGATTTGAGATTGAAACCCACCTTGCATGAAAAAATCCTTACCTCTTGTTCTGAGCTGCAAAATTGAAGTAGGAGAGAGCTGGGAGATAAAGCTATGCACAGAGCTGAAGGAGTGACAACTGCAAGAGAGAGATTGCTACGAGACAAGAGAGAGATAGAGAGAAAGCTGTGGGAGATAAGCTGCGATGAAGCTGAAAGAAAGCTTCGTGAGAGAGTTTTGCGAGAGAGTTGATAGAAAAAGCTTTTCTAGAAAAAGCTTCCTAGAGAGTAACGGTAAGATCGAGCAAGAACTGTGAGATATTGAAGAGAGAGCCTAATCAATTAGGTGGGGGCTCTTCTTTCTCTCTCTTCTTCAACAGAGGTGAAGCTACTGAAGAGAGAGTCGATCAATTCGACACGGGCTCTGCTCTCTCTCTTCTTCAACGGAGTTGAAGCCCTAGGTTGTGGTTCGGCTTTTGAGAGGGAGAAGCTGCAAAAGAGAGAGAAGGCAAATCCTTCATTGTCGACTTATCTTAGAGTTTGAGGTTGAAGATCGAGAGCCTCTGAAGGAGAATCGCGAAGGAAAGTCATAACTAAAGGAAAATCGCGGGCTTTGGTGAAATGATTGTTGTATTTGAGTGGAGGGAAATACCCAATTTTTTTGTAAGTCCCGCTTTCAGTAATACAAGTCCCGCTTAACTTATTTCACACTCCCACTTTTTTTAACTTTTTAACAAGAAATTTATTACCAAATTCACAAAAAATCTGTTTGTTTTGAGTATATTATAAGAGGAGACCATGAATCATGTATTTAAAACCTGTTGAATATCATATTTATTGTAGTGATAAGGCCTAAATTAATCAGCAACGTAACAAAAGACGCGATTAACAACCATATGATTTATAATGAATTGAAAACCTAGTAAAATGTAACTCGGCAGAAGTGAGATAGGTTATTAGAAACTAACCCAAGAAAATGCCACTGTATGTCCATATAATTTATAAGAAACGTGATAAATGAAGACCAGCCAAACAGTGATCTATTAACTAATAGATTCACAGCACAAAAAGAAATCCAAAAACTACACAAGCGAACTAAATGTGAGACAAAAAGAATGACATTTCTACACAATAATTCAAAATCAAATTAAATTAAAAAGCAAAAAATGGAGAGAGAGGAATAGGCTCACAGAATTTAAATTTCAGATAAGGAAAGAATTGTCGAGGACTTGTCTCCAAATTTATTGAAACCAGTGAAAATGAAAGAGGAAAATAACAAGAAAGAACTTCAAACCAGTTTGAATATAAAGCGCGCCAGATTCCGTGGTGAATACAGGATTAGTGATGGTATGTGTATAATTATTAAATACTCATCTTAAATAATTATTAAATACACATCTTAAATAATTATTAAATATTCATCTTAAATTCGTTTTACTCATATCATACTCATATTCATGTTAAATTAAAATAGATGTGTATGGGTAGTATCCATTATGATATAGATATCTTAATGGAAATTCAATGGATATTTATTTGAGTTGATGTTTAAATGTCTGTTTTTCTTTCATTTTATTTTTTATTGTTTGTTTTTCATGTTTTTGAATAATAATATTATTTCAAAAGTATTAAATAAATATGTTACAATACAAATATTCTCGTTATTTTATTTTTTTAGCACACCAAAATTCTAGGGAAAATTAGAAAATATGTCCATTTTTTTATTATTTTAGAAAATGAATCAAAAGTTTTTTATTTACACAAATGGTCAGATTTTCCTTCCTCTTTTTCCCTCCATCCATTCGTCTTCTTCATTCATGTCTGCATCTTTCTTATCTTCCTTCGTTTCTACATCTTTCTTTCTGTCCCTTCGCCTTCATCTTCTCCCTTCGTCTTCTTTGCTTCTTTCTTCTATGCCTCTTTCCTCTTTCTTCTTCTCCATTCGTCTTCTCCCTTCGTGGTCTATTTTTGAGTCTCATGATCTGTTTTTTCTGGTTTGATTTATTTTTATTTTTTATTATAATGATTTTGCAGATTTATGATCAATTTGTCGTATGATTTTTCGATTTAGTGGTTTGATTTCTGGATTTCTGAGATCACAGCGAGAGAGAGGTGAAGAAGAGAAGAATGAGATGGGTATGGGTTTGATTTCTGAATTTTTGGATGATAACAGATGGTATATAAAAATATAATATAAATATACTACGATATACTGATGATATATTAAAATATACTATAATAGTTAAATATATCATAGTTTAACACAGATGATATATAAAAATATTCTAAAACTATATACGATATATTGATGGTATATTAAAATATACTATGGTATATAAATATATACAATTACATATTTTTATATACCATGGTACACATGTATATAAAAAAATTTATAGTTTTATAAAAAATTTGACAGCTAGAAAAGCCTGTTATTCTTGCAAATATAATTTTTTTGTCATTTTCATCCTAATTTTTTAAAAATGAACTTTTTCTTACATGGGCCAAAATTATATTTTTGAAAATAAAAATGAATTTCAAATTATTTATATAAATTTCGTGGCTAAATGTTTCATGTTTTTGCATAATTGACGTTGAAAAGAAGTTTGTAGCAGCAGGACCAATTCTCTTTCCGTACCCAAAAAGGCCAGAATATTACATCATTAGACCACAATTGTTATTAAGTATTCTGTGAACGATATGGGCCAACGATTTATTCGCAGACATGAGAAAATCTAACACTGATAAACGGAAATTAAAAAATAAAAGAAACTGAAAATTAAGAGGTTGAAATTTATATTAATAATAGCATCAATTGAGAATTAAACTTAAACTTAATTTTATTGAATGTGTTTATACATGGATTTCTACCTTCGACATACCCGCTTGGTCCACCAGCCATGATCGGATCTTTGTGATTATTTATCCGTAACAGTTAAGTCAAGTGACAAGATTTTGATGGACTCTTACTGTCATGAGAATGAATTGGAGGATATGGCTTGGTAAGATTAAGATAAGGCTCGTCGTGTCGGTCTATCGTCATAACCTCCTCAGTAGGTTTTAGATACGCCATCCTCTCGTTGAGAATAAACCTAGGAACACGTGGCAACATCCTATATGTTGGCCTCTACTTACACTTGGCAATCGTTGATTGATCAATCATAAAATAGGGTTTACCCTTAGGAGGTGCGTTTGCCGGCAGTTATTACCGGCTAGACCGCTAAAGATGTCCATCCTTTCCTCCAGGCTAAACCTCCACATTCCCAAGACTTCTCCAATGACTAGACTACTCTTCGTTCATGTACTCGATCCGGTTCAAAATCAACTACTAAAATAATGGCGACTCCGCTGGGGAATGGTCTGTAGGAAGAGGGCCGTTGTGGAGGAGTATGGAGGAGTTTTCCATTTTTCAGATTCAGATCTAAAGTTTTTTTTAGAACAAATTAGATCTGGAAAAGCTTGATGTTTTGAGATTCACTATCTAATTTGTATCTCTGTTCTCCATTATTGTCGTTTGTGTATCACAATCTAGCCTAATGCACTGAGTTTATTCACTACTATTTCCAACAAATTAAAAAAAAAACATCAGATGGAGAACTTCAGATCAACAATGGTTGTAATGGAAGCCGCCACCATCACCAACCGTGAAGGACAACAACACGACTCCCAGTCATTGTCGAGCGAGATAGAACCTCATATCTAGGATTTCAAGTTTCACAACTACAAAATGCGAAACTGATTATTGAACCTCAGATCTACGAAAAATGAAGCATTTCATATTTCAAAACACCCCCAAAAGGATTCAGACGGAAGTTTCTTCAAAGGGCCAACACATGATTTTTTCACAAGCCCAGCACTCCCCAATGAAAAAGCCTTCACAAATTCAACCACAGTTATATTATCGAGTTTCAATTGCATGGATGACCGACCGTATACAGACAAACGTAGGACATCAAATTACAAGGTAAGTATTTCTTTTTTTAAATTATTATTTTGTCTTTAAATACATATTTTATTGTTCAAAATAAAATTTGATGATTGCATGAGCTTATCGTATAATGTCTTAAACAATATATTTACAAAGTTGTTCATGCATATTAAATAATTAGTAGAAATTGATTTTACGTTAATTATGTAAGGTATAATTAATTAGCTCCTTGTGTTTAAAATTTATCACGCTCTAATGGATAATATGGGATTACCATCAATGTTACAAATCATATACAAACCGAATGGACTCCTTGTTAATAATTTGATATGCATCGATCAAGTATGTTTAAGTGCTAATTAGGTAATATTAAATTCATGCCAAACTTTTATGATAAATATAATGTTCAATTGATTCTTGTGTATTAGCAATACTTTGGTGCACTCTCATTTTTATAAACACTTTTGTGCTTTATTCATATTTCAATAATCTAAATGAATTATCAAAACTAAAATGCTTTATGCATTTTATCTATCAAAAACATGTTTAGAGTTTGATACCTTGAAGAGCTTATATTTGATTTGGCCATTTATGACACAATCATTTTATTAGGACTAAAAAATAACCTGAACTCATATCTTCATTCATAATGTATGCTTAACTGCTTATAATTTGTTGGAGTAACACTCTCATGCATATATGATTCTCTTTATGCGAGTTGAATATGCATCTAGATTGTATTAAATTTACAAGCCGAGCATGTTTATATAAGAGAAAAATATACATGTTTCTAGTATTTAATCTCACTTATTAATTTACATCTTCGATTAACACATTTTATATCATATATGTATTTAAATTACATTTGATCTGACATTCGCTTCAAGAGTTTGGCACTTGTCACGCCTAATTCACTATGTCATCATGGACATATATTTTCCTTCACATATGAGGACTTTTTGGATACAAGAAATTATGAAGGTTTATTGACTTGTTTATCATATGGTCATG
This sequence comes from Datisca glomerata, assembly GCA_003255025.1. Classification (NCBI taxonomy): domain Eukaryota; kingdom Viridiplantae; phylum Streptophyta; class Magnoliopsida; order Cucurbitales; family Datiscaceae; genus Datisca; species Datisca glomerata. Next base: position 398,736 of record QANY01002872.1, read on the forward strand.
AAAATTATAGATTTATTCATCTTACACATCAATCTCTCCAAAGGAATTTCTGGATTTATTAATCAAGTTATCACGGAGATTTTTGGACTTATTATTGAGCTCATCATGGAGATATACAAATTATCCACTGACTTATTATGGATATTTCAGATTTATCAATAAACTTAATATGCGAGTTTCTTAATTGATTATCTATCTCATCTTGAGGGGATTGCTGGATCTATCATCTGACCTATCACGGGTATTCATAAACTTAGTATGTGAGTTTCTTAATTGATTATCTATCTTTTGATCTCTACCACATCAATCTGAATCACACATAAAGAGGGCTCTAGTATGCATATGAGGAATTTAGATATATATTTGCTATTCTATATTGGTCCATAGTCTCTCTGTCATTACTGAATTTAGTCATGGCAAAAAAATGATGATTTATATTTCTTTAAGCTTCGAAAGATGGGAAGATATCAATATATACATATCCCATTGACGTATTATACACTATCGTTTCTGTTTGAAAGATCTGCTCTCACAACCAGTTTTCTATTTTATTGAAAGATTCTCCTTTTGACCAATAATCGAGACAACAAGAATAAAGACTTGTTTCTTATGAGAATTTTATCGCCCACAGCTACATTATCATTGTGAAAAGGGCTTCCAGCCTCCTCTAAGTGTGTCAGTAATACCACATAGTGTAAATGTTTTTTATGTTGGTTTTGCACACCCATGATAACAGGAAATAACCATGTGTGGTGCCTCAAGTAGAGTATTCCAGGTCAATTGCTGTCTCGGTGACAATAAAATCACCTTAATAGGCGGGTTGATGATTCAACGGTAAGTGCACCCGAGCTAACGACAAAATTACCACGAGGGATGACTTAGGACTGTTGAGTAAAAATCACGATTAAGTGCAACCGAGGTAATGACAAAATTACCACGAGGGGTGGAATAGGACTGTTGAGTAAAAATCACCGCTAAGTGCACATGAGGTAACGATAAAATTACCACGGGGGTGACTTAGGACTGTTGAGCTGAAATCACTACTAAGCGTACCTATTATATGTATAGCTTAGGATTGTTGAAAAGAAAAAAATCACCATTAAGTGCGCTCGAGGTAATGAAAAACTTGTCACGAGGGATGACTTAGAGCTGAAAGACGTTTAGCATCGTAATCTTTACTTCAACTTTTGTAGTTATCAAAATAACCTGAAAATTTATAACAGGTCAGTTATCTACGAACGCATTTAAGACGTTTCAGCAAAGCTTGTTCTTGAAATACGTGTAAGACATTTAAGAAAAGTTAGTTCATGAAACATATTTAAGACATTTAAGCAAAGTTGGCTCCTGGATCACATTTAAGACGTTTCAGCAAAGTTAGTTCCTGAAATGCGCTTAAGACGTTTCAGTAAAGTTAGTTCCTGGAATGCGTTTAAGATGTTTCAACAAATTTTGTTCCTAGAACGCGTTTAAGAATTTAGAGTGAAGTTTGTTCTTAAAACATGTTTCAGCAAAGTTATTTCCTAGAGCGCATTTAAGAAGTTTTAGCAAAGGTTATTCTTGAGACGCATTTAAGATGTTTCAGCAACGTTTGTCCCTGAAGTGCAATAAAGACATTTCGGCTAAGGTAGTTGGGTGGAATTTCGCCGTTATTACAAATACCTTCGAAGTGGAACTTGGCCGCCATAACATGTTTGAAATACACAAGTTACTATTTGCTTCGCTCGTTACCACGAAATATGGCCATTGTCGTATGGATTAAATTTAACTTAGAAATTTATCATGGATATGTTTATGGTAAAAGCCATGTGTAAGGGAGACGTAAGTGCGAAGTAGGGATGCATGATAAGGGTTTGAAGTAGGAACGAATGAGTATGTGCAATGAAAGTTCAAAGTAAGAACTGATGAATAATAAAAATCTGAAGTAAGAATGAATATCCCTTTAAGCGTGACCATTACAAATAGTTTAAATGGTCACATAAGTACGTGCCTCCTTAGGTAGCTTGTATATATTTTCATGTATATATGTTCATTCTTAGGCAGTATCATGCAGATTCTTACGTATATGCGCTTTCACATGTCGAATTGTCTAAAGACGACACTTCAACGTGTTTAGCTGCAGCCATGCAATTTCTTGATGAACTCTGCCATCGTTAATCTTCTCTTGGTGAAACTCCTCTCTAGTGAGTTTCTATCGATCAGTCCTCCCATATCATTAATATTAGAGAGTGATGGTACATTTATTTACAACTCTGGTGAATTATCTCTAATAATGTTAAATATGAACGTATCGTTAAATATGAACATATCGTTAAGACGTATCTCTCATATACGAGCATCATATGGTTAAAAAGTGTTGTTTGGCGCTGTTAACTTGTTATGATACATTGGCATCTGAACACACATTATGAACATGCATATGGTACAAATATTATCATGTATACTTGCTTGTGCTAACATTGAACGTAAGGTTTTGCGTTGCTAGTGTATACATATTTTTCAGCTAGTCATTCTTCAGTCTATATCGCCATGATCAGATTCTTTATTGAGTGAGGTATGTCGTAGTCAACTATTTCTTACATCTTTTACTAGAGGCTAAATGAAAGCAATTGGTACATCATCACATCCAACTTGGGCCTACAACAACAAATATAACCTTACATGAATGATTCAGTGAATAAACATTCGTCATCACAGCTGAACATCTCTCAAATTGATGGCTGATCAAGTAAGATCACAACACACGCCGAGAGTATGTACAAGTTTAAGTGTTTCACATTTGAACTTACAAATGGGGCTAATGTTTATGCATGAATTTCTACCCTTGACATACCCGCTGGATCCACCCGCCATGGTCGGACACTTGTGATTACTTACTTGTAACCGTCAAGTCAAGTGACAAGACTTTGATGGACTCTTACTCCATTAGGAATGAATTGGAGGATAAGACTTGGTAGGATTAGGATAAGGCTCGTCATGTCGGTCTGTAGTCATGACCTCCTCAGTAGACTTTAGATGTGTCGTCCTCTTGTTGAGAATGAACCTAAGAGCACGTGGCAGTGCCTTATACGTTGGCCTATACTTACACTTGACAATCGTTGATTGACCAATCATAAAATATGGTTTACCCCTTACTTTATATATAAAGATGCTTAACATTCTCTATTGAGAGGGGGTTGGATATTTGGACATTATACACACACATTTAAGGGCTCTCTTTCCCTCTCCTTCTCCTTGTCAACTCTAAGGAGGTGCATTTATCAGTGGTTGTCACTGTTTAGGCCGTTAATGATGCTCATCTTTTCTACCAGCCTAAACCTCCACATTCCTAAGGCTTCTCCAATGACTAGACTATTTTTCGTTCATGTACCTAATCTAGTTCAAAATCCACTCCCGAAATAGAATGATTTTTTTACTTAGGTGAGGGATCCAAATATAGACCATAATTTTTGGAAAAGACCATAAGACATGGTCACAGCCAAGATAGTCGATGCCATGGATGCACCTAATACTGCTTCTGAGGTTGCCGGCGAGACTGCAGCTGCTCTAGCAACTCCAGCCATGGCATTTCGATCATTTGACCCAGGATATTCTGAAAGCGTGGCTGCAAAATGCTACTAGAGCAACCACAGCAAAAGGATAAGACTCTTAGACTAAGAGGGAGCCTCGTAGAAGATGCATTTAATCGAGAGAGAATCGTAGAAGATGGAGGAAAATAAGTTAAATGGATACCTAATGGATATTAGGTATTACTCATACCCTATCTATTTATAATGGATAAAAAGAACACACCCAATCAATATTCATACACATTTATAATATTTTAAAATCATCTATTAAATCAAATACCAGCGGTTATTTTTGTCATTGCTTGCAAGATATAAAACTGGAAGCTTTGACGGAAACCAAAACTACTGAGAACGTGGAAGGAAAAATGTTGAGCGGTGCCTGATGGGCAGAAGTTGGTAGTGGTGGCGGAGTTGGTTTTTGCTCGGCTGGAAGAAGATGGACATTAGCGATCAAAGTAGATGGACCCTTGCGATGGAGAAGATGGATACTCACTGCGATGAAGAACGGTAGCGAAGATGAATAGTCAAAGCGAAGGACGGCAAAGACGGTGGTTTACAAGAAGGGCGTTGAGAGGGTTGGGTTTTCGAATAGAACTGCAGAAATGAGAATTGGGTTGGTCCCCTTTATGAAACATAAGGCTAGTTTTACAATTTAATATTTTAGTTCACGGGCTATATTATTAGTTATTGGATTGTAATTGCAGCTACCACTCTTCTGGGTTTATTTTTAGAGAAATTGTATTGGATAATCATTTTTATTAATTTTTATGTAAGAGTAGCCCATCATTTATACATATGAAAAAAATGATCATTTTTATGTTTAGCTGGTTTAAGTTAGTTATGGACGGGTTATTTTACCCTTTTACTTTTATATTTTTTTCATGTTTGTTTATGGTGTTTTCTCAAATTCTACTCATTCTTATTCAACTTGCTTCAAAAAAAATTGTCAAATCTACAATATATCCGTAGAAATCATTGAAATTTTTTTTCATGTTCTTAGTTTAGTTTACAAGTTATTTCTCAAAATATAAAATAGGTAAATAGATTCTTTATTTATTGTTAATAGTATTTACTTAACAAATATTGTTCCAATTTTGAAGAGAAGAGAGAAGAGTAAAAGAGCGAGGGAGAATAATAATAATCAACTAGGGCATATTTTGTGACCAAATGGGCATGGAAGCAGCTAGCCATGGAGGCTAAAGGTCAAGCCGACCAGATCATATAACCCGTACTAGATCGAACCGAAACTGATCGGTTTAGTCACTTTTTAATTATAAAATGGCGATTCGGTCTAGAATTAGAATAAAACTGAACATTCGATTTGATTCAAAATTTCAATCCATTATGAATCGAACCAAACATATTGGAGTGATATATAAGTGTTTTATTCCTTCTCGTAAGACGCCAGATTGAATCATTGCCGCGAGAAGCGTCGTGGCGTTCTTGGCAATTGGAGTGATATTTTCTCCGAAAATGTTTGCATCAAATTCTGACAATCAAAATCCATCGATGCTCGACATCTTCCTCAAACTGGCTCGCCTCCACAGCTTCTCCATTGGTTGGGATGCTGCTCTCTATTGGAGGTATCATCATGTTCAAGTAAGCATTTTCAAATTTAGACTCTCAAAATTGTTTCGTTTTGTTGCTTAAAACATTGTTAGAGAGAACTGAAAGGGTTCTAGTTTATTTGGTAATGTTAGTAAACATATATAAACTGAGTATCTGAAAGCAGGATAGCTGCCCTATGTTCGTGATTGGAATGACTGAATGAGTCACACTTGTTTATGACAATGGAGATCCTCTCGACCCCTTTGGTTGGAATCAGGGAACTAACAGAATGAGTTTTTTTTTTGTTATTAGTGGTATTTTCTTACCTAGGATCACTCTGTTACTGGAAACTTTCTTTATTAAAGTATATGATAGGGTGGGAGGATGTTAAAATGCATTCTTATTTCAGGAATCTGCCGAGGCATCAGTTGAAAAAATTGTTTTTGTACCGAATAACCCGTCCAAACCGATCAGATGATTCTCGATCTGGTCGGTTCGATTTTTATAGGCAACAGTGATCAGTCCGACCTTTCATATAGGAATGCCTTGATTTTCAGACCGTAAACGTCCTTAATGTCAACCCAGATCCGACTCTAATATTTTAGAGCCTGGTCATAAGAGCTCGATAGTCGGGTTGGAGCACGACTAAAATCTTCTGGGTTCAGGCTGGCCCAATCGAGCTATGGAGCTTTGGGATCTCAAGCAGGGCTAAAATCTACTGGGTTCGGGCTAGCCCAATCAGACTATTCAGCTTTGAGATTTTCGATGAGGTTTAGTTTTAAACATTCATGATTCAACAACAGGAGATTAGATCTGATATTCATGATTCATGATTCAAAAACCTATTTTATTAATAAAAGAAAAATGACACTGTTCCTGTTCTCCTCGTGTTTGCTGAGTAACTAGTGGAGTAAAGGGAGGGATGTAGAAGTAATAGCCAGAGAGAGTCATTTAACGCTTGCTGCGGCTCATGTTCTTGTCGTTGCCTCGGGAACGGAAATCAGCTTTTCCCAAACAGCAGCGCACGTGTGACCCAATAACCAATGCTCATCTCACTTCAACTATTAACCCTAACACAATGACCAATCACATACAAAGAGCATTCCCACTCCTACCATTTTCTTCCGAACAAATTGCGGTATATTAAAAAGGTACTTACTAATTACTTATTTTTTATGACTCCAATATAATTCAATGCTTAGATTTACATAAATGAATTGATGACAAGTACATAGCGTAGAAGATGGGTTTTCAGAGTATCTAAAGGTTTTTTATTTCTTCACTACTCATAGATCATCTTCTTGTTTATCTAATGTCACATTTCAAACTGTTACATTATACCAGATAAATTATCATTGAGTGAAAATTTGAAAAGACTAATATTTATTTTTATATAAAGTTATTGGTAGAAAAAATCAGTAAGTGTACCAAGTGAGACTAGTATTTCTATAACACTCTCATCATTTAACCCAACTCAACATATTATTAAAATAAAATTAAAAGTACTCATCATTGCTTCCACAGAAATTCATAGTTTTGTACATATATATTAAGGTAAGATTAGTTAAGTATGCACCAACACTTGAGTAATGTGTTGTTGTCGACAAACAAAAACTGTTACCTTAATTATTTTAATCAAACACCAACACTATATGTGAAATCAAATATATAGTGCTAATGAATAATAGCCAGGATAAGTTCAAGCTCACTTAATCAACTATATGGCTTGATATATTGTCAAGTAAAAAGGGTATTCTGGTTAAACAATGGATATAGTAATGTGAGCAATGAAGGTGACAAAAGAACAGTTCTCAAAATCACACTGACCAAAAATTTAATTCATAGTTTCTTTCACAAAATATTATATAACAAAGATCGATCAATTCCATTACTAGCTATATGACATCTGAAATTTAGTAGACATTATATCTTATAGATCTTACACAAGATGAAGAATCTTTAAACTAAAAAAGGAAAAACAAAATTAAAACAGACAGGTTAAATAAATCAGAAAAATTTCAAGCATAGCATTCAATTTGCATACATATATTTCTTCTATCAAGACCCATTAATTCCGTTACTACATGACATCTTAAATTAGGCAACATAGATCTTATACAAGAACGAAGCTTTTGGGTTCTATGGATCTTATACAAGAAGAATAATGAAAGATTAATTAGTAAAAAAAAAAACAAAACACCTCAACCATAGTTCATTTTCTTCAATAAGGTGGACGAGTTGTCTGCCAGTAACCCTCCGCTGGCACATGGCATGATGAATTGAAAAGATTTTGTGACATCCCATGATTTAGATTCCCATTCGGATCTAACAATGTCTGTTGTTGCTGTTGCTGTTGCTGTTGTTGTCCAACAGTATTCGGTGATTCAATTATTCGATCCGTTGAAACAGATGCCGGCGATTCATTATTGTCAAGCGGAAGTCTCTCGTATGTGGCATTTCCAAAAGAAGCCGCTATAACAAAAACAGGCCCCGAAGCCAAAAGTGGTCCAACAACTCTTCCTCCCACCAGCTGTCCCTGTCCGCCGGTCAAGTACAAGGTCAATCCCGAAGCGGTGGGCGGCGCTGGAGAAGGGAAAAAGGATCCAGAGAGAGAGAGAATTTCAAAACTCCCATGTAAAGTAGCCACCGCCGTGCCGGGGGATGACGCCTCCCCTAGAGTAACATTATTAACAGTCCCACTGCCACTGAAAACGCAAAGCCCCCTCTGTCGCTGTCTCGCGTAGGTAGACATGCTCTCCGTAATATCGCAACCGTCGGCGATTTCCATGATGTGGGATTGGAGAGTGTTATTGCCGTCTCGGCTGGTGATGTTAGTTGGAGATTTAGGCTTGCTCTGGGTCCCGGGAGGTCGGCCTCGTGGCTTTCTTGTAATTATGTCTCTTTCTCCTGTCGGACTATTAAATTCTCTGGCTTCCACTGTAGTGTTGTTGACTTCACGATCTCGTTTGTGGCCAAGGGTTAAGCACCCGGTGTCCGCTTGTTCGTTGTGATCGGAGCTGTTTGGATGGTGGGGTTGGAATCGGTGGTGAGAATGAAGATGATGATCTTTGGATAGAAAAGGAGGTGGGAATGGATGGCTGTATGCAGCGATTTGATCCATTTCAGAGAGAGAGAGAGTGGGGTGGGNGTTGATACCTGTTCTTATTTAAATAAATAAATAATAAATTTATTTTTTCATTTTTATTTTAAATAAATTAGAGCTGCTTATATTTAAATTTAATGGAGTAAATTTGAATAATGTGGGTCACAGGCCTTGGCCAACAAACAAAAAACATAGATGAACAAAGTAAAGGGAGAAGAAGATTTCGATGATTTCAATTGAAGAAACTAATTCTCATTAACCTCGAAGCTTAACAGAGACAAAGTATACTAGACTAACTTATAGAGACTAGCTAATTTAATAGAAAATAACTAACTAGCCTAAAACTGCATGGTTTCCATGCAGTTAATGCACGTGAAATCAGCTCCACATAAGTTGGCCACCTCATCGATGATCAAGAGCTTTATGATCCTTATCATCCCACCTCAAGTGAGAGGGGCGGGGCGAACCACTTGAAGCTTGGCTTTGAGAAACTGAAAATGATCTGGAGCTACGGATTTAGTGAGAGTATCAACTGTCTGATCATAAGAAGGCACCAACCGTACCTCAAGAGCTTTTGCTAAAATTTTGTCCCGAATAAAAAGGAGATCAATCTCCAAGTGTTTAGTTCGTGCGTGTAGGACAAGATTGGAAGTAAGAGATATGGTTCTCATGTTATCACACCATAAAATACGAGCTTGGAGAAGAGCAATGTGGAGCTCAGTAAGAAGTGATTGAATCCAAGACATTTTAGCAGTGGCTTTGGCTAAGGCACAATACTCGCTCTCAATATTTGAACGAGCAACTACTTGTTACTTTTTAGAGGACCATGAAATTGGTGAATTACCTAGAAATATGATATAGGCTTCAGTAGATCTACGATCATCCAAGTTAGAAGCCCAATCTGCATCTGTGTAACCTTCGAAAATTAGCGGCTTTGTTCTGAAGTGTGATTCCATCATAGATAATACCGTTTAAGTATCGAAGAAGCCTTTTGTAGGCTTCCAATGATTAATGGTTGGTTCATGTATAAATTGACTTAGCTTATTTACTAGGAAGCTAATGTCAGGTCTTGCGAGAAGAAGATATTGTAAGACTCCAAAAACACTTCTGTAGAATGTGATGGAACTATCATGGTGAAGTTTTACAGAGGCACTTGTGGGAGTAGGACAAGGCTTAGCAATAAGCATGTTGGTCTTTTTGAAAAGATCCGCCATGTACCCTGCTTGGGAGAGAAAGAAACCATTAGCATTACAAATCACTTCAATTCCCAGGAAATGATGGACTGGTCTCAAGTGTTTGAGTGATAAAGTTTTGCTGAGATATTGAATTGAGGATTGAACTTTGGTGATATGGCTCCCTGTAACAAGTATATCGTCAACACGTAATAAGAGAATCATTGTGCAATATCTTTCTTTATAGACCAATAGTGTAGAGCTTGAGTTAGTGTTTTTAAATCCCCATTTGAGTAAGGTAGAATACAATTGATCATACCAAGCTCTAGGAGCTTGCTTGAGTCCATATAAGGACTTCTTAAGGTGACATACATGTGGGTCTATGTGCTGCTTACATAACCTTCATGATGTTGCATAAAAACATATTCTTGAATTGACCCATTTAAGAAAGTATTGTTCACATCCAATTGATGAACTTCCCAACCTAAAGACACTACGAAAGTAAGAATAATTCGAACTGTAGTGGGTTTAACTACTGGGATGAATGTTTCAGCATAGTCTAAGCAATGGGTTTGATGGAACCCCTTAGCAACCAATCTTACTTTATACCTTTGGATGCTTCCATCTACATCATACTTCAACCTATATACCCATATGTTGCCAACCAAGTTCATAGAAGGAGAAAATGGCACAAAATCCCAAGTATGGTTCTTGATAAGAGCCTGAAATTTAGAATCCATGGAACTCTTCTAGTTTACATTAGACATAACATGCTTAACTGATGTTGGTTCTGATTGAGGCTATTATGTTTAAAGGTAAGAAACAATTTAGGCTTTAAAGAGATTGTATTAGAACGTTTAACCATTAAGTGTGAAGGCTTTAGTGATGCAAGTGTATATCAAAAGATGTATCAGAAGGAAATGTACATAAATTCAAGGAATAGAATCATTATTGATGAGTTATCAGAAGTAGGATTAGGTAAAGCTAAATTTTGAGGAGAAGGATTTATACCTGATTCAGATCTTTGCTTAGTGAAGTTTGGAGGAAGTTCTGCTGCACTTATTGGTGAGATTTGTGTTTGGAATGCGTAGGAGAAGTTTGGAGTGAACTGAAAACTTGCACCTCAGAGACTTGATGAAGGGCATGACATTTGTGAACTGATGATTGAATTAGAGAGAAAACATTTTATAAAGGGAAAGAAGGATTCATTAAAGGCAACATTAACATCAATGTAAAGTCTTCTTGAGGAGTGAAGACATGGGTATCCTTTATGGGAAGGAGAATGGCCAATAAACACACACATGTCACTTCTAAATTATAGTTTGCGCTTCTTGTAAAGTCTGAAATGGATAACTAGCACACCCAAATGGATTTAGGAATTGATAGTTCAGTTGCTTATTATATAGTATTTTGAAAGGTTAGGAACCTAAGAGAACATCAGTAGGCAGTATTTTAATGAGGTAAACAAAGGTATGAAATGCATGCCACCAAAAAGACAATGGCAAATAAGCTTGTGCAGACGATGTGAGGTGACTCTAAACAACATGTCTATGTTTTCTCTCCACTCTTCCATTTTGGTTATGGGTGTGAGGGAAAGAGTGTCTAAACTCTGTGCCCATTTAAAGGAAGAAATTTCTCAAATGTTCTAAACTCCCGTCCCTAATCTGATTGTAAGATTTTTAAGGAGGTAGAAAACTATTTTTCTGCAAAATTTTTAGATTACATAGATACTTTGTAAGCCTCTAATTTGGCTTTCAAAGGATAGATCCATGAGTAACGGCTAAAATCAACAAAAATATATGATATAGTACTTGTAACCATCTTTAGAACATATGGGAGTTGGTCCCCACAAGTTTGTATGAACTAAATCTAAAGGTTTCTTAGCCTTTGAATCAGATAAGGGATGATGTTTAACATGAATTTTTCCTCTAGGACAAGAATAAGAGAATGTATTGTTTTGGGTGGTGGTTTTAATGTTGCACATTCTTAGCACTTGAGATACAATTTTGGATGAAGGGTGACCAAGCTTCTTATGCCAAAGATCAAAGACATTGTTGGTGCAAGCACTTAAATTCGTACTGTATACCACATTACAGTCTGTAGAGTGATTTAAGGTAGTTAAATATTTGGTTTTATTATCAAGAATGTTGTTACGAACAGAAAAAGCATGAACTGATGCACAATTTTTATTGCATCAAAAGACATGAGTGCATTATTACAATGTAAAGAAGGGAAAACAGACACTTCAGCACACTTATCAGCCACAATTGAGTCATTATTATGCACTTCTAAGCTAGAAAACCTATTTGACAGTGAACTATTTGAACCAGAAGACTTAGGCTGAGTGAATAGTAGAGTACTTGAATATGTTGTTGACAAATGGTAGGTCAAGGCATCAAATCTCTTCTCTCCAGGCACTAATAGTTCATAAAGTGTTTCCTTAAGTCTCCCTTTTAGAAGGACATGCTTCGTGGCTTCATCCTTAATAAGATAAAAGTTAGCATGTAATTCAATGTAAATGGGATTATTCCTAGTTAGCTGAGAAATACTAATAATGTTCTTCTTAATTTTATGTTTTCTAAGCATGTATTTTAACTTGAGAATTAAAGAACATTTAGGATCAGGAAGAAAAAATGAGCCTATGTGTGTTATTTGTAGCACCTTACTAGCACCAACCATGAAATTTTCCTTGCCATTGTAGTATTGTGCAAGATGGAGATTGTTTAGATAAGGTGTAATGTAATTTGTTGTTGCATTATTCATGTACCAAGCGTGGTCGAGGCAACCATGGCTGTGGGATTAAAACTGTTGTTTTAAGTCTGAGAAAGAGAGCCTTGTGCTTGATATCCTCTATAAAATCTGTAGTAATAGGTAATGATTCCATGACCACTTCTACCACATACCTGGCACATGAGCCTATTATTGCTTCTTCTTCTTCTCCCTCTTCTTCTAAGATTTGAATTACCTCGAAAACATTGTTGTCCATTTTGTGGCAAGTTTCTTGCTCTTCCATTTATATTTTGTTGTCCATTCTGCGACCAATTGCTTCCATTTCTTCTTCTTATTGTACTACCCGCATAATTGGGAGACATTAAGTGCCTCACATTTATTTCAATCTTAGTATTCATCCTTTCAATTCTACATTCCTCACTCATCATGAATGCTTGAACCTCCTCAATTGTTAAGTCATAAGCTTGAGATATAACATTCACCACTATTGAGTCAAATTTGACTCCCAATCCATTCAAGATATGAAGGAGAAATTCTTGCTCATTTATTGGATTTCTACAGCAGCTAAACTATCAGTTACTGATCTCATTTTATCATAATAATCTGTGATTGATAGGCTTTTTTTTATTCATAGTCTGGAACATATTTCTCAATTTAAGCGTCCTTTCTTTTGATTGATTTGAGTAGCTCCTTTCAAGTGCTTGCCATGATTCTTTAGAATGAATATACTGTAATATTGTACCTAAAACATGTTCGGTCATAGAAAACCTTAGCCAGCTCAATAGCAGCTGATCACTTCTAATATAGCTAACATATTTTGGTTTTTCCTTTCCATCAATTAGTTTTTGTTGTGGTATCTCGCAATTTCAAAACAAGAATTCATCTAAGCCATGTCCTATGACATTAGGTACAACTTGCGATTTCCACAACATAAAGTTGTCTCTATCAAGTTTAATCAAGAGAGAAGAATTACTGTAGAGTTCAAGGTCTTTAGGAATGAAACTTTAGAAACTGTATTGATTGAATCTCCTTCTGAGCTTACATTTAAACCTCCTGCCATTCCTAATACCTCGTGCTTTGATACCAATACAAAAATATAGACGACCAAAGGAAAAGGGAATATAACATTTTGATAGTATCAATTAAAGAGATTCATTAACCTCAAAGCTTAACAAAGACAAAGTATATATTGACTAACTAATTTAACAAAAAATAACTAATTAGCCTAATTGATAATTGCATGGTTTCCATGCAGTTAATGAACGTGAATCAGCACCATGCAAGCTGGACTTCTCGTCGATGATCAAGAGTTCTATGATCCTTGTCACCAGTAACCTCAATAATATCTCATTTTAAGGGTCTTTGGTGAAAATGAAAACTCAAATATGGAAAGTATCCATTTTTGTGTAAACTTTTAGTAATGTACAATAGTATTTTTATTATACATTTTTTGAAAACTTATTTGAAACAGTTATTATGTCGTATGGTAAACTTATTTTTGAGTTTTTTTTATTATTTAAAAAATCATTGAACTAAATCCAAACATGAAACCAAGGATGATCTGGAGTGTAACCCAATAGATAAATAAAGCTACAAATTCTAGGAGATAAAACCTACTTCGTCCAAGATCCTCAATGTCAAATAATTGGAGAATAAATGACGAATCATACCTTGATCCATGGGAAGAGATGATTGTGGATTATCGATCTTATGATTTAATATGGGTTCTAATAGAGAAGAATCTATGTATTTCAACGGTGATGGTGTTGGGCATAGTACCACCAAAGCAAGTGTAAAGGCATTTAATTTGAAATTAATAGAAACTCATTTGTCTTATAATTGACTTTTCTGAATTATTATTAAATAATTTGTATAAATATCAGAAAAATCCATATTCATTAATGAGATCATGATCTTATATTAATATGAGAGGATTAAGATCATAGATAATTAATAAATAGTCCGTAACATAATAAAGTATGAAATCTTTAATGAATGGTTGCTAGTACGGTTTGCTACGCATTTTGAATGCATGTGATCTAGATGTGGATAGATATCTTAGTGAAGGTACTTGATATAATTAGATTATATAGGACATGACCAATGTGAATTAATATCTTTATTAATTTACCATTTATCATAAAAATTTAATACACATCAATCATATGATCATATGTAGATCAGTATAAATCTTAGTCATGAATTCCTATACATGTTTAGTGGATCTTTTGATTCACTCGTTAAAATTTATTTGTAAAATAAGCTAGTGACTTTTATTTTGAAGATTAGTGACATGGATGGTTGGCAAAATGATCTTACAAAATTTGAAATCCAAACTTTCCTAACAGATCATATATTAGTTCTTTTAAGTGTTAATTTTGAAACTAAATGTTTATTGAGCTCAAATTTCTAATACGATTATAAATTGACTGTTTACTAGTGAATTAATGGTACTTAAAGATCAAAAGGTAATTAGAAGGGTAAACAGTAATTTTGACCAGCTCTAATTTATGAACCAATAATTGGAGGACAGAACTACGTTAAATGATAATATCAATAGGCTACATGATAATACTCTGTAAATACATTCTATAATCAAAAGTGCAATTCCATATTTATAGTGTAGTAATAACAGAATTAATCAATAAAATTATTTAATTAAAGAGTTTAATTAATAATATAATTTATTGAAACTTAGGATTATAGGTCAATGGTACCCAAGTCACATATGTACTACGCAGTCTAGGGTCTTTTGATTTACTCACTAAGGTTTGTTTTGGAGATTCAGTGATATGGATGGTTGAGAACATGATCTTACAAGATTTGAAATCCAAGTTATCCTAATGAGTCATATATTGGTTCCCTTGAGTATTAATTTTAGAACTGAATGGTTATTTAGCTCAAATTTATAATACGATTATAAATTGGTCGTTCACTAGTGAATTAATGATTCTTAAGAATCAAGAGGTAATTAGAATGGTAAACGGTAATTTTGACCAACTCTAATTTATGAACCAATAATTGGAGGACAAAACTACATGAAGTGAATATATCAATGGACTACACGAGATTACTCTGTAAATATATTTTCTAATTACTAAGAGTGCAATTCTACATTTATAGTGGAATAATAATGGAATTAATCAATCATATTATTTAATTAAAGAGTTTAATTAATAATGTGATTTATTGAAGCTTAGAATTAGGCGTCCATGGCCCCCAAGCCACATTCGTACTACACAGTCTATGATATAAGAAAATAACTAGCTTGCAAAAAAAATAAGGTTATGGGGTACATACATAACTAAGAGATAATTAATGAATTAAGAATCAATTAATTAAATTATCTATTATAATTTTTAGAAATTATAATTATTTAATTATATCGATTAGTTTTTGAATTAATCGATGAGTGAGAAAGTATATTTGATTTATGAAATTAAATAATATTAAATTATTATAAGATAATAATTTGGATTTGAATTGACTAATATGTTATTTTTGAACTAACAGATAAGTTAGTTAATATGTGTGATCATATAAATTAATTTTGAATTAACTGATATCTAAATATTTATCTGATTAAAATAAATAATAAATTTAAAAAAATTGTCACGTGGCATGTCGGACTGCCACATGCCAATCACTGATTTTTGAATCAGGAATTGGCATGACACACTGTGTCACATGAAACTACAATGGCACATGACACAATGTAGTGCCACAGAGCACTATAATAGCGCGTGGGACTCTACAGAGCCTCATGGCACTACAGTAGTTCACGGTAGACTACAGTGCCACACAACATGAACAAAATTTTGATATTTCTTTTAATTATAATATGTTTATTATCTCAAAGAATGGTTTCTATATTTATCATGCAAAAAGTTTCAAACAGACTATATATGCTTAAACCAACTGAACGAGCATTACATATTTCAGAATTATTTAAAAGTAGTAAATCTAAAAGGTAACAAATGATAAAAAGATTTATCAAGAAGATGACACGTATCTATGGCATCTTAGGTTGAGACATATTAATCTAGACAGAATAATCGATTAACAAAGCATGGTGCTTTGAGAGAACTAAATATTGGAATTATTCAGGTTTATGAATCTTATCTAAATGGTGACCAAGAAACATTTTTTTGGATAGGGCCAAATAGCCAAAGATCATCTTGAGCTAGTATATAGTGATGTATGTGGACTGGTTAATGTACAAGCTAAACGTGGTTATGAGTATTTCGTCACTTTTATTGACAATTAATCTAGATACACTTATACTTACCTAATGCACAAAAAGTCCAAAACTTTTAGAAAGTTTAAAGACTTTAAAGTTGAACCTGAAAACCAATTAGGTAAATCTTTGAAAACAATTAGATCAGATCGAGGTGGTGAATACCTGGATTTATAATTCAAGGATTACCTATAAGAGTATGACATTCTATCCTAACTCACAGCACCTGAAATCCCATAGTAAAATGATGTTTCAAAAAGGAGAAACTGAACTTTATTGGATATGGTTAGGTTGATGTTAAGCTACTCATTACTACCACTCATATTCTGGGGATATGGCCTTCAAATGGCAACCTACATTTTGAATGTAGTTCATTCTAAGTCTGTAAGTAAGATACATTTAGAATTATGGAACGGCTCCAAATCTAGTTTGTATCATTTTCGTATATGGGGGTGTCCAGCTCACATTCTCAGACCTAAGATTGGAAAGTTAGACTCAAGTCTAAAGTGTGTATTTTTGTTGGCTATGCTCCAAAAACAAGAGGTGTGTACTTTTATAGTCACAAGGATCAAAATATGTTTGTATAGAAAAATGCTACCTTCCTCGAACATGACTATATAGTAAACTAAAAATCTTGGAGCAAAGTAGTTTTTGAAGAACTAGCATCTCATGAGATCAAACCATCTTCATCTTTAACTGACAAAAGAAAAACCATAGAAACCATTGTTCATGATCAGAAAACCCCAATGCAACATCGTAGTGGGAGGGTTATAAGATAACCTATTGGCTATGAACTCAAGGCACGTGTCCTAGTGTCAGACACTGATAAGGATGATCCATTAACCTTTAAAGAGTTAATGGACAATCTTGAAAAGGGGAAATGACAAGATGCCATGAGCCAAGAAATGGAATTGATGTATTCTAATTCTGTCTGGGAACTTGTAGATCCACCTGAAGAAGTCAGGCCCATTGGATGTAAATGGATCTTTAAGAAGAAAAGAGGTGCAAAAGGGAAAGTAGAGATTCTCAAGGCACGACCAGTAGCCAAAGACTATACTTAGAGGGAATGAGTCGATTACGAAGAGACATTCTCTCCTATTGCATGCTAAAATCCATTCGCATTCTTTTAGATATGAAATAAGGTAAATGGATGTCAAGACATCCTTTCTGAATGAATTTGTTAATTGCTTAAATCCATTTATGTACTAAAGCAAGCATGAAATAAAATCTTACTTTTGATGAAATTATCAAATCATATGCCTTCGAACAAAATGTTGACGAAGCTTGTGTTTATAAATTCATCAAATATAAGATAGTGATTTTCTTAGTTCTTTATGTAGATGGTATCCTACTCATTGAGAATGATGTGGAAACTTTGTCGAAAGAAAATAAGTGGTTGGCTGAGAAATTTCAAATGAAAGATTTGGGAGATGCGAGCTATGTTCTAGGCATCCAAATCCTAAGAAATAGGAAGAACAAACTCTTGGCACTTTCTCAGGAATCTTATATTAATAATGTGCTAGAAATATTCTCAATGGAAATTCGAATAAAGGTCAATTACCGACCAGATATTGAATATTCCAAGGAGCAGTGTCCTAAGACACCTCATAAGGAAGAGGATATGAGCAAGGTTCCTTATGTTTCAGTGGTCAAAAGTCTCATGTATGTCATGCTGTGTACGTGACTAGACATCTGTTATGTAGTAGAAATTGTCAGTCGTTATCAATCAAATCCTGGTTTTGAATATTGAATTGTAGTAAAGCACATTCTCAAGTATCATTGGAGAACGAGAAATTATATGCTTGTTTATTTAGGAGGAGATCTAAAACCCACTGGATATACTAATTCTGATTTTCAATCACATATGGACATCCGAAAGTCCGTGTCTGATCAGTACTCACCCTAGTTGGAGGAGCTGTAGTCTGGAGAAGTATTAAACAATCCAGTATTGTAGATTCCATCATGGAAGCTGAATATATAGAGGCTTGTGAAGCTGTGAAAGAAGCGGTTTGACTTAGAAAGTTCTATACTAATCTGAAAGTAGTTCCAGACATGGATAGACTGCTAATCCTATACTGTGACAATATTGGAACAATAGCTAATTCAAAAGAACCAATGAGTCAAAAGAGGGCAAGAACATTGAGAGAAATAACATCTTGTAAGAGAGATCATATACCGAGGAGATGTGACTATTATGAAGATAGAGTCACATAAAAACCTGGCTGATCCTTATACTAAGACACTTCCTACGAAGTCATTTGATGGTCATCTGTGAAATATTGTATTGAAAGAGATGCCACATTTGCTTTAGGGCAAGTGAAATATTGTTGGGCATAGTGCACTCAAAGCATGTGTAAATATATTTTAATTTAAATTTAATAAAAATATATTTTTCTTATAATTGTCTTTTCTGAATTATTATTGAGTAATTTGTATATATATCTGAAAATTTAATATTCATG
Source organism: Datisca glomerata (assembly GCA_003255025.1). Taxonomy (NCBI): domain Eukaryota; kingdom Viridiplantae; phylum Streptophyta; class Magnoliopsida; order Cucurbitales; family Datiscaceae; genus Datisca; species Datisca glomerata. Next base: position 417,554 of record QANY01002872.1, read on the forward strand.
AATATGACTATGATCTTATATTAGTACGAGAGGATTAAGATCATAGATAAAAAAATAAAATATCCGTAACATATTAAAGTATGGAATTTTTAATGAATGATTGCTAGTACGGTTCGTTAAGCATTATAAATGGACGTGATCTCGATCTGGATCGTTGATGTGGATAGATATCTTAGTGAAGATACTTTATATAAATAGATTATATAAGAGATGACTGAGTGAACTAATATATTTATTAACTCACAATTTATTATAAAAATTTAATATAGATCAAACATATGATCATATATAGATCAGTCTAAATCTTGAGTAGTCATGAACTCCTATATATGTCTACTAGATCTTTTGATTTACTCGTTAAAATTTGTTTGTAAAGTAGACTAGTGACTTTTGTTTTGGAGATTCAGTGACATTGGTAGCTAGGAGCATAATTTTATAAGAAATGGAATCTAAGCTTTCCTAACAGATCGTATATTGGTTCCCTTTAGTGTTAATTTTAGAACTGAATGGTTATTGAGCTCAAATTTATAATACGGTTATAAATTGACCGTTCATGAGTGAATTAATGGTACTTAAGGATCCAAAGGTAATTAGAATGGTAAAATGATAATTTTGATCAGCTCTAATTTTTGAACCAATAATGGGTTATATCAATGGACTACACGAGATTACTCTGTAAATATATTCTGTAATTACTAAGAGTGTAATTTCATATTTATAGTAGAATAATAATGAAATTAATAAATAAGATTATTTAATTAAAGAGTTTAATAAATAATCTTATTTACTAGAGCTTAAAACTATGTGTCCATGGTACCAAATCCACCTCTGTATTACACAGTCTAAGATGTGAATGTTTCAGGACATAAGAAAATGACTAGCTTGTAAAAATAATTAAGATTCTTGGGCAAGTATAAAATTATGAGATAGTTGAGTGAAATTAATTAATTAAATGAATTATTGTAATTTTTGAAAATTAGAATTAATTAATTATATCAATTAGTTTTGAATTAATCAATATTTGAGACAATATATTTGATTTATGAAATTAAATAATATTAAATTATATAAGACAATCATTTGAATTTGAATTAACTAATATGTTATTTTGTATTAACAGATAAATTAGTTGATAGATGTGATTAGACAAGTTAATTTAAATTAACTAATATCTAGATATTTATCTGATTAAAATAAATAATAAATTTAAATAAATTATCATGTGCCATGTTGGACTGTCACAGGCCAATCACTGATTTTTGAATAAGAGATTGTCATGACACACTGTAGTGCCATATGCACTAAAATGGCACGTGACACACTGCAGTGCCACACGACACTACAATGGTTCGTGGGAATTTGTAGTGCATCACAAGACACTGCAGTTGTACACGACACTATAGTGTGGCACAGACTATAGTGAGTCCCACTACATTGGCACATTTACACGACACATTAGTGTGCCGCAGACTGCAATGGGTCCCACTACAGTGGCACATTTATAAATAATTTATTATTTTTTGGAAACCCTTAAAATCTAATGAGTCTTGACCTATAATATGTATATAGATAATGTTCTATTGACCTTATTAAACAATCATAGGTGTGATTAATTTGTTAATCAAAGATTAGTGAATTCTCTAGTTCTCTTTCAAAGTTCTATCTTAAAAGTCCTCAAAATCTCTAGATCTTGTGTGTTGAGTACATCTAGAGATAGACACACACACACACACAGAGATATATATACATACACCTATATAATACACACACACATGTATTTATATATATGTATGTATATCTATACACACACACACACACACATATATACATACACCTATATAATACACACACACACACACATATATAGGGAGAGAGAGAGATAAATAGATAGATAGATAGACAGAGGGAGTGAGAGACAACATTAAAATAGAAAATCTATGGTGTTTACGGGATTTTAAAAAAAATTCAAAAAAGTTAAGCATTAAATGGGACATTTGGTTTCTTTATGACTTATGGGAGTTTTCAAAATTTTTTATATGTTAAATGATACAAAAATGGTATAATAGGAAGATATTTATTTCTGGTTAGTGGATCCATAAACCTTAGCTATTTTTTATGATTATGATACTTGTTGTCTAATTATGTATTAAATTTTTATATAGTTATTAGTTCTGTATAAAGCCTCATATAATGAGTGCATACCATATCAATGCTTAAGCCCAATAACATTAACCTTGGTAAGATCACTTTAAGTGAACTAAACTTTCAAGTAGTCTTTAACACACATTTAAATACATGTGTAGGCCTACATGTGTAACTATTTTCCAACAATCTCCAACTTACATTACCTTAAAAAATGTGCATGACTTTATGCGCTCAAAAATTTTGCTATCATGAAAAAAATATTTCTGAACAGTCTCCTCCATTAAGCATATCTATATAGGATCAAAACGTTCTTTGAGATATGCATCGTAACTAAATTCATTAATAGTCACGTATATCGATATAATCAAATGACATAGATCAAGTACGGATGTGTGGCATGGATATTACATGTATTGTGATCTAAACATGCCTATTTCCAACTGGTCCAACTTTATTCATTAGGGAGATCATATTAAAGAGATATTAGTAAAACTTAAACTAAATTCTTTATTTCTATAGAAAATATCCATAAATGCAAAAGGTGTGACCCAAATGAAATAAAATTTAACTACAAATTCCCACTAAACTAGCATAGCATCAAATAACATTATACCTATCTAAACGGTGTGCTCATGAAAGACTTTGGGTGAAATTCCCTTTGTAAGTGGCTTGACAATCATAGAGTTTGTACCAATATGCTCTATAGACACCTAAACACTCAAAACTCTTTCTTTAACAACTAGGAACTTGATATCTATATACTTTGACTTCGATGAGCTCATACTATTGCTGGGATACAACGCTAAAGACTTATCATCACAAAACAATTTTAATGATATTTCAATTCTTTCCAAAATTCACAGCCTAGTGACAAAGTTTAGCATCCATATTCCATGGTTGGATGCCTCAGAACATGCTATAAACTCTACTGCAACGGTGGAGGAAGCTATAAGTGTCTGTATGGCAATCTTCTAGGAAATAACTCCTCCAGCCAGCGAGTGGATATAGCCTGATATGGATCTCCGACTGTCATGGCATCCTGTGAAATCTGAATTAGAATATCCAACAATCTTCCGTTGGTTTGATCTCCTATATGTGAGAATGTAGTCATTTATTCTTTGTAAATACAATATAACCCGTTTGGCTGTTTTCTAGTGATCCATTCTAGGGCTACTCAAATATAGGCCCAACATCCCAACAACGTATGCTATATCCAGACACGTCTAAACCTGGGTAATATTAGGCTCTAACAGTTGACGTATAAGGAATCTTCAACATTTCATTAACTTCAAGGTCATTTTTGGGGTAACCATTGAGACTAAACTTATCTCCCTTGGTAATAGGGGTGTCACCTAATTTACCCAAATACCTTCTTAATATAGCTCTCTTGCATGACATAATTTTACCCCGATAGTGATCTCGATGTATTTGTATGCCTAATATAAAAGAAGCTTCACCTAGATATTTCATTTCAGATTTCTTTGATAGAAATATCTTGGTTTTGTGCAATATTCTTATATCGTTACTAGCAAGTAGTATCTCACCGACATATAGTACAAGGAAGATATGTTTACTCTTAGTGAACTTGTGGTACATACAATCATCAACTATAATCACCTCAAACCAAACGAGACTATTACTTGATGAAATTCCTGATACCATTGATGGGAAGCTTGCTTAAGCCCAAATATGATTTTTTTTAATTCACAACCATCTTCTTTGGGTCTTCTAACATAAAATTTTCTATTTGCACGATATAAATTATTTCATGAATTCACTATTGAGAAACATTATCTTTGCATCCATCTTATATAACTCAAGATTAAAATGTGCCATTATTGCCATGATATTCCCGAACTCTTTGAAACCAGAAAGAAAGTCTCTCTGAAATCAATATCTTTCTTTTGAGTAAAGCATTTTGCAATAAGATGATCCTTATATCTCTCTACATTATTCCCTTGGCTTTAAATATTTATTTATAATCAATGGACTTTGCACCTTCAGGTAGTGGGGCGAGTCCAATATGTCATTGTCTTTTATAGACTTAAACTCTTCATTCATGGTATTGATCCACTTCTGAGAGTTAGGACTTTACATGGCTTGATGTGAGTTGATTGTATCATCTTCCATCACTCTAATACAATCCTCATATTTTGTTGAATTTTCTCTTTAAGAATAATTTCTTCATTTTGTGTAGGGATTTGTTCGATCAAATCAAGAATAGAAACTTGGTCATTATCAGAAGCGATTATGGAAATAAAATTAGATTCATCTTCAAAGACAGAGTCTCTAACTTTATTTCTCCCCCAAACTCAATATCCTTAAAGAACGTTGCAGCTCCTATGTTTCAAAAAAATGCTTACTTGTAAGATCATAAAATTTGTATTCCCTTTGATCTCTCAAAGTATCCAATAAAGTAGCAGCTAATAGTTCTACTATCTAGTTTATTTTTATTCTTCCTATAAAACCTTGGCTCAACTAGACATCTAAAAATGTGAAAATGCTTCAAACTAGGCTTCTTGCCCATCCAAAGCTCATAAGAGTTTTTGGCTGCCCCTTAGTTGATACTCTATTAAGAATACAAGTTGAAGCCTTTAGTGCTTTCTGTAGAGAGATTTTGACAATGTGGAATGACAAATCATACTGCTAATTATGTCCTTAAGTGGTTCTAACACCCAAATACCAGCTGAGGTTATTTTAGTAACTTTAAAAAATAACACAAAAGCTAGGTCAAATTTTTCTTTCTTTTTTTACTAAAAAAATTCATGATCATATAATAGTGTAATATTTAATAAAATAAAACATTTATTAATGAAAACTGAAAACAAGCTTCGAAATTTGAAGACCATAAATTTATAGACAATTTTATTACATTTGAGACATAATGTAAATATATTTCCTAAATAACTGAAAAATTAACTTCAAATTATTAAATTTACTCAATTAAGTAACTTAATTTCTCATCTCGTTCTAGAACGCCTGAAAAGACTCTTCACATTCATCACCAAGATTCTATTCAACTAAAATTTTTAATACAAAGTGAGGTGATTAAAAAATATACTCAATAAGTAAAATTTTATGCATACATAGCAAACACATGCGCATCCAAGTCCATTTTAAATCATTAACATAAGCATTGTATTCGACATATACTTTATAAATCATTTAATCACATTATTTCTTTTACTTTAGCATTACATTCTTTCCATGCATTCTTTTGGTCACATTCATTTCGTTACTTTAGATGCCTTTACATTTTCCACTACATCATTTCTTTACATTTTTCACAAGTTCACTTATATAATGTTTAGCCAATTAAATGCAGTGGATCATTATTACAAAAACTTGTTCGACTACCAGATCTTTGGTAGTATAGCTGGATAAGCTAAACGATCATTCATTAATATTAATATTTAACCATTAAATAATATCGGGTCCATCGATCCCCCGCGTTCTGTTTCCCACTCAGTCCCTTTCATGGCATAAACATACACCTAGTCTTTTAAATATTTATTTATTAATTATAATTTATTTTATATGAATTTTAATGTGGAAGAATATATCTATATATATATATATATATATATACATATAATTTCACTTACTGTTTACTTACTTTATCTGCATAATTAAACAGTTTACCGCCTGTTATGGCTGGTTATTGTTATTATTGTTGCTCAATTGCTTACCTGAATAATAGCTTTTATTTAATCTCACTCTCTGCCCAAGTGGCTGGTTATTTTTATGCTTGATTATTTCTCTATAATATTTGATTATTTAATCTGTGAATTTGGTTTACCAGAGGCTGACGTACCAGTTTCTATCTGGTTTACTTCAAGCACTATAATAAAACCTCTTAGATATGTAAATCCTGAAGGTATAGTGGTTGTAGGGGCAAAGTGGTGTAAAGTCAGCCTGGTAGGAGGTTATAGAAGTCATAATAGATTATCAATCAAAATACAGTATGAATTTTTCAATCATAAGAATAATTTAGTTTCTTGAATCATGAGTAGATTATTTAGAAGTAATTCTTCTAGTAGCAATAGGTCTACAATAACTTCAATACCTGACATAATAAGTGAAAAATATTTTGAATTAACATATGATCAAGTAGATCATAGGGTATGGAATATACCCAAAATCTCTAATAAAAACATTTACAAATCAATAGGAGTCCAAAGAATCAAACCATATTGATCCAATCTAGGCAAAGTAATGCCAATATTAGAGTCCCTAAAACTATTAGGTGCTCTGATATTACTTTACCAACAATTAACTTTTAACCAATGAAAGTCAACCCACTCAAATACAACGATTAATAGAAGATGTAGATTACATCCACAATACATTGATGGTACTATTAAAATTAACTTCCAATCTTCTAGTTCTAATCCTCAAATTAGGGAGTATAGCCAGTCTAGTACTCTTCGAAATTCATTTTCTGGGTTATCCATTAGTAATGATAAAGATCTTAGGATTCAACAATTAGAACAATAATTAAAAAAAGTTAAAAATTAAAAATTTATGACTCAAATGAATAGTTACAATTTCTCAAGTAAGTGAGACAGTCTATGATAATAAGTTTGATCAGGTTGACGAACTAGAGGCACCCACAGAATCAGACTTCAAAGGATCCTTACCTCCTGTTAATCTTCAACTCTTAGTTTTACATTTAGGAACTTTGAACCAAGAATACAAGCCAGATTGGGAAGGTCTAGCACAACACAATAATGACCCAGCCAATCTAAAAAGATGTAATAGGTTCATAGAAATATAATATGTATCAAAGAAGAATCATACATGCTGAATGGAAGACATTCATGCAAGAATTTAGAGTTGATATGTTTTTCCTTGATTATATCGAGGATATTTATTAGAAAAATATTAATGTAATTTCCAAATCTAAATGGGTCAAAGAAAACTCTAGTGTGGTGACTCCTAGTCATCCACCACCTGACAAAATTATGATTAATTATAAAAAAAATTTAATCACTGCTTCTCCTTTCAAAATTTTAAAGGAAGAAGAACCAATTAATAAAGTAGTTGAACAACTCAATCACACCAATTGAAGTGTAATTACAATAGGAAAACAATTAGATAAATTTAAGAATAAGGTTGATGTTCTTAATGAACCTAAACCTAATGAATCATTGAAAGAAAAATCCTTAATAAATCTTTCAGGTGAAACTACTTTGAATATTGTTCCCCTTAATAAACAAATAGATAAAATGCTTCAAGAATTAAAGAATAAATCTGTCGAATCATTTTCTTCTGTTAAGGTTATTAACCAAGACAGTAGTTTAGAATAAAAATGTCATAGGTCAGAATCCACCTATGAGTCATCTACAATAAGTGAATCTTTAAACATTAACAATATCGAAAACACAATTAACAATTAAGAAATTAAGAAATTAGAAAGGAAATGGCATAAAAGGCCAATTCCTCCTGATATCGAAATTTCTGAAAATTCTTTAGTTAGTCAATTTTCTGGTTCTACAGAGAAATTGTACGAATGGAATATTGATGGATTTTCTGATCAGGAAGTTCTCAATAAATTACTGCACATGGTAATGGTAGTTAACAACTGCATTACCACACACAATTTACTTCACAATGAGGTAATAAATCTTTTAGTCACATGATTCACATGAATGCTACATTCCTGGTGGGAAAAAACATCTCACAGAAGAATAAAACAACAGTAAAGATTGATGCTAAAGGAAACCCAACTATTGGAGAAGATCAAGAAACAATACATGATGCCATCATTATACTCATTTACACAATAATTGAACAGCTCATTGGAACGTCAAGTAATGTTACTTCGCGTATCCATGATCAATTGACTAATCTTATGTGCCCAACCCTAAGTGCTTTTAACTGGTACATAAAAATATTTTTGTCCAGAGTAATGAGAAGGGATGATAGTAATCAACCATTTTGAAAAGAAAAAAATTATAAATAGATTACCCAATTTGTTCGCACAGAAAATAAGAACAATCCTTAGTAATGACCTAGAAAATATACGCTATGATAGTTTTACCTACTGTACAATAATTACTACAATAAAAAAGGAAGGTTTGAAAATGTGTATTGATATGAAAATCAATAAACCAATAAAAAATAAAATAAAGCTGCCAATACGAATTATGCAAATTTTGCAAGCAGTATGGTTTATCCACTATTTCTCCTTTCCAGAAAATAGGGAGAATTCCCATTTTAGCCCTAGAAGGTCTCGCAAGCCTCATAGGAGACAAAATCACAAAAAAAACTTTGACCAATACTTTTCAAAGAATATGAATTTTGGCAAATGTTTCTCTTAGAATAGAAATTATTCTTGACGAAAACTCAATAAAAGATTTGACCAAAGTAAAATCAAGTGTTTTAAATGTGGTCAGAATGGTCATTTTTTTAACATTTGTCAAGTCAAAAATAAAATTAACCAATTAAAAATATCTGAAGAAGATAAACAAGAATTGTTTAGAATCTTAGAAATAATAGATTATCATGAGAGTAATAGTGAAGATTTAGGAGATTTTGAATGACCTGAGTCCTCTAAGTATAACTAGTCAAGTTCTGACAGTTATTCTACTAACATCACTATGAGGTGTAGGGATAGTTGTTATAAAAAATTAATGTCTCAAATAAAAATGACGAACAAGAAAATCTCTTGTTAGATCTAATTAGAAAAATTGAAAATCTAGAATTAAAACAAGAATATTTAAAAAGGCTTAGGAATGTAATTTTTAAGAAAGAAAATTCTAAGTCTAATAATAATAATACTGCAAGCATTTCGCAATACCTTGAAAAATTCAATAAGGTTAAAGAAAAGGAAAAAGAAGTTACCTTACAAGAACTTTAAAAAGAAATTAAAAAATATTAAAATTGAAATAAGAGAATTAAGAGATTCTAATACAGAAATAACCAAAGATTTAAATCTTTTGTAAATAGAGAATTCAATTAATAAATAAGAATCTAGTGAACCTAGTAAATTACTAATCTCTGATCATGAGCTTGAAGAACCTATTACCGACACTAATAACCTTATCCAAATTATCAATCATGTCAAAATCAACAAATGGCACATAATAATCAGAATAATTATTCAAGATTTTGATTTCACCACAATGACTCTCGTTGATTCAAGAGCAGATTTAAATTGTGTGCAGGAAGGACTTGTTCCTACCAAGTACTTTAAGAAGACGAGAGAGTCTTTGTATTTTGCAAATGATATTCCGATGTATACCAATTATGAAATCTCCAAAGTCCATATTTGTCATGACGATATATGTTTCAGAACATCATTTGTCTTAGTAAAATGTATGAGTGCTAAAATTATTTAGGTTTACCATTCATTTTTTTATTGTATCATTTTATAATAGAGCATGATGAGATAATTACTTATCTCATAGATGAACCTGTTAAATTCAAATTTATTTTTTTTTCTCACAATGAGAAATTGAAAACTTTGAAACAAAATTTTGTTTTTAAGTCCATAAAATTAATTTCTTGTAAGAGAAAACTATTATGTTTTCTGTAAGATAAAATTGAAGAGCATGCTTTTCAAAATCAAGTTAAAATCATTGAACGAAGAAGTCCTTGTTTTATAATAAATTGTAAGCCCCTTAAAGATGTTTTGGAATTGATAAAATATTCAATATCAAACAGAAGAGATTTAATCATCAGACTTATAAATGCTGATGTATCCTCTAAGTTTAGCATAGAATTTGAATTTTGGCAAATCCATATAAATAAGATTAAGAAAGACAAGATTATATTTGATCATTATAAATGGAAAAAAATACCATTTGATCTTAGATTTACTCCAAGTAAATTTCAGAATATAATGATTAAACTATTTAATCAGTTTGCTGATTTCTTGATTGTATGCATTAATAATATTCTTATTAAACAATACTGGTTGAGTTTCTTGATTGTTCACATTTGTGAATATGTTAAAAAATACTGGAACTACTTTATATTATTTCCAAAAATAATAAAATAAAATAATTTAATTATCTCTTAAAAAAGAATCAAATTGTTTCAATCTAAAATTAGATTTTTAAGATTTGGAATTTACTATTCCACTATTAAAACAATTGATAAAATCATACAACTTGTTTTGATTAATTACAAATCTGCAAAATATGTTTTGAAATTACTTCCAAACAAAGTTTTGCTAGGTAATAATTTATTTTTAGCAGTTTTAATTTCAATATTTAATTTATCCAATGTATTGATAATTAAATTCCTCACTTCCTTACTTATAATCTTTTGCAGGAAATTATTTTCAAGATTCTTCCGTGGAAGAATTTGATGAATCTGGCCTACTAGAATACAGAATGGTAGAACCTAGATTACTTAATCAAAATTCTTTTAGAATCAAGAAGCTTAATGGTAGGGTAGCCACTTTTTACTCAAAATTATCATTTATTAATTATGATCATGATAGATTTGAAAATCTAATAAATGACTGGCTTAATGAATTGGATAAAACTTTGGAAGAAATTGGATTGAGACATGATTTCAATGAAGCCTTAATTCAGTGGTATGAAAAAGGTGGTAAAATGGGTTATCACAAAGATAATGAAATCTGTTATGATAATAGAAAAATTTTAATTGTGAATCTCTTGGGACAAACAATTTTTAAAATTAAATTTTCAAACAAAACAATAATTTTTTTTGGATACTGTAAGGAACTTTCTTCGTCATGCCTGATCGATATCAAAGAAGACATAGACATGCTGTAGAATTCTTAACCTGAAGACTTAACATCACTTCAAAAATCATGTGAGAATGATGAATGATGCAATACTAGAAGAGTCTTCGACTCAACAATTGGCCCTTAAGGCCCAAATCAATGATGAGTCTTCTACTCTTGACCAAGCCCAATCAACAATACTTGAGACCATCAGATCTAATCACCAATCAACCCTAGTCAACTAATTTGATCTAATTCCTCAACTTTTTAATGTTCAATCCTTCAATCAACCAATCACGAAATACAAAACCATCCCAATATTTCAGAAAAATATGCAACAAAAATTTCTTTCTTATTGAGCCTTCATTTGCTCATTTGAAAGATCCAGCTCAAATTGCCAAAACCCATTTCATTCCTAAATTCCATTATGTCTCTTGACATAATAACAAAAGTCTCAGTTTTTATAGAGACATTCTCTTAGAAATAAAATTCATAAAAATTAGCCCAATCATAAATTCTGAGGAAAGAATCATTTACCATTCTTTTTTTATCCTCAGAATCATAACTACAGAGGTTTGAAAGAATCCATGCTTCAAGTTCTAAAATACTTTTAAATAAAAACAATATAATTAGTTTGATTATATTGATGCAAGGCACATGATTTCTTGCATTAAAGTAGTGATTTTTCTCATTTTTGATTTTTAAATTTTGATAACAATTTCAAAATTAATTTTTCAAATTAGTTGTTAACATGGTGTCCATTTATGGTCTTACCTTAGAACTTTTTCTAGTTGATTTACAACAATATTTCTATTTTTTTAAAGGTTTACAAACCCTCACCAATTGAGGTCTTAGTTCCTCAATTAATTTATTTTTCAATAAAATACAAAATACCTTAGATTTTGAAATGACAATACTCGGTTGAAAATGAAATTCTCACCAGAGAGTATTATGTTAAATGGTGAGATAAATTGAATACCCAGAAAATTATTGCATCCATCAATTATGAATTTGCAAGTGTCTATCCCTTTACGAGACTAGCAAATCTTTTTATCCAAGCTCCATTAATAATTAATGAGCCCATTTATCTAGCTTCATAAATAAAACTATCCAGTTTAAATTCTTTCACACCCAAACCAAAACCTGAATCCAAACCATCTTCGAAGGGTAAATCAAATGCCGCAAAGCTAAAGTCCAAATCGAAACAAAAATTATTGCAAAGCTTTCTTCTCCCCCTCGACAACAATACTGATTCTGATTCTGAATCATCAGTAGAGTCAAATCATCTAATAAAAATAAAATGTTAATCATCCAAGACTCTCCTCAGCAATTTAGCAATATCGATCTCAGTGATAAAAAATAAATTCAAAATCAATCAGTAAATGAGCACAAGAATTTGTCATTGGCAAAATGCCAATGTTTAAAAAATCAAAATTAAAAGATTAAGTAATTTTGAAGAAATATCATGATGACATCTTACCACAATGCAACAATCATAATGATCTTCAAGATTATTAATAGCAACAATGACTTGTCCAATCAAAAGTCAAGACACAACATCCAAGAGAGCAATTATGAAGGAATCAAATGCACATCAATAGTCACAATGAATTTTCAATGACAACAAATATGACAGACAAATTATGAAGACACGAAGACCGATATAGCAATTATCGAGGCGATCTTTGTAATTTGTCTCTTTCTGTAATTATTGTACTAGTTATCAAATAATTAGGCAATTATTCATACTTTTTACTATTTCTAGTCAAAAGTAGAAATGTAAAATATTTTTACTTTTGTAGAATAGAATAGTACATTAAGTGATGGGTTCCCGGTGAACTCCACTTTACTTGACTATAAATAACTAGCCCTCTCCTATTTATTACTCAAGACTCGTTTTCAACTCTTAACCATTTGAAAGAAAAATTGGTTTTTGAGAACAAAGCTTTCTTCCTCCCTCTTCTATAAATCTCTTTTCTTTTTTTTTCTTCAACGTTAATTAGTGAGCGAGAGCACTATTCAATTGTTCCAATAAACACTGTTTATGTAAGTTTTTAATCTTGTACCTCAATATAGTTTTCTATTTTTATGTTTAATTCTTGCATCTTAATGCCCCCTCTTTATTTGTGTTTAATTATACACTTCATTCCGCATCTTTTGGTATCAGAGCCAAACCTGGTGGAGAGATTTACTATTTACTTAGTTTATCTGTATATTATTGCCCGTTATGTTTGGTTATTGTTATTATTGTTGCAATTACAATTACAATCCTCTAAAAGTCTTTAAAAAGTAGAATAATAAGTCCGTTTATTGCAAATTTGATAATTTTAACATTTTTTAACCTAAAAAGAACATTAGTTGACAGGAAAACCTAAAAAGAACATTTAATACACCTTACATTACCGTAAAAATATTCACATCATTAAAAAAAACCATTAACATAAATTAAGCATTCAATCATGTAAGCACTTTATCACATGGGTGAAATGTACTTGCAAGAAGACAAATAAGAACACAACATCATAAAACTCATCCATGATATCCTTTTTATGGTAAATATTCAAGTATGCATGAAATTTAACTTATCTCGAATCCAAATTAGGTCAAATAATCAACTCGAAAAACCTTAATTTTTGGACGGTCCAATTAATTCATTGACTCCAACTTGCATCCATTTTGCTCTAACAACTATGTAACATCCAAATGTACTAATATTCATCATTTAACCTACTTAGGGTAGAATTCAAATTACTAGATCTATAGGGGCATTTCGATCAACTTACCCATACGGTGCCCAATATGAACACAAGAGTTGCCAATGGGTAGATGGTGTCGAGAGGAGTTCAAAAATGATATTCGTTTCGAATGAGTACGTCAGAGATGACCAGATTTGAATATGAAAATATTTTATTATCCTAACATCCAGATGAAGGAACTACGGCTTTACATATGGTGGAAGTGAAAGAGGGTAATGAGAGAAGTCGGTTGATGGTGGTCGCCGGATGACAGAAAATGCCACCGGCTGAAATTTTCTTTCTTTGTTGCAGATATGTTGGTGCTCGGATGGTCACGAAAATAGTCTTGATAGAAAGGTAACGACGAGAGCTTTCTGTTGATGTCAAGATTGTCATGATCAGATCATCGGAGAGAAAGATATCAACAGTTGAAGTTTCTAGCAACTATTTCTATCTCTCTTCCTTCTTTTCTCTCTCTTTCAGTATCAACTCTCTCCCTGAAATGAATAACCATGAATCTCACTGTAATCCCATAATAATGATAACAGAGACTTAGGAATATCAGCCTAACAACATCATGATTTCATATTGAACGTTCTAAGAAAAATTCACTTCACTATTTAACATATGTAAGTATCCAATTTCATAAAGACGTAGGGTATTTTCATAATGGTAGAACACCTTGGAATTAGGATATAAATTCATGAATCTCTTAATAACAACCATTTCTAACAAGTATCCAATTTCATAAAGACGTAGGGTATTTTCATAACAAAGCTGAAAGTCTATGATCAATAATATACCTCAGTTCATGCAGTTATTAACCATATAAATAGTCAAACCATTTTCTAATCATAAAATCATAAATAAAAAAAATTATGCTCATTTTTGTCTTGTAGATATTCATCTCCACACCAAAAACAACTTTAAACAAACATACAATGCAATCAATAAACACATACGTACACACACATCATAACACTCTAATTTCTGGCACGAACTTCTCAAAAATCACTTATAAATATATTTTAAAAGTCTACAGAATCTTAAAACCTTGAGTTCTGATACCAAGCTGTAACACGTCAAAGACCAGGTAAGGTTACATCGGTAATTTAAAAAAAAAATGCAGAAGCTAGGTCAATTTATTTTCTTTTTTTTATGAAACCATTCATGATCATATAATTGTACAATATTTAATGAAATCAAACATTTATGGAATGAAAAATCAGAACACGCTTCTAAATTTTAAGACCAGAAATTTATAGATAATTTTTTTATGTTTGAGAAATATTTTAAAGATATTTTCTAAATAACTAAAAGATCAACTTTAAATTTTAAATTTACTCAATTAATAAACTTAATTTCTCGTCTCGTGCTAGAACGCCTAAAAAGACTATTCACATTCATCATTATAATTTATCGAAGTAACTTCAACCGGTGTTAAGGGTGTTACAGTGGTTTGTTTCGTCTCTAAACTATATAAATCATGCTAGGGGATTTTGGCATGGTGTAGCATGGGACCATTCCCCATTCCTCAAAGAATTTAGCAAATGGCCTTGACATTATTCACCTGATCCTTCACATCTACCATATTACTCACTACCACGGTCTCATCTAACGCCTTTAATTCTTTTATTGGGTTATGTAATACTCCAAGATCTCAAGGGGTAAATAAATCCTTGTTACACTCACACATATAAGTATACTACATACGCAGCAGTGGCCGACTATAACTGGGTCTTGTGACCTAGTTGGCCGCTTACCCGACCCAGACAAATATCCATGTGAACTGGTTCAACCAAACTTGACCAAACTTAACCAGACCAATTGGATAGGGCCAAACATAACTGGTTGAATCGAACCAAACCAGTTCAGTCCAAACAGACCGGCTTGAACTATTTTCACCGGATTCATGCCAAGTTTTTTTTAACCCTTTCCGGTCCTTATCACCCTCCTAATTTTTTTTGTATAATTGTACTTAATGTAATGTGTGATTATTTTAGGTTAAATTCTTGAAAACCTCCTGTACTTTGACCTAAAATTACTTTACCGTCTTAAATTTAATCTTTCCTACTGGTTCTTAAATTTTCTCCGTCCATCAAATAATCCTACTAGCAGTCAAATGCATGTTAATTCATCACATGCATGGCACATTTCAATTTATTTTCCAATTTTGTGCATGTCTTCAACCTTAGTTTTTCTGCAAAAGCACAGATTTTGGTCTTTGTAATTTTACACATTTATATTATCTAACAGAAAAAGAAAATACAAATATGGTAGTTTGAAAAATGAAGACACTAACAAAATTTCAGCTCTACTTGGATACAACCAAGAGGACAACTGTGACCATTTTTATGCTTCAAGAATTTATGTAAGGGAAATGATCATAAAGACACTCTCAAGTTCTATTGATGTGTGGATTTGTTGTGCTAATACAGGTTCTCCATTTATTTCAACTCTTGAGCTTGGACCCTTTAATCTCTTAGTATATGCTACTGATTGTGGGGATAAGTTTTTCATGCAAGTAGCTACTAGAGTTAATCATGGTACTCCTAATACCAATCCTACACGGTAATACGTAAAAATGAGTTTTCATTTTTCGAAACCCATCAAATCTTTATCTCCTCCTTTTCTTGAAGTCTTGCTCGAATTCGGCGATTTCTTTCTTATCCTCTCTATTAATGTTGAATTTCTAAAAAACCTGCTCGAGCTCGGCGATTTGGGCATGAGAATTTACGAACATATTTTCAAGATCCAAACATTGGAGTGGTGGGTCCCAGTAAATTTGTGGATGAATCTAGTTTCTTCTTCTAAGAGAATAGGGTTTCAACCCATCATAATTTTCTTGTTTGTTTTGAGAAATGTGAAATTGAAGAAGGAAATCAAGAATGTTGGAGGAATCTATTAATAATATATATGGGAAAAATTAGATTGAGTTTGATTAAGAAACTTTTTTTATTGACTCGAGTATGTTTGAAAGAGAAGTTTGTGATTTTGAGAGAGAGGAAGAAGAAGAAAAATAAGACCGAGATGAGTGAGAGAGATTGTGAAAATGAGGGCGTTATCAGGGGTGAGGATTGCGAAATAATGAGGGGTATCATATGGATTATAATGGTCACATGCACAGAGTTTGATCTGATATTTTGGGTCAGAGAGTTATTTGATAGATGGAGAATCTTTAGGGACTAGTAGGGAAGAGAAAAAAATTTGGGGGGTGGGGGAGTAAAGTGATTTTGGGTCAAAATGTAGAGGAGTTTTAGGATATAACCCTTGAATATTTGTTGATCTGAGATCTTTAGATTTCAGGTCAATAGTTGCTTAATATCTTTCATGCATGTCTAGCTAAGTGGACTTACATGGTGATGTGGCTCCTGTGTTGTGAACATAATGTACTTAAAATTTAATACTTTTATACTAAATTCTTTCAATACTTATACATGTGTTCATGTATCTTCTTAATATTCTGTATCATGATGTTGTGACTAAGTTAATTACCATGTGCTGCATAAATGGATTAGGAAGGTTTACGCTACTCATACTTGTTATATTTTATATATTCAAGAACAAGTTGCACATTAGTCATAAATATGAGTTATATGAGTCATGATGTTAATTTAAGTAAAGTGATTAGTAACAAGTAGTAGACTTAGACATATCAATTGGTTATCAAGTAACTAGACATTTCATGTCATGTTTTCATCTATATGGTTGTAGTCACCATGTTCATGTTAGTGTTCTTATGGTTGAGATAGCCTTAAGTGACATCATCTTCAAGACACTCATTCTGTCATGTTGACGTTCACATTAGAAGGTATGTTTGTATTCATGTTCAAGTGTGAACAGTTCTAGTTAGATTGTTAATTGGGGGATATGCATAGTCTAATTGTGATCGAGCAAGTTAGAAGGACAGGTTCAAGATACATGTTAACTATGAATTATGATTAGTTAAGACACATTTAGGTACTTTACATAAATTCTTTTATGATTATGTCAACAAGTAAATATATTAAATTAAGGTACAAGTACATGGGTTATATGTTTTCATTCATGACATTTGATGCTTATAATTATGTAAGTTTGCTTGCTGAGTGTTTCTAATACTCACCATCTCATAGTTGATTATGATGCAGGTGATGGCGAGCAACAAGAGTGAGGAACTGTCATGGCCAGCTAATCTAATAGCATAACTTAAGAATTTCAGTTTATGAGTAATTAAAAGACATTAGAAAGGGATTTTCGTAAAGTTACAGTTACTTTTGCAGTTTATGCTTTGCTATGTTTTCTATGATCAAATGTTAGATTTTTATGATTTATAGATTTATCTTACAGACTTTATTAGAAAGTTTAATATGCCAGTAATTGAGGTTTATTAATAAACTTTTAGGATGATCTTTTACTCCAGCTAATTCATGTTAAAGGTTTTCGATTAGGGTAAAATTAGGGTTCTCAATGTGAGAATTTTTTCAAATTAGAGTTTCATTCGAATTAGAGATTTTAAGTTGTGAAATTACATACATGTTTAACCCTTTGGATTTGGGGCTCACAAGTTAGTGTTGGGCATAGTGCTCTCAAAGCATGTGTAAAGACATTTTAATTTGAAATTAATAAAAATACACTTTTCTTATAATTGTCTTTTCTGAATTATTATTGAATAATTTGTATAAATATCTGAAAAGTTCATATTCATTAATGAGACCATGATCTTGTATTAATAGGAGATGATAAGATCATAGATAATGAATAAAATAGTCCACAACATATTAAAGTATGAAATCTTAAATGGTTACTACTACGGTTCGCTAAACATTTTTAATGCATGTGATATAGATCAGGATCGCTGATGTGGATTGACATCTTAGTGAAAATATTTTATATAATTAGATTATATAAGACATGATCGATGTGAATTAATATATTTACGAACTTAATGTTTATCATACAAATTTAATAAACATCAATCATATGATCATATGTAGATCAGTATAAATCTTGAGTTATCATGAACTCTTATACATGTCTACTGGATCTTTTGAGTCACTCGTTAAGGTTTGTTTATAAAATAGGCTATGACTTTTATTTTGGAGATTCTATGACATAGATGGTTGGGAACATGATCTTACAAGATTTAGAATCTAAGTTTTTAGAATCGGGTCATATACTGGTTTCCTTAAGTGTTAATTCTGGAACTGGATGATTATTGAACTCAAATTTATAATAAGATTATACGTTCACTGTTGAATTAATGTTATTTAAAGATAATGTGATAATTAGAAGGGTAAGTAGTAATTTTGACCAGCTCTAATTTATGAACCAATAATTGGAGGATAAAACTACATAAAATGATTATGTCAATGAACTATACAAGATTACTCTGTAAATGTATTCTCTAATTACTAAGAGTGCAATTCCATATTTATAGTAGAGTAATAATAGAATTAATAAATAAGATTATTTAATTAAAATATTTAATTCATAATCTGGTGTATTAGAAATTAGAATGACATTATAGTCTCCAAGCCACCTCTATGCTACACAATCTAGAGTGCGAATGTTTCAGGACATAATAAAAGGACTAGCTTGCGAAAGAAATTAAATTAATGAGGCAAGCATATAATTATGAGATAATTATGTGATATTAATTAATTAAAAATTAATTATTATAATTTTTGGAAATTACAGTTTAATAATTATATCGATTGGTTTTATATTAATCGATAAGTGAGACAATATGTTTTATTAAAATAATATTAAATTATTATGAGATAGTAATTTGAATTTTGAATAAACTAATTGGTTAATTTTGAATTAACAGATAAATTAATTGTTAAGATTTTATTAGATAAATTAATTTTGAATTAACTGATATTTATGATTATGTGAGATAATGCATTTTGATTAAAATAATAAATTTGAAAATTGAAAATTGCCATGTGGAATTTTAGAATGCCACACGCTAATCATTGATTTGAATTAGTGAGTTGCGGCGGCACTGCAGTGTTGCGTTGAACTGCAGTGGATCCCACTGCAGTATGGCGCAGACTGTAGTCGGTCCCACTACAGTGTCAAATTTCTAGTTATTTATTATTTTTGATAACCCTATATCTAAGAAGCCTTAAGCTAGAATATGTATCCATAATAGTCTATTGGCCTTCCAAGATATAACATATGCATCTAATCGTTTAATTGCTAATTGAAGCTCTGTGAATTCTCTCTCAGAGTTATGTCTCAAAAGTTTTTCTCTAAATCTTTAGATCTCATGTATTGAGTACATATAGAGACATAAAAGTGTTGTGAAATTATTCTACGTGCCCACACACCAGCCTAGTATTTTGAAGATTGGTTCGGAAGATTTTGGTGTAGATCTCACAGTCCGTTATTCTTGGAATCTGAAGTTCGTTGTTAGTGAGGACACTTGATAGACCACAAGATGTATATATATTGAAAAATTAATGTAATTTCAAAAGGTTAGTTGTCGATTTTAATATTTAAAAAATTAAAATTAATTAATTGATTGAGTTTGTCGATTTTATTTTTTTACTAATCAAATTCAATTAATTTGATTATAAAAATAGTTGATCCTAATTAAAAATGATTTTGATAAAAAATTGAAGATTATGAAGATGGACCTCTAATGGAGAAGGAGCATTTTTTGGAAATATGTATTCTTGTAGCAGGCTTTGTAATTTTTTTCTATTTTTCAAAGGTTGTAAATTTAGAAATACCCGATAGTCTCTCTGTTCATCATTTATTTATTTATTTATTGTACTTATTTAAATAAATAGTTATTGATTTGATTAATAACATGACCATATATTAGTCTACCGCATGCCATACATAAAATCTCAAACAGTTTTATATAATCATGCATCTCATTTGTAGAAACATGATTTATTAGGATTGTCCTAATGTGTTTATATGGATTGTTTTGCGAAATCAATTGCATGTAAACTACTAAGTTTTAATTAGATAAACTTGGTAATCACACCACTCTAAAGGCATGCATTTAGTTAGGCCTTTTGGATAACCAACTTTATTAAAAGAGTTTTTCCTAAAGTTAGATGAATGTAATTGGCTAATTATTTTAAGTTCACCTAAATTAGTCTTAGGATCTTTGGAAGAATAAATGAACTTAGGCCAATTAGATTGGATTAATAATTAATTTTACATTCATAGGGTTATTGTAACTAGTAATTAATTTGGAATTGATTAATCAATTAGAAACACATATTGCAAAATAGTGAGTTGGAGAAGGTTGACATGTGAATGTAACATATGATTTCCATTATTAGTACAACAACGTGAGATATGGTGAGCACCTAGAGACGGCTTTGTTTTTGTCCTCCTAAAGAAGGTTTCGAACTATATCAATATCAAAGTTGACTTCTTATGAAGATAGGACTAAGTGATGTATTTTAGACTTGATTGATCCTAAGGTGACATTTTCTAAATTAAGTCATGGATTCTGAAATAATGGTTCATACTCACAAAGTCACAATTAAAATTTGATTGGATAATTGTGATTGGACCAAATAAATGGTATCTTATTATTAAAACAGAAAATATGAGGTATTTTAAGTTTTAATTAACAATGATGAGAATATCTCATAGATAGTTTAAAATTAATATGATCGACCCTAAGGCAACACATTAATTGTTTGGTTATCTTATCGTGGATTAGTAATTGTTAAGTTTATGTTTTTTATATGTTGTATTCATGCATCACACTTACTTTCTGAATTTTTTATATTTATTTCAAATATATTGAATGATGTATGCTTTTATTGCTTTTCAATTATTATTATGTCTGTCATGGGCAACCCTATTACTACTTTACTAGCACTAAAAAATTTGAATGGTGATAACTTTATAAGATGAAAATCGAATTTGAATTTAATGCTTATATGTGATAATCAAAATTTTGTCATTACTGAGAAATGTCCTGTGGAGCCAACTGCCAGTGCCTCTAACAACTTTAGGGACAAATTTGAGGGTTGGATTCAGTCCAACAACAAAGCTAAGTGCTACATGCTTGTGAGCATGAATGATGTTCTCATAACAAAGCATGAAATAATGGAAACTGCTTATGAGATTATGGAATCTTTACAGGTGATGTTTGGGCAACAATCTGATCAAGGTCATCATGAAGCTACTAGGAGCTACATGAATACTAAGATGAAGAAATGTATTTCTGTGCGTCAAAATGTTTTGAATATGATCAACATAATGCATGAGGCAGAAGTGCATGAGTTGATGAGCTAACTCAAGTCAGTATGATACTTGAATGCTCATACCTGTTTTTTCTGCGTTCACTATCAACTATGTTTTGAACAATTTTCAATTCAACATGACCCAATTGTTGAATGAACTGTAGAATTTTGAGTCACTCAGCAAGAGTATGAGCAAAGAGGGCAAGGAAAATATTGCTGAGCAAAAACCTTCTTCCACTGTTGTTAATAGTAACAAAAGGAAGAAGAACAATGGTAACGACATGAGTAAGAATAAGAAAGGAAAGAAATCCAAGACACCCAAGGCCAAGAAGAACAAGAACGACAACAAACCTAAGGGAAAATGTTTCCATGGTGGGGTTGAAGGTCACTGAAAGAGAAACTGTAGCAAGTATATCTACGAGCTGAAAAAGAAAGGTAAATATGATTTACTTGTACTTGAAGCTTGTTTAGTGGAACATGATTTGTCATCCTGGATTATAGATTCAGGAGCCACTAACCATGTATGTTCTTCTTTGCAGATGCTTGATTCATCAAGGGAGCTTGTTGATGGCGAGGTGATAATGAGAGTTGACAATGATGTGCTCGTATCATCGAAAGCATTGGGGACAGGCCATTTGAATTTTCGAAATAATTATCTTATTTTGAACAATGTTTATTTTATTCTTTGCTTTTCTAGAAATTTGATTTCTTTATCATTATTGCATGAACAAAGTTTTGATATTTCTTTTGACAATATGTTTATTAATTTTATGAATGGATTCAATATTTATCATGCAAGATTTTCAAAAGGACTCTAGATATGCTTAAATCAACTAAACGAGTATTAAAAAATTCAGAATTATCAGAAGTAGCAAATTTAATAAGTAACAAACGACAAAAGGTTTCTCAAGAAGACGATACGTGACTATGACATCTGAGGTTGAGACATATTAATCTAGACAGAGTAAACCGATTAACAAAGTATGGTGTTTTGAGAGAACTAAACGTTGGGACTCTTCCGGTTTGTGAATATTGTCTAGAGGGTAAAATGACCATGAGATCTTTCTCTAGAAGGGCCAAAGAGCCAAAGAAACACTTGAGCTAGTACATAGTGATGACTGTGGACAGATCAATGTACAAGTTAAATGTGAGTATGAGTATTTCGTCACTTTTATTGACTATTACTCTAGATATTCTTATACTAACCTAATGCACAGAAAGCCTAAAACTTTCAGAAAGTTTAAAGACTTCAAAGCTGAAGCTGAAAATAAATTAGGTAGATCTTTGAAAACACTTTGATCAGATCGAAGCGCTGAATACTTGGATTTATAATTCAAGAATTACCTACTGGTATGGCATCTATCCCAACGCATAGCACCTGGAATACCACAACAAAATGGTATTTCAGAAAGAAGAAACCGAACCTTATTGTATATGGTTAGGTCGATGTTAAGCTACTCATCACTACCACTCACATTCTGGGGATATGCACTTCAAAAGGCAACTTACATTTTGAATGTAGTTCATTTTAAGTCCGTAAGCAAGACACCTTTAGAGTTATGTAATGAATCCAAGCCTAGTTTGCGTCATTTATGTATAAGGGGGTTTCCAGCTAACATACTTAGACCTAAGAGTGGAAAGTTAGACTCAAGGTCTAAAGTGTGTATTTTTGTTGGCTATGATCGAGACATAAGAGGTTGGTACTTTTATAGTCACATGGATCACAAGGTGTTTGTATCGACAAATGCTACTTTCCTCGAACATGACTATATGGTAAACTACAAACCTCAGAGCAAAATAGTTCTCGAAAAACTAGCATGTGATGATGACATCCAACCATCTTCATCATTAACTAATAAATGACAAACCATAGAAACCACTGTTCGTATTCTGGAAACCCCAGTGTAACATTGTACTGGGACGGTTGTAAGACAACATATTCGCTATGAACTCGAGGCACATGTCCTAGTGTAAGACACTGATAATGATGATCAATTAACATTTAAAGAGGTAATGTATGATCCTAAAAAGGAGAATGACAAGATTCCATGAACTAAAAAATGGAATCGATGTATTCTAATTCCATCTAGGAACTTGTAGATCCACCTGAATAAGTCAGGCCCATTGGATGTAAATGGATCTGTAAGAAGAATAGTGGTGCAGATGGAAAAGTAGAGACTTTCAGGGCATGGCTAGTAACCAAAGACTATACTTAAAAGGAAGAAGTCTATTACGAATAGACATTCTCTCCTGTTGCCATGCTAAAATCCATTCACATTCTTTTATCCATAGCCGGTAGTTTAAACTATGAAATATGGCATATGGATGTCAAGACATCATTTCTGAATGGCCTCTTGAAGAAAGCATTTATATGATGTAACCAGAAAGTTTCATGAAAAATGGGCAAGATTAGAAAATATACAAGTTGCTTAAATACATTTATAGACTAAAACAAGCACAAAGATTTAAGAATCTTACTTTTGATGAAATTATTAAATCATATGCCTTCGAATAAAATGCTGATGAAACTTGTGTTTATAAATTCATAAAAGGTAAGATAGTGGTTTTCTTAGTTCTTCAAGTATCTTTGGAGAACGAGAAATTATATGCTTGTTTATTCAGGAGGAGACCTGAATCCCACTGGATATATTGATTTCGATTTTCAATCAGATATGGACAGTCAAAAGTCAACGTTTGGATGTGTGAGATAATATATTTGATTTATGAAATTAAATAATATTAACTTATTATGAGATAATAATTTGAATTTTGAATAAACTAATTGGTTAATTTTAAATTAACAAATAAGTTGATTGTTAGGATTTTATTAGATTAGTTAATTTTGAATTAACTGATATTTATAATTATATGAGATAATGCATAAATATTTATCTAATTAAAATAATAAATTAAAAAATTAAAAATTACCACCTTACATTTCAGAATGTCACAACATTTCAGAATGCCACACGCCAATCACAATTTTTGAATTAGCGATTGGCGGAGCACACTACAGTACCACATGGCACTACAGCGTACGCATGACACATTATAGTGCCTTACAACACTGCATTGTTACTTTGAACTGTAGTGGATCCCACTGCAGTATGGCGCAGACTGCAGTGGGTATAACTATGGTGTCAAATTTATTTTCATTTATTATTTTTAAAAACTTTAAATCTAAGGAACTTTAACCTAAAATATATATAGATAATATTATATTAGCCTCCTAAGATATAACGCATGCATATGATCGATTAATTGTTAATCGAAGATCTGTAAATTCTCTAATTCTCTCTCAGAGTTCTGTCTTAAAAGTCATTCTCCAAATCTCTAGATCTCATGTGTTGAGTACATCGAGAGACATAAAAAGTGTCCTTGAATTATTCTACATGGCTATACACGTTCTAGAGTTTTAAAGGATTGATCTAGAAGATTTTGGTGTGGATATCACAGTCCGTTATTCGTTGAATCTCAAGTTCGTTGTTAGCGAGGATGCTTAATATACTACAAGAGGTATAATTCCTTTATTTATATGTCTATGATTTAATGTATAGATATATAATTGATCTGGTGAAAAATTATTTTTCATTAAAATTTTTTTTTTGGAAACCTGTGGCGTCTCAATTGTTTGCCGATCGATAATTTTTTTTAAACTAAACGCCTCCTCTGCACCCGCCTCAATTTCCAAAAGTTGGTTCTCGACGTCATCTTTGTACGCCTTACAAATGTCTAGTGGTTGGGAGTTCTCATGAATGAGATACGGGTAGCCATAACGTGAGTAATCGTTTATGAACGAAATAAAATATTGTTGTCCATTCTGAGAAGCCATAGGGAATGAACCACAAATACCCGTGTGAATTAGTTCTAAGGCATCCTAAGCTCTATTGGCATCTAATCTCTTTGTGTTTGTCTATTTTTCCTTAATACAATGATATGAACCCCACCGACAATTTACGATGAAATCTGATAACAATGATGGTTCAAGAACCCCAAGAACATGAAAGACAAGATTGTTGAGCCTTAACCTGTTATCTAGCAAGATAAGAACTAAGACTACGAAGGATAGAAACGCCACACCAAGAAACCTAAGGATCACTCAAGAATCAAGGTGATAAGTTTTGTTGTTTGAACTCCACAAGACAAAATTCATAGGTTCAAAGAGTTCTTTCAAGAACAAAGAGGACACACCTCACAATAACATAAACTTGTTTTCAATATTCATAACATCCTTACAAATTTCGTGGGTACCATGTTTTATACTTGGAACAACCCTCCAAGAATAGGAAAAACATTAATTTTAGCTTCCAAACAACACCAACATTAAAGTAAATAAGTTCCCACATTCTTAGACCTTTTTTGAATACTAATAATTACTAATTGACTATGAAAAATGTATTTAAGCATAACCAATCCAAGCTAGATTCATCCCCCTATTTAATAGCCTTGAAAATAGTCCAATTCATGCCCTTTCATGGCCTTATCTTGATGAACACATTTCTGTAGGTTCATTATCCTTTTCAATTGCTTTTGTATGCTAATTAGACTCTTCAATGGCCTTGATTTTCATTTGGATCCACATTGGGCATCACCTTTCCAGAATCATTCTAATTCTCTTGAATCAGCCCAATAAGTGCTTTCTTGAAATTTTGGGCTCTAAGTCTTGTAATTGGACCACCAGAGAGTGATAAAGGATCTTGTGCAAGTTCAGCTCCATTCCCGCGTGTATGCTCAACCCCACGTCCATTTTCAGCTCCTAGATTTTCATCATTCTCCCCCTCTTGAGAAGGATTTATCCTTAAATTAACACCTGCATCAAATTGAGACAAATCAGCAACATTAAAGCTTGTACTGACACCGTATTCACCTGGTAAGTCAAGTTTGTAAGAATTGTCATTAATGCCTTCCACCACTTGAAATGGTCCATCACCCCGAGGCAGGAGTTTTGAGCGTCGCTGCTATGTAAAACACTCTTTTCTCAAGTGCAACTAAACCCAATCTCCTGGTTCAAAAACTATCTTCTTGCGTCCCTTGTTGGCTTGATTGACATATTGTTCAGTCCTCCTTTCAATATTCAGCCGTGCCTTCTCATGAATTTGCTTCACAAATTCAGCCTTCTTTTTCCCGTCTAAGTTTACCTGTTCACTCAAAGGTAAAGGAATTAAATCCAAAGGAGACATAGGATTAAATCCATAAACAATATCAAACGGTGAAAACTTAGTTGCTGAATGTGCACTTCTATTGTAAGCAAATTCAACATGTGTCAAACAATCTTCCCACATTTTTAAGTTCTTCTTAATGATAGCACGCAATATAGAAGACAAAGTTCTATTCACTACTTCAGTTTGACCATCAATTTATGGATGACAAGTAGTAGAAAATAATAACTTGGTTCCCAACTTTCTCCACAAAGTCTTCCAAAAGTAACTCAAAAACTTTGCATCCCTATCAGAAACAATGGTCTTAGGTATGCCATGTAACCTAACAATTTTTTTGAAAAGTACAAATCAGCTATATGTAATGCATCATCAGTTTTATGACATGCAATGAAGTGTGCCATTTTAGAAAATATGTTAACCACCAAAAAAATTGAATCTCTCCCTATTAGTTCTAGGTAAACTCAAAACAAAATCTATAGAAATATCAGTCCAAGATTTACTAGGTATAGGCAAAGGGGTGTACAAGCCATGAGGTTTTAATTTAGACTTAGCTTGTTAATATGTGATACATTTTTCACAGATTCTTTGCACATCACGCTTCATATGAGACCAAAAGTAATGTTCATGAAAAACTCCAAAAGTCTCAGCTACTCCAAAATGGCCCATTAATCCTCCTTTATGAGCTTCTCTCACAAGCAATTCACGCAAAGAACACATAGGCGAACACAATTTATTTTCCCTAAACAGAAATCCATTATGTTTATAAATCTTATCAAATGCCACTTTTTCACTTGCATTGAACACATTACCAAAATTAGAATCTTGTGCATACAAATCCTTAATGTATTCAAAACCAAGCAATTTCGTGTCTAAAATTGAAAGTAAGGCATACCTTCGGGACAATGCGTCAGCAACCACATTTTCCTTACCTCGCCTATATTTGATCACATAAGGAAATGTTTCAATGAATTCTACCCACTTGGCATGTCGTTTGTTCAACTTTTGCTATCCTTTCAAATATTTCAAGGATTCATGATCCGTGTGAATCACAAACTCCTTTGGCCATAGATAATGCTGTCAATTTTCCAATGCCCTCACCAAAGCGTACATCTACTTATCATAAGTTGGATAATTTAGAGCTACCCCACTCAACTTTTCACTAAAATAAGCCGTGGGACGACCTTCTTGTACCAAAACAGCTCCAATACCTATTCCTGAGACATCACACTCAATTTCAAATGTTTTAGCAAAGTTAGGTAAAATAAGCAATGGTGCTTTAGTTAACTTTTCTTTGATCAAATTGAATGCTTTTTCTTGTTTCTTTTCCCACTTAAATGGAAATTTTTTCATGATGACTTCAGTAAGAGGGGCGGCCAAGCTACTAAAATCACACACAAACCGCCTATAAAAGCTAGCTAGGTAGTGAAAACTCCTCACTTGGCTGATTGTTGTTGGCGTTGGCCACTCTTATATTGCCTTCACCTTTTCCTCGTCCACCTCAATTCCTTTAGAACTAACAACAAAGCTAAGAAACACAAGCTTATCCTTACAAAAGGTGCACTTCTTGAAGTTAGCAAACAACTTTTCTTTCCTTAACACATCTAAAACATATTTCAAATGCTCTACATGTTCTTCCATGTTTTTGCTATAAATTAGGATATCATCAAAATATACAACAACAAATCTACCAATAAATGCACGTAAAAATGGTTTATCAAACGCATAAATGTGTTCGGAGCATTAGTTAAACCAAAAGGCATCACTAACCACTGGTACAAACCGTGTTTAGTTTTAAAGGCAGTTTTCCATTCATCACCTTCTTTCATTCTAATTTGGTGATATCCATTCTTAAGATCAATCTTTGTAAAAGTACAAGAACCATGCAATTCATCTAGCATATCATATAGTCTAGGAATATGATGATGACGATACTTTACCGTTATGATGTTAATGGCTCGGCAATCTACGCACATCCTCCATGTACCATCTTTCTTAGGAACTAGCAGCACCAGAACCGCACAAGGACTCATACTTTCATGCACATAACTCTTCTCCAATAATTCACTTACTTGCATTTGAAGTTCCATTGTTTCCTCGGGATTGCTCCTATAGGCAGGTCGGTTGGGAATTGATGCATCAGGTATGAAATCAATTTGATGTTCGATTCCACGAATTGGTGGTAAGCCATGAGGTATCTCTTCGGGAAAGACATCATCAAACTCCTGCAAAAGAGAAACAATAATGCACGACAAAGAATCGCCAAGATCATTAGTACATAAAAAGGCATTCTTGTACATAAGTACAATAAAGGATTGATGTGAAAATAATGCTCTCTTAATCTCACATTTTTTTGCAATATAAGTGAATTTTTCCTCTCTTGCTCTCACTAAGGCTAAAATGCTCTCTTTTTCTTTTCCCTTAGTTTCTTTTTTCTCATTTTCTTTCCTCTCAATTTCAGCCTTTCTTTATTTTTCTCTCTTCTTTTCATTTGATCTTTTGAAGTTTACTTGATCCTCCATAACCTGTTTTGGAGTAAATGGAACAAGAGTAATAAGTTTCTTTTCAAAAGTAAAAGAAAACTTATTTGTGAATCAATCATTTGTAGCCCTTCGATCATATTGCCATGGTCTCCCCAACAATATAAGACATGCATGCATATGAACCACAACACAAAGCACCTCATCCTCATATTTTCCAATGGAAAATGCTACCAACACTTTCTTTGTCACCTTGATTTCACCACATTCATTCAGCCATTGAAGCCGATGAGGACGAGTGTGTTTTAAGGTTGTTAAGGAGAACTTCTCCACCAAATCAGTGCTGGCCACGTTTGTGCAACTTCCCCCATCAATATTTATGCTGCAAACTTTGTTTTTGACAAAGCACCGAGTATGAAACAAATTCTCCCTTTGGTTACTTTCTTCCTCCTTAACTTGCATGTTGAGAACTCGCCTTGCTACCAATAATTCTCCAACCACAGCATTTTGCTCGTCATCAGCATCTTCTAAAGGTGGAATTTCATTAACTACTTCCTCCTCATCCTCCAATTCAAGCTCACCTTGGGCATTTATCACCATCGCCCTTTTGTTTACACATTGGCTAGCTATGTGACCCCGCTCTTGACATTTAAAACACTTAATATCATGGGTTTTAGAAATAGAAGTTTCGATGTTACCTAGAGAAGTGTTCGTCGTGGGTTTGGCATTCTTAGATTGTTCAAATTTTGACTTGCTTTGTTGCTGCTCATCCCTTTTAGAGGCTATCTTCCATGTACTAGTGGAAGCCACAAGTTGTCCTCTCCTAGCCAATCCTTTGCGTTTGAGTTGTTCCTCCACTTTTAAGGCTTGATGCACCATATCTGACAACTCAACATAGTGCTGTAATTCAACTATATCCGTAATTTCATGATTTAAACCATGCAAAAACCTAGCCATGGTGGCTTTACGGTCATCTTCCACATTTTCCCGGATCATAGCTACCTTCATCTCCTTGTAGTATTCATCTACACTCTTGGAACCTTGAGTTAGCCTCTATAGTTTTTGAAACAAACTCCTATAATAGTGGCTTGGTACAAAACGCCTCTTCATAAGCAATTTCATCTCCTCCCAAGTGCCCACGAGTGGCTTTCTATTCCTCCTTCTATTATTTTTTAATTGATCCCACCAAATAATGGCATAATCAGTGAATTCAATTGCTGCCAACTTAATCTTCTTTATCTCTAAATAGTTGTGACAATTAAACACCATCTCCACTTTAGTTTCCCACTCTAAGTAAGCTTTCAGATCATTTTTACCTAGAAAAGATGAGATTTTGATCTTTATGTTTCCTAGATCAATATCCCTCCTAGGTCTACCCATCTTAACTTCTCTATTCCCATAACCACGCTCAAATCTTCCCTAGTTCATATATGACTCTTCAAACTCCTCCAATTCTGCTTCTTCCTCAGCATTATCCCAACGAACACGCCCACCTCGCTGTCTATTGGGAATTTCATGTTGCTGCCCCCTAGGTGTTCCCATTTCTACTCTATCCAACCTCTCTTGGATAGGTTCTAATTCAGCCCTCAGCATTCGCCTCATTTCCCCCAACATCGCTTGCATTTGAAGGTTTGGAATGGCTTGTTGTTGAACTTCTTCGAATACGATTATTGGACATATTTAGAATATGGAAAATAAGATTCGAAACCTCATAAACACTCCCTCATGTGTTTCAGTCAAGAATTATACACTCACTCTCGTGTTTTCACTCTAAATGAATTTTACCCTCTTATGGTCACACACACTCTTTCCTTTTTCCACTCTTTTGTGTCTCTTTAGCCCTTAAACAAACTCAAAAAACCAAATAAAAATATCCAGCAGCAATTCAAAATGAGAAATAACCAAAACTCACAAAGGGTCAAAAATTTGATTGCTATAAAAAAGGAATGGAATACACGGTTTCTATGGTTTCAATTATTACCCAAAATTCACACAAGTCCGTAACGGATTTTGGTAACTCTCTTTTTTTTGGATTTTTTTGGGAGTCAAAAGAGTTGAGAAAATGAGAAACAAGATTGGAAAAAAAAATTCTTATTGTTTTTTTTGTACACTCCTCATCTTATTTTTTTTATTTGATACAGAAAGAAATAAGAAAAAAAAATAAAGATAATGGATAGTCAAACTTGCCTAGAAACCAAAACTCTGATACCAAATGATATGAACCTCACCGACAATTTACGATGAAACCCGATAACAATGATGGTTCAACTACCCCAACAACGTGAAAGACAAGATTGTTGAGTCTTAACCCGTTATCTAGCAAGATAAGAACTAAGACTACGAAGGATAGAAATGCCACACCAAGAAACCTAAGGATCACTCAAGAATCAAGGTGATAAGTTCTGTTTGAACGCCACAAGACTAACTTGATAAGTTCAAAGAGTTCTTTCAAGAACAAAGAGGACACACCTCACAATAACATAAACTTGTTTTCAATATTCATAACATCCTTACAAATTTCGTGGGTACCATGTTTTATACTTGGAACAACCCTCCAAAGAAAAATTAATGAACCCTGACAAGTTTATGGGAGGAATTTAAAAAACAATTCATACAAATGTTTAATTCAATTAAACACAAAATCAATCAATAAACATGCATAATCATGTAAATGTATCGAGAAAAGATAGAAATAATTTATACCTTTTCAATTAATGGAGAATTTCTGATTTGGCGGGATCCAATTTCTATCTCGCGTACATCATTTTTCGCAGAGCGAGTAATTGATATTTGCACATACAACGACTCGTTAGAATTAGAAGTATATCTATCAAGGATATTGATAGAAATTGAGTGGTGGGCTCTCAAGATAACGATTAGAAGAGAAAAATCTAAATTTTCCTTTTCCCTATTGTATTTCGGCGACAAAATTCTCCATTCCATATACACTTAAATGCAATTTCACTTCTTCCCCTCGAGACAAAATTGTGTTCGAATTCACATGTTCAAATTGATGAATTAAATTGATCCCAATCAATTAATTAATTAATTTTATTTAATAATTATCAAATAATTATCAAATAATAAAATAATTTATTTAAACATTAATTTCAATGTTCACTCAATATATGAGCTCGAGAAGTGTGTCTTGGTCCAAAACATATTTTTAGTCCAACTGATGTTGTTTCTCATTCATGTCTTTATGAGCTATTCATGTGACTGAATGGACCCATATGAATAAAGCTATGAGTTTCAAATACCAAGCTAATTTATCTCCATAAATTTCTGACCTATTTAATCCTGACATTATACGACTCCGCTATAGATTTGATGCATATAAAACTCTCATTTCATGCGTGCTACATTTTATGTTGGTGTAAATAAACACTTATATTTCACAACTCGTAGAAGATTTTATGATATTACCATTCATTAATATCAGTAACAAGAGCAAAATATAAAATTACTATTTTACCCCTCTAATTATTATTTTCCTAACTTTGTTGTTAACTACGAATAAGAAAGACATATCATTGAAGTGTCTCATTCAGATCACCAAGTCTTATTCAATGACTCATGTGTTGGAATTATGTCTATAAAGTAGGGTGTAATAATGTTTTATGAGTAAACAGTTATTTAATATTTATGTATTACGGAATTTTATGAATAAATGAAAGTTTCATTTAATTAAAGTGTGTTTGTAATTTACTTAGGTCCTGAAACTATTATATATCTAAGAACAGTAAAGACCGAGCGGTCGTCCAGGCAACTCTCTTAAGATAGCTAAAATTGTTATTTGCAGTCTTAGGATCGACTAGGCAATCGAGTCCAATTATGACAATTAGGTTGAATCAAATGATGCCGGTCTCGGGGCAAGGAATTGGAGACTCTAACGGCTTTACCTAGACATGTTATGGAACATGCTGAATAGACCAGTAACCAATTAGTTTAGAGCAAAATTATTTATCTGGCTCTAAATCTAATTGTTACACTTCAAGGGTATTTTAATAATTACTTTAATCCTGAGATGAATATGAAACTTGACTTAGTTACTTGCGAGTTTTATATGCCAAAGGATTGAACTCGAATGACTAGTTGTTAGGACCATGATTCAACTATGTTGGAATTACGTGATTCACATGTATGGAATTCGTGGTAAGATTACAAAAGTGACAATATCACATTATGCTTTATTGATGTGTGTGTGAATAAATAAACCGAGCCTGATACTCGATGACATGAGTCATTGAATAAGATATGGTAATCTATATGAGACACTTTACTGATATGTCTTTCTTATTCACAGTCAATAAAGGATTTAAGAAAATAATAACTAGATAGGTAAAATTGTATTTTTACATCCTGCTGTTGTTTTTGATATTCACAAAAGGTAATATCATAAAATATTCTATGGACCATGAAATATAAATGTTTATTTTCATCAATGGAAAATATAGCAGGCATGAATCGAGAGTTCTATCACCATCAGATATATAGTGTTGTCGTATGATGTCGGGATTAAATAGCTTGGGAATTTATGAAGATAATTTACTTGGGTATTTGAATACAATAGCTTTATTCATGTGGGTGGATTTGGTCACAGCAGTAGCTCATATGGACAGGAATGAGAAACAACAACAGTTGGACCAAAAATGAGTTTTGGACCAAAATACACTTTCTGAGCCCTATATGAAATGAGTGTCATCACTAAATTAGTGAAGAGTAAAATTAATAGTCAATTTGATTATTTTATTACTGGATAATTATTAAATAAAATAAATTAATTAACTATAATTGATATAGATCAATTTAATTCATCAATTTGTACAAATGAATCTAGACACAATTTAGGCTTTACGAAGATGTAAAAATTGCACATTGCAGTGGAGGGAATGGGAAAATTTAGGCTTTATCATATAAGGGATTGCATCCTTATCCCCCGCTAACCTTATCCCTAATAGTGTTAATCAGAGCAGAAAAATGTTTCTCCCCCCCCCCCCACACAGTTGCCGTCGATTTCACTGTAGCGGAATAGAAAAATTTTGTATTTTCTTTCAATCGTTGTTTTGAGATCCCATACTCAAATCCTACACAAATTCTTGAGAGATTTACTTCTGACTCTAACGAGTGGTTGTTGGTGTGTAGATTAATTACTATTTCTGTGAAGAACGAAAAATGCAAGATAAAAATTGGATCCGCTAAATAAGAAATTCTCCATTAATTGAAAGGTATAAATTATTTCTATCTCTTCTCGATACGTTTATATGATTACACATATCCATTGATTGGTTTTATGTTAATCGGATTAAACATTTATATGAAATCTAAAACTCGATTCATTTATTTTTCTTTAAAATCTAAAACTCGATACAACAACTGGTATTAGAGCCTATGGCTTTTGAATATGCATACTCTGTATTAAACGTATGTATGGATGAATATGATGGTATTGGCACATATTTTTGTTTGGTAGATTAAAAGCATGTTTGAATGTGTTTTATGAATGAATCTTGATCAATTGGCTCTTGGTGTTATTTTTCAATTTTAGAATTGATGTACGCCAAGATTATGACATAGGATTTTATGTAATTTATTTTTTCACGAGTTGTGTTGTTAATTTTCATGTAAATCCGTCGCGAATGCATTCCTAATGAATGGGCACACGAATCTCGAGAAGTTGCTCGCACGTTGAAAAGCCGTCATTCATTGTATGTTGCCACCCTGCACCGCTGCGCCTGGTGGCTCGCGCAGTTGTGTCACTGTTGTTTGCCACTCGCCGCTTCCTGTTGACACGCCATCACTAGGGTTTGGAAACCATAGGCGGTAGCATTGGGTTGAGGAAACCCTTGGGTTTTGGAAACCTAGTGCGCGGAAGACGATGTTGGTTCTTGGACTACCATGGACCCCAAGTCTGTTTAGGTTTTGCATTGAGTAAGTGTTATTTGGCCCAAATGATTCGCAAGAACTTGGAATTTGAAGCCAAGCTCAATCCAGTCCCTAAAAAATTAGATATATTTAACTTGAAAAATTTTCAACACTAATTAATTAGAATTTTTTTTATAAATTGTTTTAATATAAATCAATTGATTAATTTACTTGGTAATTTTATTTATCAAAGTTAAATTGTTAGAAAATTAAATTTAAATTGAAATTTGAATTTTAAAAATGGGGCTAGACCTTGGTAAAGGTGGGACTTCCTATAGTAGAATGAGCTAATTACACACGCCATGAAGAATAGTTTTAAATTATTGTAATTTATTTATTATTCCTTTTATGAGTTTTAATTAGAAATGCGCCATAGAGAGGTTAATTTTGAATGTATGATTTATTATTAATCTCATATCCTCATATAACATGACATACATAAATAGGGATATGTCAATATTAATTTGCCATATAGCATGTACA
Source organism: Datisca glomerata (assembly GCA_003255025.1). NCBI lineage: Eukaryota > Viridiplantae > Streptophyta > Magnoliopsida > Cucurbitales > Datiscaceae > Datisca > Datisca glomerata. The sequence goes on from QANY01002872.1 coordinate 453,386, forward strand.
TGCATCAGTGTAGTTTAAATTTATAATGGGTTATAATTTTAAATAAAATGTTGATTTTATAAAAGTAATAAGTTTTTGAAATTGTAATTAAATTTTATAAAATCTTATAATTTTTAAAAATTGCTTTTCAAATTTATAAAAAGTTTGATTTTTGAAAAAGCAAAGAAAAATTCGATTTTTCAAAAACTAAGTGGAGGGTCGTTTACGTTGAAACATTCCGAAGATCCCCAACACAAACTTGGTCGTGGAACAAGGAATGGTTTAGAGCCGTCCTAGCAGTCCTCTATTCAATGGGAGAAATTCGGGAATCGAGTCGCTTTGAGTCATGGAGTTGCTTGAGAAGCTAAGCTTGTAAAGGAAGTGGTGAGGCAAGATCGTTCCAAGATGGAATGTTAGTTCATAGCAATATTTAAAGCCGATGCATTGGTTAAACACTTAGATCGAAGCAAATTAGAATATCTAATAGGAGCTAGTCAATGGGGCTATGGTGACCAAAATCAGTGATGATTGGTTGAACTATATGTAGTGTCATCTTGAGAAGCGTTAACGAAACAAGAAGAGTCTCGATGCGATAGGAGGTAGCTCAGGCGTTGTCCCTACATGAGACGCGCTATCATTGTTGATCCTAAGATCATGGAAGAAATATGTTTTTATCAAATTTTTAAAAAATTTAAGTATTTGCATCATGCATCATACTTTCCTAAATGATTAAATATTTATTTACACGACTTTATTTATTCTTTTCAGTAATCATATCATTATCCCCACATTCAACAATCTTGAATGCAAATAAACTCATTGGTGGAAATTATGTGGATTAGAAACTTAATCTTGATATCGTGCTGATGGTAGAAAAGCACAAGTTCGTGCTCACCACCCCTTGTCCCTTTAAGCCTATTGTTGTATTGAATCAAGGGGAAAATGATGCCTATGCTTCTTGGCTGCATTTTGATAATATCACCAAGTGTTACATCTTGGCATTAGTTAGTAATGTGTTGCAACAACAACACCAGTACTTGGATACCGTCATTGATATGCTGTTAAACATCACCGAATTGTTCAGGGATTAGGGTCGTCAAGCCAAACAGACGACTATGCAAAACTTCATGAACTGTAAGATGAAACCCAAAACTCCTGTTAGAGAACATATGATACTGATCATTAGTCATCTGAATAAGATGGAGATCATGGGGGCTGAGGTACATTATGAGACTCAAGTTGATATGATCCTCGAGACTCTACTAGACACTTTTGAGAACTTCAAACTTAATTATTCGGTGAATAAGTTGAGGTACTCTCTTCTAGAACTTATGAAAGAGTTGTAAGTTGTTGAGACCCTGTTTCTGAAGGGTAAGAGGAAGAATGGAGAGACAAACTTTATTGAAAGTAAGCCTTTCACCTCTGGTGCGAAAAGATACATAAGAGAGGTCTAAAGAAAGCTAAGAAGGGGAACTCGAAAGCTACAAAAGGGAAGGGCCCTGTGAAAGTGGACAAGTTGAAAGACAAGTGTCAACATTGCAAAGTCATTGGTATTTGGAAATATAACGTTCCAGATTATCTAAAGGAGGTGAAATTAAAAGGTACATTACTTGTTTCTGAAGCCTGTTATGTGGTTAACTTTAGTTTTTCGTAGATTGTAGATCATGCAGCCACTAACCATATTTGTTGTTCTTTGTAAAGGTTCAGGGAAAGCAGAAGGCATAACGAGGGCGAGTTCATCTTTTGTTTCGGAAATGGAGCACTAGTATCGAGAATATAAGTTGGAACTATTAAATTATTATTTGAGAATAATTATTTGATTTTACATTTGAGGAAAACCTCATTTCAGTAGCTAGTTTAATTGAGCAAGGATTTTCTTTGTATTTTATTGATAATGATATTGGTATCTTTAGAAATAATGCTTAGTTACTACTTCACACATGAGAAACAAAATTTTCTATGTAAAACCAAAATTTCCCATGATATGTGACACTAAACTAATTACTAATTTATAAAGGGATAGTAAAAGATTGAAGTCTGACTACTTGTGGCATTTACATCTTGGTCACATTAGTCTAGACATGATTAAAAGACTCACAAAGGATGGTCTATTACAAACTTTAAGTGTGGGATCACTACCCACATGATAATCCTACATAGAAGGCAAAATGACTAAGAGACCCTTTTTAGCAAAGGGTGAAAGGGCCCCGCTCAATGTCTCAAGAGGAGGTTGTGAAAATCCAAGTAAAAGGAGGTTGTGAATATTTTGTAACCTTCATAGATGACTACTTATGTTTTAGACATGTTTATCTAATGCGCCAAAATTCTAAAACATTTGAAAAGTTCAAAGAGTACAAAGCTATGTTATAGAAGCATTTAGAAAAATAAATCAAAACACTACCATCCTATCATGGTGGAGAGTACTTTCTAGGAGAGTTCGATGACTTTATTAAGGAATAAGGCATACTTTCTTAGCTTATAATAGAATGGTGTGTTAGAAAGAAGGAATCGAACTCTATTGGATATGGTTAGTCCATGATAAAAGACTCATCCCTCCCATATTCATTCTAGGGATATGCCTTGGAAACAACGTCATATACTCTGTACCAAGTTTCATCAAAGACGGTGCCTCAACCAGACAGGTTCATGGAGAAAGGCCAAGAGGGAAAGAATTGTGAATTGCTGAAGTCCATTTTTGGACTTGAGCAAGCATCCCAATCGTGGAATATCAGATTTGATGAAAGTGTCAAGAACTTTGATTTTGAGCAGTTAGTGGATGAACCCTTTGTGTATAAGTTGAAACATGAAGGGAATGTGGTTTTACTAGTTTTGCACTTGGACGATATTCTACTAATTGGGAATGATGTAGGAAAAGTGTCTGAAGTCAAGATTTGGCTTGCAAATAAATTTAAAATAAAGAATCTGGGAGAAGCTACCTTTGTCCTAGATAGTTAGATTTGTCGAGATTGGAAAAACACACAATTGGCACTGTCTCAAGCATCTTATACTAATTAGGTGTTGGATCGTTTTAGAATGCAATACTACAAGAAGGTATATCTTCTCTTTAGGCATGGAGTTAGCATCTCTAAGGAGTATTCTCCCAAGACACTTGAAGAGAGGAAGACATGAGAAAGATTAATTATGCCTCAACTATAGGAAGTCTCATATATGTAATGTTTTGCACTAGGCCAGATATTTTCTACGCTATTGATGTGGCAAGTCATTTTCATTCTAATCCTAAACTCGAGCATTGGAAAGCTGTCAAGAATATCCTCAAGTATCTTAGGAGAATGAAGAACTACATGCTTGTGTATTCAGGTACTGACCCGAATATGACTGGTTATATCGACTCTGATTTCCTAGCGGACAAGGATTCCAGGAGGTCTACATCAGGATCGATGTTATCCTAAATGGTGAAGTAGTGGTATGGAGAACTATCAAACAATCTTGCATTGCTAATTCTACCATGGAAGCTGAGTGCGTGCCGGCTTAGGAAGCTATAAAGGAAGATGTCTGGCTTAAAAGGTTCCTAAAACTTTGGAGTCATTCCTGATGCTGACAAACCCATGACACTTTATTGTGACAACAGTGTGGCTGTAGCAAACTCGAAGGAACCGAGGAGCCACAAATGTTTCAAACACATAGAGCAAAAGTACCACCTCATCAGAGAATAGTTCAGCGTGGAGATTTTGAAGTAGCAAACATATCGATGGTCAACAACCTGGCAGATCCATTCACAAAGATTTTAAGTGGTATAGTCTTTGATGGTCATTTGGAGGGCATGTGGATGCGAGATTGTAGACGCCTAATTTAGGCCAAGTTTAAGTTTGTTGGAATTATGTCCAAAAGTATGGTGTAATAACTTTTTTATAAGTAAACAGTTATTTATTGACATTTATGTATTTCTAAATTTTATGAATAAATTAAAGTGTGTTTGTAATTTACTTAGGTCCTGAAACTATTATCAACATAAGAAAAGTAAAGACCGAGCGGTCTTCCAGATAAACTCTCTTGAGATAGTTCAAAATGTCATTCATAGTTTTAGGATCGATTGAGCAATCGAGTCCAATTATGAATGTTAGGTTTAACACAAAGATGATGGTCTCGGGGTATGGGAGTGGTGACAACGGTTGAGCTAGACATGTTACAGAACCTGTTGAATAGACCAGTAACCTATTAGTTTAAAGTAAAATCGTTTATCTAGCTCTAAACTAATTATTACACCTTAAGGGTATTTTCATAATTACCTTAATCCTGAGGTGAATACGAAACTTGACTTATTTATATCTTTGATATAATAAAGGAGTGAGTTCGAATTGCCGGATAATACATCGGCTATTGGGACTGTGATTCAACCATGTTGAAGTTGCGTGATTCACAGATATGAAATTTGTGGTAAGATTGCAAAAGTAACAATATTGTCTTATGCTTTTATTAATGGGTGTGTGAATATATAAACTAGCACTGGTACACGATGACATGAGTCATTGAATAAGACATGGTGATCTGTATGAGACGCTTCACTGACATGTCTTTCCTATTCATAGTCATAAAAGAGTTAAGGAAATAATAACTAGAAGGGTAAAATGATTATTTTACACCTGTCTCTTGTTACAGATGTTCATGAAGGATAATATCATAAAATATTTTATGGACCGTGAAATATAAATGTTTATTTGCACCAATAGAAAATGTAGTACACATGAATCGAGAGTTCTAACAACATTGAACATATAGTGGAGTAGTACAATGTCGAGATCAAATAGGTCAAGAATTTATGAAGATAAATTTGCCAGGTATTTGAATCTCGTAGCTTTATTCATGTGGGTCCATTCGGTCTCATAGTAGCTCATAAAGACATGAATGAGAAATAACGACAATTGGACAAAAAATGTGTCTTAGACCAAGATACACTTCCTGAGCCTCATATGAGATGGGTCTCATCACTAAATTAGTGAAGAGAAAAATTAATGTTTAAATTAATTATTTAATGAGTTTATAATTATTTAATAATTGGTAAATAAAAAAATTAATTAATTAATTGAAGGATCAATTTAATTCATTAATTAAGACTGATGAATCTAGACACAATTTTGGTGCTAGGAGAAATTCTCCATTAATTAAAAACATATAAATTGTTTCTTTCTCTTCTCGATGTATTTATATGATTATGCATGTTCACTGATTGATTTTATGTTTAATTGGATTAAATGTTCGTCTAAATTTTTTTTTAAATTCCGCCCACAAACTTGTCACGGTTCATTAATTGTACTTCAAAATCTAAAACCCGATCAAACATCATGTCATCGAGTACTAGGCCCGGTTTATTTATTCACACACTCATCAATAAAAAAAAAGATATTGTTGGTTTTGCACTATTACTACGAATTCCATATATGTGAATCACGCAACTCCAACATAGTTGAATCACGGTCCCAACAGTCAAGGTATTGTTCGGCAATTCAAACTCACTCATTTGGCATATCAAAGATCGTAAGTAATTGGTTACTGGTCTATTCAACATGTTCGGTTACATGTTTAGGTCAACCATTAGAGCTTCCACTCCCATGCCCCACGACCAGCATCGTTTGATTCAACCTAATAGTCATAATTAGATTTGTTTTCCCAGTTAATCCTAAAACTGTGAATAACATTCTGAACTATCATAGAGTTTGTCTTGAAGACCGCTCGATCTTTACTCTTCTTATGTTTATAATAATTTCAGGACTTAAGTAAATTACAAACACACTTTAATTAAAAGAAACTTTCAATTTATTCATAAAATTCAGTAATACATAACTTTCAAAGAAATAATTGATTACTCATAAAAAGTTATCACAGTCTATTTTATGAACATAATTCCAATAATCTCCCACTTGGACTAAAGTAGGCATGTAGAATCTCGTATCCTTATTCCCTCCAGATGACCATTGAAGAGTTTACTGCTTAAAGTCTTCATGAATGGATTCGCCAAGTTGTTAATCTTCGATATTTATGTTACTTGAACATCTTCGTGCTGAACTATCTCTCTGATGAGGTGGTACTTCTGCTTTATGTGTTTAGATCTTTTATGGCTTCTCGGATACTTCGAGTTTGCTACAGTCCCGCTGTTGTCACAATAAAGTGTCATGAGTTTGTCAGCGTCTGGAATGACTTCCAAAGTCTTTGGGAACTTTCTAAGCTAGACAGTCCCCTTTGCAGTTTCACAAATCGCCACATACTCAACTTTCATGGTAGAATCAGCAATTCAAGATTGATTGATACTTCTCCATACCACTACTCCACGATTCAGGATGAACACTAATCCCGATGTGGACATCGTGGAATGCTTGTCTTCTTGGAAATCAGAGTCGTTTTAACCCGTCATATTCTGGTCAGTACCTGAATACACAAGTATGTAGTTTCTCATTCTCCTAATATATTTGAGGATATGCTTGACAAAATTCTAATGCTCGATTCCTGTATTAGATTAGAAATGACTCACCATGCCTACTGCATAGCAAATATCTAGCCGAGTGAAACGCGTTGCTTACATGACACTTCCTACAGTTGAGGCGTAGGGAATCTTCCTCACGTCTTCCTCTTCTTGAGGAGTCTTGGAAGATTGCTCATTGGAGAGACTACCTCCATGCCTAAAGGAAAGGTATCCCTTCTTAAAGTAGTCTTATATAGTGAAGTGATCCATCACCTTATCAATATAAGATGCTTGAGATAAGCCATTGTCTGTTTCGATCCTGAAAGATCCAAATATCTAGGACAAAGACAGCTTCTTCATGATCCTTCATATCGAATTACTTTGCAAGCCAAATCTTGATATCAGATAATTTTCATACGTCATTCCCAATGAGTAAAATATCATCCACGTACGAAACTAGAAAAATTACCTACCCTTCGTGTATCAGTTTATACATACAAGGTTCATCCACTAACCGCTCAAAATGAAGTTCTTGATGAATATGATATTCCATAATCGAGATATTTGCTTAATTCCATAAATGTACTTTAGCAGTTCGCAAACCATACACTCTTGGCATTTCCTTCATGAACTCGTCTGTTTGAGTCATATTAATGTCTTACAGATTGCCATTCAGGAAAGCACTCTTCATATCCATCTTTCAGATTTCATAATCGAGAGCAGCAACAATGGACAAGAGGATTCAGATGGATTTAAGCATGGCCACCAGTAAATAGGTATTCTCATAGTCAATACCTTTTTTTTTTTTGTGTAGCCCTTGGCTACACAAGCCTAGATTTGAATGTCTCTACATTCTCATCTGGATCTCTATTCTTCTTATAACTCCATTTACACCCTAGGAGTTTTACCCCTTGAGGAGGATCTACAAGCTTCTAGACTTTGTTTGAGTACATCGATTGTATCTCGACGTTCAAGGCGTCTTGCCATAGGTTTGTTTCAGGACTAGCCATAGCTTGCGAGTAGCAAAATGGTTCATCATGATCCTTATATGAGACTATAGTTAAGCCATCTCCATAAGACATGTACCTGTCAGGTTGCCTAACAATCCTCCCACTACGTCGAGGCTCCGGCTCCTATTGTGGTTGTTCCATTATTGAATCGAGAACATATATTTTTTTGGTGTCCTCCTTATCAAAAATTCCTCTAGCACAAGTGAGTTTCTTGGCTTCACACTTCTTATGTAGTTCTCTTCAAGAAATGTGTATTCGTGCTCATGAATATTTTCTTATCGGTTGGACTAGCAAAGATGTATCCATTCGTTCCCTTACGATATACTTCAGATGAGCTGAAGTGTTAAAAATAAATTTTAAAACACCCCCTGCACCATTTCTCATCGCAGACCCACTTCATTTTCTTTTGCAAAAGTAGTGTTGAATTTTATAATTTAATCAATAAAAACCCATATAGAGTGGAGTACAGAATTAGATTGGTACCAATGTATTATAGAGTTGACTAAAAATAAGTATTTTAGAAGTATTTTTTTTATCTACACCGACCCGACAACACACGCAATGCCAAATTTTCGACGAAAACAAGCCCCGATATAAGCACAAAAGAAACTATTTCTTATTTTCATTTAAAATTCAGATTTTAGCCTCAACCTGAATTCAGGATCTAAATTCTCAATCTAGATTTAATATTTTAGAGTCAAACGGGTCCAATCCCGTCGAACTGGATGGACTCCACCTTCAAATTTTATTTAGATTGGAAGTTAAAAAGTCAAGAAATACGCCTTGCACTTTGGTTAGTTTTCGGTAACACGCCTTGGGCAATTGTTTTAGCAAATCTAGTAATCGACACTTGAACATTTTTTCAATCAAGACTCTTGTTCAATATAGTAATGCTATTTGATCTAATTTGTGATACATAATAAATTTATGTTTTGAAAATAAATTGGTTATATGTTTTAAACTTATTAAGATATATCAATTCAATTATGCAATGTAAATTTGTGATGAATCACAAGTTTAACTAAATTGCATTTGCATCAACCAGTTTTAAAGTATCTTAACCTAAAAACAGTTTAATGCACTTTAAAATATAATTCAAGAAATATTTATTCATGAATGTAAATTGACTGACAACTTATTAGTTATATATCGGGCAACAACCTTAATTTAACTGAAATATTACTTAAATTTAGCATATCAGACTTATTTTTCATTTTTTACTCGAAGACATTTTTTTGTTTAATTCTTACTTGAGGTTTGAAGTTATTTACAAGGAGCATAGCATTTTTTACTCTTCAATATTTCAATAAAATTCAAGATACACTTATCTTTTAACATCTCTATATTAATTAGATTTAAAAGCATTTGTTATTTTTTCAATTTTTTATTAGCTTAACCCCCTACATGTTTTTTTATTTTTAGCATTTACTTTTCAATTTTTACTTTAATGCTAATCCTTTTAATAAAGTGAATGTTTTGTTTCTCTCTTTTAAATGTGTAACATTAAAATCATTAGATAATTAATATTGTACATTTCCCTAAAACATGATTTTCTCTTGGCATTAATAGTTAAAAAAATTAAAAAACTTTTAGAATTAAAAGGATTAAAATCATTATATTAATTCAATTAACTTTATATTTTAAAAATAAATGTTTTAAAATATTATTAAGATTTATTTTAAATTAATAATTTTTCTTCTAAAAATAAAGAAAATTTTGGACATTTTCACCTATGACCCCGATACTTATCGAGCCGCCCCTGACCTTTGGGTGCAAGGAATTTAATTCTTTCCTTTATAAAAAATGTATCTAAGGGTCTTTGAAGTGGTCTTGACCTTGATTTGTTATAGTTCTTCTACATGTTTTTGTTTATTTCTCTAGCAGCAGTTTATGGATGTTTAACTTTCTTTTGTGGTTGATCTGAACAGTCGCCATGCCTCTCTTTTAAATAATTTTTTGAGCAGTTTCGTCTGTTTTACACAATTTTTCCAAAGAAAATCAATCTGGACACAAAAACATTATGGTTCATTGAAGGAGATAGTATCAGAGTGTTGCGTATTATCAAGAGATTGTTGTATGTTGAAGGATTGTTAGCGATTTCACAGTGACGTATTTGTTTAACCCAGTGCAAAAATGCAAGCCTTAGTCTAAGTCTAATATGTGTTTCTCTTATTTTTTTATAGGGGCAAAAGCCCCTATAAAAGTTCTTTTATAGGGTTCCGGAAAATCTTGTGTCTCCGGATACTATAAAAGGTCTGGGATTTTTTATAAGGTTCTGAAACCACTATAAAAAATCAAATTTGTTATAGCGGTCTTTGCCCTAATAAGAAACCTGGTATTTTTTTAGGGTTTTCTACCCATATAAGAAACCTGGTATTTTTGGGATTTTCTACCCCCATAAAACATGTATTTTATAAGGTTTTCTGCCCCTATAAAAAATTGGTATTTTATAAGGTTTTCTGCGCCTATAAAAAACCTGATCTTTTATAGGGTTTTTGTCCCTATAAAAGACTTCATTTTTATAGCAGTGGTAGACCGTTATTAAATCATACTCATATCGATTTTAATACAGCTGTAAAAATAATATTTTTATTCTAAAATTAAGTGTATTCATAAAAAAATAAAACTCTAAATAACAATATATATAATCCAACGAATTATTACTTATCGTTTCATAAAAAGCACAAATATCAGTAAGTATTTTCTAAATTTCTTCTTAAAGTCATCTAATATATGATTTATAAGGACAAAAAACTACTAATTCTAAGAACGACACGTCTCTTCGAAAAAAATGTTCCAACTAAAAGAAGTAAGTCATGTCTCACAAAACGAGTTTGCCTTCCATCCTTCAAATACAGAAGTTCTGACAACATAGTAGGATCTTTTACTAGCGAGAGAGAGTAAGCAATATCAATTTTTTCCATCTGTAACAACAATGGACAAATCAACATATGTCATCATTCATACTGATAGACTATAGTCGACTATGCAAATAGACTTTGGTCGCTGTAACTATAATTGACAATATCAACATATGGCATCATCTACATAAGCATTGGCACTAAATTCTAGTAGATGAAGAAAACGAAGACCTAGAAATGTTAGAAATGTTCATTTTTTGAAAGTTTGGCCTTCTGATTGACCCACACCCACCCACTAAATTCTCTTGACAAAATCAAAACCAAACAAAAAGTCCTCCCAAACGGGCAACTAGGAATTCTCTTCCAACACAAAAGTAGTTCTTTTTCAGAAGCTAAAACAGGTAACTAGAAATTAAAAATCAGTAGCTTCAATGTTTTGGAACAAGAGAGCTATCAATAATTAGAAAATAATGCACCCTCGCGATTACATAAATGGTTCTTAAACCTGTTAATAATAATTTGGAACAAATGGTCAAAAATAAGAAAACCAATCATAAATGGACATTTAGAAGCAAATTTTACCATGAGGATCATCATTTCTTGTAATCTAAAATATGAAATGGAGTAACCATCAAATTAGGCCTAAGTGATGTAGGACTAACTGTGCACCGAGACTCAAATGCACACAATAAGATACACATTGTAAGATTCAAAATCTCTTTTGGTATAAACCGTATTTCAATAAAACTCCAAGTTCTCATGTTGAACACACCAAGAATCAAATCAACATAGAGTGAAAGCGAACCTGAATCAATGATGATAGATGACTGTTTAGAGTCAAGCAGTTGGCCTTCCAGATCTATACGATTCTCTAGCTGAGAGTCCCCTTTGATCAATTCTCTTAGTTTTCTCTCTAACGGTGGGATATTAGCGAGAATAGAATGGTTTTCTGTTATCGTGTGACCTGGAGATCATAATCACTTATAAATAATTCATCTTTTGGTATTTCTATTTAGCCCATCATAAAAGTAGAAATTACCTTAAAGTCTTTACCAACTAAAGGGTCGATAACCTATCAGATACATTAAAATGCTAATTACCCAAAACCTTATTTGATCACTTTTAATTGGGTTCAACTTTATTTGACAGTCTGTAACACATAATTATTTACATATAAGCCTAATGTTAGTTTAAGGATCCAACAATCTCCTACTTAGACTATATGTGAAACCTTATAATTATGTTTTGTAAAAAATAACCGAACACATTCAACTTTGTTGTCATTACCGTAATGTACCTATAACCAATCTGGTCCATCAATCACACCAACATAGGATCAAAGCGGTCTTCATTACATCAATCATAACTCAACCTATCAATGGTCACGTATATCAATACAACTGAATGGCACGAATTATGATTTGGATGGGTAGCATGAAAATTTCATTTAATGTGATCTTAACATGCCTATTTCCAATTGGTCCTCCATAAATCTTAGTGAGATCAAACCATACAAGAATCAGAGTATGAATTAGCCAAAACTTTATTTTTGCATAAATTACCTTAAAATATCCATAAACTGAAATAATTGAAATATGTCTATAAAGAAGAGCATCCAAAATCACAAACTTTCACTAAAATCAAATATCATCAACCGATATGACACTCATAAGAGCAGTGTGCTCACGAAGCTATTTAGGTGCCAACCCCTTAGTAAGCGGATCCGCAAATGGAGTTTGTTTCGACTTGCTCTATTATTGACAACTGTCCACTATGAACTCTTTCCTTAAGAACCAGGAACTTGAAGTCTATACACCTTCACTTTGTTGACCTCCTGTTTTTATTAGAATAGAATGCTGCTGACTTATTATCACAAACTCACTAGAGTGGTCTCAATACTGTCCACTATCCGCAGCCTTGTGAAATATTTTGCAATCATATTCTGTGATTGGGTGCCTAATAACATGCTATCTTGTCATCCAGCAAAATTGGAGTCAATATATCTAACAATCTCAATCCGATCTAACCGCTGATACGTGAACATGTACTCTTTTGTTCTCTATCAATACTGCAATACCTGTTTAGCTGCTTTTCAATGATTTATGCCTGAATTGCTTAAATACATACCCAACATCCCAATCACGTACTCAATATGCAGACGTGCATAAACCTGAGTATACATCAGACTCCCTATTACTGTGAGGCATAGGGAATCTTCTACATTTTTTCCCTCAGATCATTCTTAGAATATTGTTTGAGACTAAACATGTCTCCCTTAGCCATAGGGGTATCACCTAGTTTATAGTCTTGCATGCCATATCTTTTGAGAACCTTTTCAATATAGCACTTTTGTGATAATCCAATAATACCTCGAGGATTATCTCAGTGTATTTAGATCTCTAATACAAAAGAAGCGTCACCCGGATCTTTCATCTTAAAATTCTTAGCTATAAATCTCTTGGTGTCGTCCACTAAGCCTATATCATTTCTAGCAATCAAAATATCATCCACACATAAACTAGAAAAACATGCTTGCTCCTACAGAACTTATTGTATATACAATCATCAACCAAATTCATCTCAAAATCGAACGAGATGATCACTAGATGAAACTTGAAATACCATTGTCAAGATACGTCCTTGAGTCCATAGATGGTTTTCCTAAGTATGCAACCATATTCTTTGAGTGTTGCGACACAAAGTTTTCTAATTGCACTTTATAAGCCATCTCTTCAATGTCACCATTGAGAAAAGTCATCTTTACATCCATCTGATGCAACTCAAGATTAAAATGTGTCACAAATACCATTTTAATCCTGAAAGAGTCTTTCGTAGAAGTTAGAGAGAAAAACTCTTTTATAATCAATTCCTGTTTTCCGTGTAAATCCCTTTTTGGTGACAAGATGGGTTTTATTTCTTTCCACATTACCTTTTGAATCCCTCTTAGTCTTAAAACATCCATTGCAATCAATAGGTTTCACACCTTCTGGTAATGGGACAAGATCCCACACGTCATTGTCCTTTATGGATAAATTTCTCCTTATTCATGGCATCGATCCACTTTTGAGAGTTAGAACGTTCCTTGGCCTTACGGAAGTTGATCGAGTCATCTTACATCACTCCAATGTCTACCTTATATTCCCAGAGAAATACATTATAATCATCTGGTACTACACTTCTTCACTCTCTAATGGATTTCCTTAATGGCATCGGTTCTTGAGGTGCTAGAGTTTGTTCTTCAGAACAATCTTTTGAACAGGAGGTTCTCTGATATTGTCTTGATATGTTATATCATTAGGAATGGCAGGGATGAAGTCCTGATCAATACTAATAACATATATGAAAATATCAGAATATTCCTCTTAAAAGACAAAATCCTTAACCATATCTCCTCCCGCAAACTCGGCATCCTCAAAGAACCGGGCATTTTCCGTCTAAAAGAGTGACCAAGTCATGGGATTATTAAACTTATACCACCAAGATCTTTCACAATAGAACTGGACATCCACAAAATAGCAACTCATTGTCCTTAAGTCTAGTTTCTTTCATAAGGCCTATAATGCCTTGCCTCAACTGGACATCCCCAAACGTGCAAAAGCTTTAGACTTGATTTCTTGATGGTCTATAGTTCATATGGGGTCTTGGTAGTTACTTTAGTTGGACCTCTATTAAGGATATATGTTGTGGCCTTAAGTGCTTCACCCTAAAGTGATTCTGGTAAATTAGAAGGACTGATCATTCTCCACATCACATCCTTAAGCGAGCCCGACATAGTGTATTGTGGGATGATACCGCATTCCTCTAGGAATTTAGCAAATGATTATGGACGTTGTTCACCTGAACCGTCATATCTACCATTGTACTTACCACCATGGTCATATCTGACGCTTTTAATCCTTTGTTGAGTAGATTATCAACTTCAGTCCAAAACTCTTTTGAACACATCCAATGACTGTGACTTTTCATAAACGAGATATATGTAGCCATATCTAGAATAATCGTCTATGAGCGTTATAAAGTATTGTTGACCATTCCAATCTTCGTAAGAGAATGACCTACAAATATTTGTATGAATAAGTTCTAAGACGTCATGTGTCATGTTGGTTCGAATCTCCTTTTATTAGTTTGTTTTCCCTTATCCAATTAATACAAACGTCAAAATCTGTGAAATCTAAGGGACCGAGAATTTTTTTCGACGCAAGTCTCTCTTTTTTCTGTATGGAGATATGACCTAATATCTTGTGCCATAAGGCAACCGAATTCTCACTAGTTTTCTTTTAGTACCTCGTGTACTTACTTGCAGAGATTCTTTAATTGAAGAAATTGTACCAAGTAAATAAATATTATCATAAACTGACAAATAACTGAAACCAACCGAATTTGAATCACGAAACAAACCATAGTTTGTCCAAAATAGAGACAAAACCTAAATTTCATCTAAAAGACGGTACAATAAATGTTTCATTATAATTCAAATAAAATCCAGTCTTTAATAATAATCTAAATTTTCTTATCGCCTCAATTTCAACTGTCTTGCCATTGCCCACATAGATGTATCTTTCAACATCACTTGGACTTTGGTAAGTGAAGCAACCCTGTATAAACACACTGATGTGAGTTGTTGCACCAGAATTTATCAACCACGTGTGTCTAGCAATTGAACTTAAACTAATCTTAAAAGAATCTAAATTAAGAAGAACACATTTATTAGCACGCCAAGCGTGATAATTGGTGTATTCCTTTTTCCTATGCCATTCAGCTTCACAGAAGTAACAACTAATGTCTTATGAGTCAACTGGTTTCTTTTGTTGTTTCTTGTGTGGTGTTGTAGTCGCAACTACTTTATCCTTATTTTTACCTTGCCCTTATCCTTAAAGGTGGAGGCCAGGTAAGCACTCTATGTCTTTTCATGTTTCACCTTTTACTCTTCTTGAACACAGTGTGAGATGAGCTCATTCAAAGACCAAGTCTCTTTCTGACAATTGTAGCTCATCTAAAACTGGTTGAACTGTGTTAGAAGGGATATCAGAACTAGATGTACGAGCAAGTCCTCAGAGAGTTTGAGCTGAAGTGCTTTCAACCATAAAACAAGATGAGACATTCCCATGATGTACTCCTTGATGTTGCCTTTACCATTATACCTCATCGAAATTAGATCTTTCAAGAGCGTACCATTTCCTACATTTTCATTCTTGACAAACTTTTTTTCAATATCCACAAGGAAATCCTTAATCGTAGTTACCTTTTCAGATATAGTGCCCCTAAATGTTTCTGGAATGACCTTCTTCATGATCGGCATATATATGCGATTTGATTTCTCCCACCTTTCCATATCTCACATTTCATTAGAGGTATTATTATCCGTAAGAGGTGAAGGAGAATCAATCCTCAATGTAAGAACAAGATCCATAACTTCAAGAACTATCAAGAGATTATCTTTTTAAGACTTGAAGTATGAGCCATTTAATACTTTAGTTTTTTACTTGATGTTGGCATTAGCTTGAGTAAATAACTTAATAGAGAACTAGAAAAAAATAAGCTCACATAAATCCTAAAACAATAATATATCCAAGCAATAGTAAAAAAATAACTCATCTCAAGACACCAGATACTCCATTAATATTATGATTTTGGCAAAAAGTATTAACTTGTAAGTGATGTCTTGGTGTAGTAATCAAATATTGATAATAAATAACATGTCAAACAAGAAAACTTCATTTCGGCCGATTTATTATTCATATGTAAAACCAAAATAATCATCACGTATTTATTACCACAGAAGCACGCAATTTTGATAAATAATTACCTTCCTTTGGGCCAATAAATATTCACATAATTTACACGCATACATAACATTTAATGTTTCAAGATAAATTAATTTCCACAAGAAAGGTCACTTTGGCGACTAGTTGCTTCAACTAATTCATCTTAAAATATATAAGATACTGATGTTCAAATTTAAAATTGTACCGAATATAAACCTTAAATTAATTTATAAACAATTAATTTTACGATCTTCGGAAAAAATGTTTTGAAATTGTTTTATCCAAAAATCCGTAAAAAATTCAAAACAATTTATTTGATCGTCTTGAAACATTGTTATGAAATTAGTTTTACCAAAAATCTATTAAAAAATTCAAAACAATTTATTTGATAATCCTTAAAAAATTAAAATTAATTATGCGATTCCTAAAATTAATTTAAAAATTTTAATTTAATAAATGATCCGTAAATAAATTTAAAATTAACTTAACATAATTAAAAAAGTTAAAACAATATAAAGGCTGGGAAATTCTAGCCCTTCAAAAACAAAGTTGGGGGCAAAGCCCACAGCCTCGCTCGGTGGTTGTCGGCAAGCCCACAACCTCCCTTTGTGGCTGTGGGCCTCCTTTTATCCTTCCTATTCATGGGTAACCCGACCCATGAACTGGTTTCACCCTAGGGTGTCAATATGCAACCCATGGGAGTTTCTCACCTAGCCTCCATGGAGACGGCACCCCATGGGAGTTTCTCACCTAGCCTCCATGGGGACGACACCCCATGGTATCCCTACTTAAATAGGACCCCATGCTATCTGATAACTCTAAGATTTTAGAATTATCTTAGCATTTCTAAGACTAAATTGTTACTTATAGTGAGAAGAGAACAATTAGGCAATACATCTCTCTTGGCATCACTCTTTGACACTTTTAAATCGCTCTCAACTCTATCACTTTGACTTTTCGATCATCCACTCTCTGCTATCTCTTTTCCACTCTCTCTCAACCCTCTCTCTCTCTCGCTTTCTATCTATAAAACCATTTCTACTTCATTCACTTTCGCACTCTCTCTCTTTGGGGCATTCTTCGAGCTTCCAAAGGAAAAAACCAAATAATGAGCTAGTATCATATGTTCAACGGTTCAAAGAGAAAACCATGAATTGCCAAGAGGATTGCAAGGAGAACGCCCTTGTGAACATGTGCATTGGGGGAATATTGGACGATTACAAGGTCTATCTTGAGAATATGGGAATTATTACTTCCACCCGTTTGATAGAGGAATAAAAGAGAACAAGAACTTCCATGTGTAAGCCATGAAAATTAGAGAGGTGACCCTCACGACTGCTTTTGGAGGCCTTCCACATGCTACTGCCCTCAAGTGGTGGCCGCACAACCATAAAGGGCGTGGTCGTAATAGAAGTGGGGAAGAGAGAAATTACCCACCACTTTTGCCTGGCCTCACGAATAAGGTGGAAGTGTTGTTGGATGTTGGATTAAGGAAAATGATTTTACCATACCTTCGGTCACCATGTTGCCTACAAGGGAGGAAAGGAGTTCCCCAAATTTCTGTAGAGTTATTGAGCAAGACCAACCTAATATGCAAGTGGGTAGGGTACAGGCCTAGAATGCCTCCAAGGATCACGAGACGGGTTTTTAGACTAATGCAAGCTCTTTTTCACATTCATATATTCTATGATTATCTTAGCCCTATGCATGATAACTCGTTATTACCATGTTACACAATTGTAAAGGCATAGCAACCCTGTAGAATCAGGCACGATAATCTCAATGACAAAGACGTAGGAGCCCAATGCATGATGTAGCATTATTTGTAATCACTAAGCATGATAGCTTCTTGTTACCATGTGTATGACATGATGATAAAAGCATAGCAGCTTCATAAGTACCAGACATGATAATTCATTATTACCATGTATGCTACACAATGATAAGGCACCGTAGCCCCATGTATGGCGTAGTAGCCTATATTAGCATCAAGCATGATAACTCTACATTACTATGGGTGTTACACAATGCTTAAAGGCATAGCAGCCCCACGTATGCACTAGACATGATAATTCGTTGTAACTGTGTGTGTTACATGATGGTAAAGGCATAATAAAACCCAATGTGTGGTGTAACAGTCCATGCAAGCACCATGCATGATATCTCATTGTTAGCATAAGTGTTACATAATGATAAAGACGTAGCATCCCTTCATAAGTAACATGCATGATAACTAATCATTACCATGAGTGTTATAGAATGATAAAGGTGTAGCAGCCATATGTATGCCATAGCTGTCTACATAAGCACCAAGCATGACAATTCATTGTTACCATGGATGTTACATAATGATAAAGGCGTAGAAGCCCCATGTATGGCGAAATGGTCCATGCAAGCACCAGGCATGATAATTCATTGTACCATGAGTGTTACATAATAATAAAGGTGTATCAGCCTGATGTATGGCGTAGTAGTCCATTAAGCATTAGGCATCATAACGTGTTGCTACGATGGGTGGACATTCCCCTAAGTGGCAACATAAGAGGTGGCTGAAAGCCCTTTTAACAACAATTATTTGAATATATAGGGAAACGACCAATGTCATGATAGTTCTCGTGTCTTTAAAAATGCTTCTCCCTTGTATTTTTTATGATATAACACTTTTGATGTTAATGCCATGGTATGATGCAAAGATGAAAGAGTAAATGTGATGTTGAAAGCAAGGCACTATTGTGCAAGGAAGTCTATAAGAGTAATGCATTCTCATGGAAGAAAGTCCACAAGAGATTGGTGCCATAAGTAAGCGGGTGGAACACCAACAACAATAAAACCATTGGCTTAGTGTGGAAGAGCGTAGGTATCCATATTCAAGCTTTAAAATAAAAAGATCTTTTGTTGTTGTTGTTGTTGTTGCTCACTTTTCACTTCTCCATTTCTAAATAAGAACATCATCTTGGAGCAAAATCTGATGTTGAGGGTATAAGTAGGACTCCAACCATTGTTGAGCAAGACCCCACTAGCATGCAAGTGGTTGAGGCATAAGCACAAGTTTCCTTAGATGGCCAGAAGATGAATTTAGTGGGTGTAAGATCTTTCTTCACACTTACGTATTGTATCAGTGTTTTAAGTTTGAACCCATGCTAACTATATGATGCGTAACATTTTACGGTATTGTCATCCATATGATTATCGTAACGTGATCCTGAACAAAATGACGTGATTACATCCATTGTCGTTGAACAACAAGTTGAACCCATGGCAGCCTCTATTAAAGGATGACAAGATGATGTTGTTGAACAACGCTGTTAGAATTTTTGTCAATATGCTCGATTGTCAGAACTCTGTTGTCACCATCATTGGAAACCTTGATAGGCTTCGGCCATAAAAAATCCTTAAATGCCTCTGCTATAGAATATCATTGAGATGTTTCTACCCTAGAGGGCCCAAAATAACCACTGCCATATTTATGAGAAAAACATGTCGCTATTATATGGGGACTCAAAATCGTCACTATCATATGAGTTCTCAAGTTATGTCTGTCATAAGAAGCTTCAATTGCTTACGTCATAGAAATTTCATGATGCGCCTCTGCCTTAGAAAAGTCACAATGAGTCGCCACCGTAGAAATTCAACAAGTTCCTACATTATAGGAAATCTCAAAGGGGCCTCTTGCATAGGAAATTCACCAAGTGCTTACGCCATAGAAAAATTACCAAGTGTGTACGCCATAGGAAATTCACAAAGTGACTAGGCCATAATAAGACCTTAGAATGCCTTTGACAAAGAAAATTCTCAAGCTGCCTCTGTTATAGGAAATTACCAAGTGTGTACGCCATAAGATATCACTCGAGGTCCTACACCATACGAAATTTTCTATGTTCTCACGTCACCATAATTTCAACAAGTGCCTAAGCCATGAGAAATTTACCAAGTGCTTTGGCCATGAAAAACTTAAAAAATGCCTATGTCATAGAAAATACTTCAAATGCCTATATCATAGAAAGTTCTCAAGGTGTATCTACTATAGGAAATAAATGGTCATCTACCGTAGAAAATTTACCCAATGCCTACGCCATAGGAAATCACCAAAGGGCCTATGCCATGGGAAATTCACCAGGTGCCTGTACTATAAGAAATTCACCTAGTGCCTAAGCCATGGGGTGTCAACATCGCCTTGAAGGTAACATCAGGCATAACATTTACCTCCCCATCCACTATCTAAAAGGGCGTGCCTTACCTGCATACCATTGACCGTCACCTCCAAATAGATGGGATGGTTGTGCTCCATCCTCTTGACATGGTGGTTGCGTTCCCAACGAATCGGCACATAAATCTTGGGAAGCTGCTCGCACCTTGAGAAGCTGCCATTCATTATATGTCGCCACCCTGCACCGATGTGCCTGGTGGCTCACACGGCTATGCCGTTGCTGTCTGCCACTCCCTGGTGCCTATTTTTGTGCCATCACTAGGGTTTGAAAACCTTAGGTGACACCATTGGGGTTTTGGAAACCCTAGCGCACGCAAGACCATGTTGGTTCTTGGACTAGCGTGGACCCCATGTCTGTTGAGGTTTTGGACTAAGCAAGTGTTATTTGATCCACATGATTCGCAGGAAGTTGGAATTTGATTCCAAGCTCTATCCAGTCCCTAAAAAATTAGATATATTCAATTTGGTAATTTTTCAACACTAGTTAATTAGAATTTATTTTGTAAATTGTTTTAATAAAAATCAATTGATTAATTTACTTGGTAATTTTATTTATCAAAGTTAAATTTGTAGAAAATTAATTTTAAATTGAAATTTGAATTTTAAAGTGTTACAAAGAGGTGGAACTTCCTGAAGGAGAAGGAGCTAATTACACACGCCATGAAAAATAGTTTGAAATTATTGTAATTTATATATTATTTTTTATGAGTTTTAATTAGAAATGTGCCATAAAAAGGTTAATTTTGAATATATGATTTATTATTAATCTCGTATCATCATATAACATGACATACATAAATAGGGATACGCTAATATTAAATTGCCATGTAGCATGTACATGCATCATTGTAGTTTAAATTTATAATGGGTTATAATTTTAAATACATTGTGAATCTTGAATTTTATAAAAATTTTAAATTTTAAATTCTAATTAAATTTTCTAAAAGCTTATAATTTTTAAAACTTTCTTTTCAAATTTATAAAGAGTTATGATATTTGAAAAAGCAAAGGAAAATTCAATTTTCCAAAAACTAAGTGGGAGGGTCATTTACGTTGAAACGTTCCCAAGGTCTATTAAGTCACCCTAACAATCCTCTCTTCATTCGGAGAAACTTGGGAATCAATTCGTTTTGAGTCATCAAGTTACTTGAGAAGCTAAAACGTGTAAAGTAAGTGGTGGGGCAAGACCGTTCATAGACAAACTGTTAGTTCATAACAACATTTAAAGTCGATGCGTTGGTTAAACACTCAGACCGAAGCATATTGGAATCTCTAATAGGAGCTAGTCAATGGAGCAATCTTGGTGGAGAGTACTTGCTAGGAGTGTTTGAAGACTTTCTTAAGGAATAAGGCATTTTTTTCTCAGCTTATAACAAAATGGTGTGTTAGAGAGAAAGAATGAAACTCTATTGGATATGGTTAGATCCATGATGAGAGATTCATCCCTCCCAGATTTATTCTAAGGATATGCCTTGGAAGCACTGGCATATATTCTGAACCAAGTTCTGTCAAAGACTGTGCCTAGTACACCATATGTAAGATGGAGTGGATGAAAGTTGTCCTTAAGCCACCTTAGGGTATGAGGATGCCTAGCACACTTGCTGAGATCGAAGACAGACAAGTTGGTCAGTTGATCAGAATTATACTTGTTTGTAAGATATTAAAAAAGAATGAAGGGATACATCTTTTATAGTCCAACAGATAAGTAAAAATTCGTAAGCATGAATGCACGATTTCTTAAAGATGGCTACATAAAAACTGTGAAGCCAAGAAGCACACTTGTGCTAGAGGAATTATTGAGTGGGAGGACACTGACTCTCTAATCGGGACATGTTTCTGATTCAATAACGGAAGAACTAAACCATGAGCTTGAGCCTTCGAAGCCTCGACGTAGTGGGAGGGTTATGAGACAACCTAATAGGTACATGTTTTATGGAGATTCCTTGACTATAGTCTCAGATAAGGATTATGATGAGACTATATCCTACTCGCATGCTATTGCTGGTCCTGAAGCAAACCTATGGAAAAATGTAGTCTAGAAGCTTGTAGATCCTCCTAAAGGGGTAAAACCCTAGGGTGTAAATGGATTTATGAGAAAAAAAGAGGTTCGGATGGGAAAGTAGAGACATTCAAAGCTAGGCTTCTAGCAAAGGGATACACCCAAAAGGAAGGTATTGACTATGAGGATACCTTCTCGTCGTTGGCCATGCTTAAATCCATCTTAATCCTCATGTCAATTGCTACTTTCCTCGATTATGAAATCTAGCAGATGCACGTCAAGATTAATTTTCTGAATGGCAATCTCGAAGAGCATTTATATGGCTCAACCAGACGGGTTCATTGAGAAAGACCAATAGGACAAAGATTGTGAACTGCTGAAGTCCATTTATGGATTTAAGCAAGTGTCCTAATCATGGAATATCAGATTAGCTGAAATAAACAAGAATATTGATTTTGAGTAGTTAGTGGACGAACCCTTTGGGTATAAGCTGATACATGAAGGGAAGGTGGTTTTTCTGGTTTTGTACCTATATGATATTCTACTAATTGGGAATAATGTAGGAAAATTGTCTGAAGTCAAGATTTGACTTGCAAAGTAATTTGAAATAAAGAATCTTGGAGAAGCTACATTTGTCCTAGATAGTTAGATCTTTTGAGATTGAAAGAACACACAATTAACACTGTCTCAAGCATCTTATTTGATAAGGTGTAGGATCGTTTCAGTATGCAAGACTCCAAGAAGGTATATCTTCCTTTAGGCATGTAGTTAGCATCTCCAAGGAGTAGTCTCCCAAGACATTTTATGAAGAGGAAGACACGAGAAAGATTAAGTATGCCTCAACCGTAGGAAGTCTCATATATGAAATGTTTTGCACTAGGCCAGATATTTGCTAGGTCATAGATGTGGTGAGTCATTTTCATTCTAATCCCAGTCTCGAGCATTGGAAAGTTGTCAAGCATATCCTCAGAAATTTAGGTATCTTAGGAGAATGAGGAACTACATGCTTGTGTATTCAGGTACTGACCCGAATATGACTGGTTATACCAACGCTGATTTCATCTTAGTCTCGAGCATTGTATTTAGGTACTGACGCAAACATGTCTAGGTCCACAAAAGGATCAATGTCATCCTAAATGGTGGAGTAGTGGAATGGAGAAGTATCAAACAATCTTGCATTGCTAATTCTACCATGGAAGCTGAGTGTGTAGCGGCTTGTGAAGCTGCAACGGAGGATGTCTGGTTTAGAAAGTTCCTAAACACTTTTGAAGTCGTTCCCGATGCTGACAAACCCACAACTCTTTATTGTGACAACAGTGGGGCTAAATCAAACTTGAAAGAACGGAAGTACCATCTCATCAAAAAATAGTTCAGCATGGAGATGTTGAAGTAGCAAACATATCGATGGTCAACAACCTGTCAGATTCATTCACAAAGATTTTAAGTGGTAAAACCTTTGATGGTCATCTGGAGGGTATGGGGATACGAGATTGTACACGTCTACTTTAGTCCAAGTGGAAGATTATTGAAATTATATCCAAAAGTAGGGTGTAATTACTTTTCATGAGTAAACAATTATTTATTGACATTTTTGTATTAATGAATTTTATGAATAAATCAAAGTTTCCTTCAATTAAAGTGTGTTTCTAATTTACTTAAGTCTTGGAACTATTATCAACATAAGAAGAGTAAAGACCAAGCGATCTTCCAAACAAACTCTGTTGAAATAGTTCAAAATGTTATTCGTAATCTTAAGATCGACTAGACAATCAAGTCCAATTATGAATGTTAGATTTAACCAAAGGATGTAGATCTCAGTTTATGGGAGTGGAGACTCTAACGGTTGACCTAGACATGTTATGGAACCTGTTGAATAGACTAGTAACCAATTAGTTTAGAGCAAAGTTGTTTATCTAAATCTAAATCTAATTATTACACCTTAAGGGTATTTTCATAATTACGTTAATCCTGAGGTGAATACGAAATATGACTTAGTTACTTGTGATCTTTGATATGCCAAAGGAGAGTTTTGAATTGCCAGACAATACATCGACTGTTGAGACTGTGATTCAACTAAGTTGGAGTAGCGTGATTCACAAATTGAAAACGCAACAATATCACCTTATGGTTTTATTGATGGGTGTGTGAATATATAAACCGGGCCTGGTACTCGATGGTATGAGTCATTGAATAAGACATAATGATCTGTTTGAGACACTTCACTAATATGTATTTCTTATTCATAGTCATAAACAAATTAAGGAAATAATAACTAAAGGGGTAAAATGATAAATTTATATGCCCTCTTGTTACTGATATTCATGAGGGTAATATCATAAAATATTCTACGGACCGTGAAATATAAATATTTATTTGCACCAATAGAAAATGTAGCACGCATGAATCGAGAGTTCTATCAGCATTGGACATATAGTGGAGTAGTATGATGTCAGTATTAAATAGATCAGAAATTTATGAAGATAAATTAGCCAGGTATTTGAATCTCATAGCTTTATTCGTGTGGGCCAATTTGGTCTCATAATAGCTCATAAGGACATGAATGATAAACAACAACAATTGGACCAAAAACATGTTTTGAACCAAGACACACAACCTGAGCCCCATATGAGATGGGTCTCGACTAAATTAGTTAAGAACAAAATTAATGTTCAAATTAATTATTTAATGATTTTTTAATTATTGAATAATTGGTAAATAAACAAAATTAATTAATTATTTGATAGGGATCAATTTAATTCATCAATTTAGACTGATGAATCTGGACACAGTTTTGGCTTTATCATATAAAAGATGTAAAAATCCCACATCGCATTGTAGGGAGAGGGAGAATTTTGGCTTTATCATATAAGAGATTGCATCATTATCCCTATCACTAACATTATCCCTAAGTGTATTGATCATAGTAGAAAAAGGTTCTCCCCCACACACGCAGTTGCCCACACTCAAAGCCTATACAAATCCTTGAAAGACGTTCTTTTCACTCTAACGAGTGGTTGTTGGCGCAAAAATCAATTAGTAGCTCAATGAAGAATGCGAGATAGAAATTGGATCCTGCCAAATAAGAATTTCTTCATTAATTGAAAATATATAAATTGTTTCTCTCTCTTCTCCATATGTCTATATGATTATGCATGTTCATTGATTAAACGTTTGTATGAAATTTTTTTAAAATTCCACCCATGAACTTGTCACGGTTCATTAATTTTTCGTCAAAATATAAAACCCGATCCAACATCATGTCATTGAGTACTAGGCTAGGTTTATTTATTCACACACTCATCAACAAACAAAAATGTGATATTGTTGCTTTTGCAATCTTACTATGAAATCGATATATGTGAATCACGCAACTCCAACATAGTTGAATCGTGGTCCCAACAGTCGAGGTATCGTCCGACAATTCGAACTTACTCCTTTGGCATATCAAAGATCATAAGTAATTGGTTATTGGTATATTTAACATGTTCCACAACATGTTTAGGTCAGCATTTTGAGTTTTCACTCCCATGCCTTGAGACCAGCATCCTTTGGTTCAACCTAACAGTCATAATTAGATTTATTTTCCCAGTCGATCCTAAGACTGCGAAAAACATTCTGAACTATCTCATAAGAGTTTGTCTTGAAGACCGCTCGGTCTTTAATCTTCTTATGTTGATAATAATTTCAGGACTTAAGTAAATTACAAATACACTTTAATTAAAAGAAACTTTCAATTTATTCATAAAATTCAGTAATACATAACTGTCAAAGAAATAATTGTTTACTCATAAAAAGTTATGACACTATATTTTATGGACATAATTCCAACAATCTCCCACTTGGACTAAAGTAGGCATGTAGAATCTCGTATCCCTATGCCATTCAGATGACCATTAAAGACTTTACTGCTTAAAGTCTTCGTGAATGGATTTGCCAAGTTATTAACCTTCGATATTTGTGTTATTTGAACATCTTTGTGCTGAACTATCTCTCTAATGAGGTGGTACTTCTGCTCTATGTGTTTGAATATTTTGTGGTTTCTCGGTTACTTTGACTTTGCTATAGCCCCATTGTTGTCACAATAAAGTGTCATGAGTTTGTCAACATCTGGAATGACTTCCAAAGTCTTTGAGAACTTTCTAAGCCATACAATCCCCTTTGCAGTTTCACCAGCCGCCACATACTCAACTTCCATGGTAAAATCAATAATGCAAGATTGCTTGATACTTCTCCATACCACTGCTCCACCATTCAAGATGAACACTGATCCTGATGTGGACATCGTGGAATGCTTGTCTACTTAGAAATCAGAGTCATTATAACTCATCATGTTATGGTCAGTACCTGAATATACAAGTATGTAGTTTGTCATTCTCCTAAGATATTTGAGGATATGCTTGACAACATTCTAATGCTCGAGTCTCGAATTAAATTTGAAATGACTCACCACGTCTACGGCATAGCAAATATCTAGCTGAGTGCAAAGTGTTTTATACATGAGACTTTCTATAGTTGAGGCATAGGGAATCTTTCTCATGTCTTCCTCTTCTTGAGGAGTCTTGAGACACTGCTCCTTGGAGAGCTTGACTCATTGCCTAAAGGGAAGATATCTCTTCTTAGAGTCTTACATACTTAAACGATCCATCACCTTATCAATATAAGATGCTTAAGACTATGCCAGTTTTATGTTTAGATCCCAAAAGATCTGAATACGTAGGTAGAATGCAGCTTCTTCATGATCCTTCATATCGAATGGTTCATCATGATCCTTATATGATACTGTCGTTAAGGAATCTCCATAAGACATGTACATGTCATATTGCTTCACAACCCTCCCGCTACATTGAGGCTTTGGCTCCTGTTGTGGTTCTTCCATTATTGAATAAGGAAGAGGTCATGATTGAGTGTCCTCCCTATCAATAATTTCTCTTGAACAACAAGTATGCTTCTTGACTTCACACTTCTTATGTAGTCCTCCCTATCATTCGTGCTCAGGAATGTTTTTTGTCGGTTGGACTATCAAAGATGTATCCCTTCGTTCCCTTAAGATATCCTACAAACATGCATAATTCTAATCAACTAGCCAACTTGCCTATCTTTGATCTCAGTACGTGTGATGGGCATCCCCATATCCTAAGGTGGCTAGCAGACGAGTTTCGTCCACTCCAACTTTCATATGGTGTACTAGGAAACGTCTTTGACGAAACTTGGTTCAAAATATATGCCGCTAATTCCAAGGCATATCCCTAGAATGAATCTGGGATGGATGAGTAACTATAATAGCCGAAATATTTATCCAAAATTCCTTTATATAATTTATGCAAACAAATTCATGGAAGCTCAGTCAATTTTTTAAAAGAAAACTAATCAAACTAATAATTTAACTTAAACAAAGTCTTATTTATTACGATAATTTTGAAACGTCAAATAGCAACTTATTTTTGAACATAAATGTCTTAAGAAAAGTTAAATAAGCCTTAACAAATTAACATAATTTCATATTGTTCTCCAAAAATATAGACTTTGGCTCAGCCTCATGTTAGAGACTCTAGACTTCATCCATATCTAAAGCATATTCTTCATCTGAAATTTTTAAAATAAAATGGAGTGAATATAAAAAAATATACTTTGTAAGTAAAACCATACATAAACAACTTCACACAATAATCAAAACAGATCCAGAGATATTCTCCCAAAGGACGAGTGACACAAACAGAGATTTGGTGGGTACGTGATTCTAATGGCACAATCTTTTACATTCTATGATCATACAAAAGTCTTTCATATCCTATTTGTATTTCTTTATCAAAATTCATAATCAGATAAAACATCATCATCCATAGTACAATATAACAGCACGACGAATACATCATAGAAACACTAATCCAAACAATGAAGTAAATATCATAGTGAAATCCACATTTTTTACAAACACATCAAGACAAACAAACTGTCTCATATGTAGGATTTCACTTACCAGATCATCTGCTAAAGGAAGACAAAAGTGAAACTCCTGAAACAGTAGAACTGTATATATTCAGTACATAACGACAACCCAAAAATGGAAAGTAATGCGAACTGACTCGATAAGAAAAATGACACAACTTAAATTAAGTTTTTCGAAAAAATTATAAAATTCATACAAGATGACCCTAAGTATACTAGGATTTCTCCAATAAAATTTCGTGAAAATCTGATGTCATTTATGTATGAAAACATGAAAGTCAAATCATTACGAAAAATGTTTTTCTCTAAGTGAAACAGTAACATTCCAAAATATAAATCAGCATGGAAATCTCATAAAAAGGTTTTGAAACTTTACAGAGTTACATATAAAATAATGCTGCAAAATTTTCAGATCAATCCAAATTTGTCTCTGCACCGAAACAAATCCTAAACTTGAATATCAAAAACTGTTTTCCTCTAAACAAGACAGAAATATCAAATAAAATCACAGAAATCAAGTTTTGACCTAAATTTTTTATAGTATGTGCGTCAACATTATAGGAATATAGAATAAAAATTTCAGATTCAAACAATATATTTTGTATTTCAAAATATAAAGTCGAAATCACGGTGCACAAAATAATCTAAAATTCTAGTTTTTATGACAAATCGTATTTTTTTATCTATATGTTTCTCCCCTATTGAAAACAATTGAAGAGACTTGTGTGAAAATAAAAGAGTGTTAAAATTCATCATTTTACAGATCTAAGAATAAAACGTGGTACTTTTTCCAAAACTTGATCGATCAAAGCTTCTCTCTTCAAGCAATATGGTTTTAAAGAGTTGAGGGAGGAGGAAATTTTCGTGATATAGAGAGAGAGAAGTAGGGTTGCTCCCCAAAGTAGAAATGAAGGAAAACTAGGGAAAAGATATCACAACCCCTATAAATATCAAGCATCAACTAGGTTTAAGAGGATAACATAATATATTATAAAAATCAAATCTTAGATTTTAAACCTTGAAATTGAACTCTTAGATTTTAAACCTTGTCAAACATGAAGGAGATAATACTATCACATCCCTAGATAAAAAAACAAGTGAAAGTTTCGGTCAACAAGATTGAAAATATCAAATTGAAGATTTAAAAATTAAAGAGTCCAATCAAAGGAGAACTCTTAGCTAAGAGTAAAAACACGCCTAATCATAAACAAAGGAAAAAATTAAGATAACAATATAGTCTTCCTCAAGGAGATAAGCATGGCCGACCAAGACAAAGAGAAAGGGAAAATAATAAAATCTCAATAAATATCATAACCATAAAAAGAATCAATCAACATGAAAATAATACCCAAACATATTACAATTATAATAACACAAAATCACACTTAATCACATGCACATAACGTAAAAATATATTACATGCATCAAAATTAATGAAAATAAGTGTGGGAGGGAAAATGACCAAAATGCTCCTAACCTTAGATAAGCCGATAAAAATAAGTGTGTTACATCCCCCCTCCTTATATCTTAGAAAAGGTATGGATATAGGGCTCGAAACTCATCCTCGCGTTACCAAGTGGCTTCTTTCACTTGATGATTTTTCCAAATTACTTTAACCAATGGGATCCCATTAGTGCGTAACACTTGCGTCTTTCGATCTAAAATTTGAATCAAAATTTCATCGTAAGATAGATCTTTCTGTAACCGGACTGGCTCATAACTTAGGATGTGCGACGCATATAGAATGTACTTTTGCAACATAGACACATGAAACGCATCATGTATTCCAGTCAAAGTTGGGGGTAGGGCTACCCGATATGCAACAACTCTAATTTGCATAAAAATCTCGAAAAAGGTCCTATGAAATGAGGATTAAGCTTACCTTTCTTCCCAAACCTCATAACTCCCTTGGCTGGTGCAATCTTGACAAACACCATGTCTCCTACTACAAATTCCAAGTATTTTTTATGTACGTACGCATAACTCTTCTGGTGACTCTGAGCGGTTTGGATCCTTTTCTGAATTTCGCCAATGTCTTCATTAGCTTGCTGAACCGTTTTCGGACCAAGCAACTTCTTATCACTAATTTCTTCCCAATGAAATGGAAATCGATATTTTCTTCCATATAATGCTTCAAATGGCCCCAACCCAACTGTTGCTTGATAACTATTATTATATGAAAACTCAATCAGTGGCAACTTGTCACTCTAGTTCCCTTGAAAATCCAACACACATACCCGTAGCATATCCTCAAAGGTTTGGAGGGTCCGCTCTATTTGATATCAGGTCTTAGGGTGAAAAGTCATGTTGAAATTCTGTTGGGTACCCAAAGCCTGCTTTTGAAGACCCCCAAAATCTGGAAATAAACTTTGAATCACGGTCTGATACTATAGATAAGGGTAGCCCAGAGAGTCTAACAATCTCCTTAATGTATAACTTTTCCCAATCTTTCATTGAGAATGTCGCTCGTCCTGGTAGAAAATGAGTAGACTTAGTCAAACAGTCGACGAAAACCCAGATGGCATCAAAACCTCTTGAAGTCTTTAGTAAACCCACTACAAAGTCCATCGATATATGCTCCCTTTTCCATTCTAGGATCTCTAAAGGTTGTAAGAGACCATAAGGGCGTTAGCGTCCAGCCTTAACTTGTTGACAAGTCAGACATTGCTCAATAAATTTTACCACATTTCCTTTCATGTTGTTCCACCAAAAGTGCTTGCGTAGATCTTGATACAACTTTGTACTACCCGGGTGAACCAAGTAGGGAGTAGAGTGTGCTTCTACGCGGATCTCCCTTTTTAACTCCTCATTAAGAGGTACGACAACTCTAATGTAATCCTTATTAAAGACGGGTCCTCATTTTGTGCATCACGTGTTCTATCCCGTAGTGTAGATCGCACCATCAGTTGAGCAAGCATAGTCGAAGTCTCCTGGACTAAGACTTCTAACTCCAAACTTTCCAAGTCATCTTGAATAAATTTCTGAGTGGAAATGTGGGTTGCAAGAGAGCCTAATTTCCTACTTAATGCATCTGCTACCATGTTTATTTTTTTAGGGTGATAGTTAACCACACAATCATAATCCTTAACCAACTCCAACAACCTACGTTGTCTCATTTAAGCTCTTTCTGTGTGAAAAGATACTTTAGACTCTTATGATCTGTTTAGATCTTGATCCTCGTTCCGTAAAGGTAAAGGCACCAAATCTTTAGGGAAAAACCTACCGTTGCAAGTTCGGTTGGTAGTTCTGTTCATAACGTTTCAGTTGTTAGGAGGCATAGGCTATATAACCTTCCCATGTTACATCAAAACATAACCCAAGTCCACCCATGAGGCGTCACTTTATATGACAAATCCATCACAGCCATGGGGCACAATAAGGACTCGGGCAAAACCAATCTATGCTTAAGTTCTTAAAAAAAATTCCGCACTCATCTGGCCACAGACACCGCGCATTCTTCCTCGTCAACTTAGTCAACGGTGCATAAATTTGAGAGAATCCTCGACAAATCTACGATTATAGCCTGCCAAACCCAAGAAACTCTTAATATCCTTATCCCAAGAAACTCCTAATATCCTTAACACTTGTTAGACGATTCCAGTTCATCACTGCTTCTATCTTTGTTGGATCCGCATATATATCCTCTTTTGAAACAACATGTCCCAAAAAAGAAATCTTAGATAGCCAAAACTCGCACTTACTGAACTTGGCATACAACCTCCGGTCCTTTAAAATCTGAAGTGTAATTCTGAGATGTTCCTCATGTTCTCCCTCAGACTTGGAGTAGATAAGAATGTCATCTATGAAAATAATGACAAACTGATCCAAGAAGTCATAAAAAAGTTGATTCATCAAGTCTGTGAATAAGGCAGGGGCATATATCAATCCAAAAGGCATGACCAAGAACTCATAATGTCCATAACGAGTACGAAAAGTAGTCTCTGGTATATTCTCCTTATTTATTCTTAGCTAGTGATACTCAGACCGCAAGTCAATCTTCGAGAAAATGCAAGCTCCCTGAAGTTGATCAAACAAATCTTCTATACGGGGTAAAGAGTACTTATTCTTAACTATAACTTTGTTCAACTCCCTATAGTCGATATAAAAGCATCCTTAATCCATCTTTCTTCTTTATAAAGAGAACGGGTGCACCCCACGATAAGACACTGGGACAAATAAAGCCCTTCTCCAATAATTCTTGTTGTTGTTTCTTAAGTTCTTTCATCTCCACAAGAGTCATGCTGTATGGGGCCTTAAATATTGGAGCCGTCTTGGGAATTAACTCGATGTTGAAATCCACCTCCCTAACAGGTGGCACGCCTCGCAACGACTTAGGAAAAACTTTTGGAAAATATCTAACCATCATGATATCGTTAAACCCTAACTCCAATTTTCGTGTGTCCAACTGGCTAGCGAAGTAGCGCCAACAACCATTCTTAATCAATCATCTAGCTTGCAGGGATGATATGATTTGAGGTAGTGCGTGCAAACACGATCCTCTGAACTTGAAACTTGACTCACATAGAGGGTTAAACATTACCCCCGTTCATGACAGAGAATATTGGCATAGTTAGAAGCTAGCCAATCCATACCAAATATAGCATTGAAGTCATACATACTCAAAAGAGTAAGAGTGGCCTCTAACACTCTATCAGCCATCACTACAGAACAAGACTTAATGGCCTTGTTGGCATACAAAATCCCCCCTAAAGGAGTGGACACTCAAAGCTCAACCTCAAGAGATACCAATTCCACATTTAATCTCCTAGAGAACTTAGCAGAAATAAAGTAATATGTAGAACCAGAATCAAACAATATGAATGCAGCAACTCCATGAGTGAGAAATGTACCTGACACCACATTTGAAGCATCTTATAAATATGCCCTAGACATGATGTAGACCTTTCCTTGTGTCTAAGGTCCATTCCCATTCCTTTGACCGATAGGCTTGTCTCTTCCCTCAGGGCAGTCCTTCAGAAAAAAATGCTCGGTTTCACCATAACAAAGACATGCTCATAGCCTTATCGAGAACGACTTATTCTAAAGCAAAGAATAAATACAAAATCTCGATTTCATACTATCCATAGAAATCATAAAACTTCATGAAAGTATTCAAGTGGTTCTTCTTCTGGATCTTCTTTCGGATCTTCTTATATATCTTCCTCTAGTTTAGGGACCCTAGGGATAATGTGTGCATTGGGACTGTAGCTAGGTGGAACATCCCTAATGGAAAAATCCCATGCTCGTGGTCGTCTAGAAGTTGCACACAGAGATTAGGTAACCTCCATATTGTTAGACCCAACTGATTCATCTAGATTGCCAACACGTCTCACATGAATACCTTGAATTTCCTCCTCTAGGGGAAAAGGTATAGGTCTAGGAGGGTATTGCCCCCTTCTAGTCGGCACAACAACACGGTTATATGCTCCCTTTCTAATAATTGTTGGGTTCATACTCTAATCGGACGTCTACAATTCAGGCCGAGTTTTATTCTTCTTGTAAATCTTGTAGGATATGGGGAGAAACTAGACTCCACATCATAAATCTCTCGATCATCAATGGTAGATCTGAAATCATTCAAAAAAACTCATAGCGAAGACAAACACAATCATTCAGAGATAGCATATCACTAATTCAATACTAATCCTTGTCACAAACACACCACAAACCTAAGTTCTGGAACATACTCTTTAAATTCAAAAAGAATTTCCATAAAATCATTCATCTATTGACTCTAAATTCAAAAAACCTTTTAGTAAACACATTTGTCTACAGAATGGTATTTGCTCTGATACCAACTGTAATAGCCCGAAAAATTATCTAAAATTCCTTTATATAATTATGCAAGCAAATTTGTGAAAGCTAGATCAATTTATTTAAAAAAAACTAATCAAACTGATAATTTAACTTAAACAAAGTCTGATTTATTACGAAAATTTTAAAACGTCAAATAACAACTTATTTCTACATATAAATGTCTTAAAAAGTTAAATAAGCCTTAACAAATAACATAATTTCTTATTGTTCTCCCAAAATATAGACTTGGACTCAATCTCATGCCAGAGACTCTAGACTTCATCTGTATCGAAAGCATCTTTTTCATCTTAAAATTTTAATAATAACACAGAGTGAGTAAAAAAAAATACTCACTAAGTAAAATCATATATACACAACTTCACACAAAGGCATACACATACATTGCACGTTAGAATATCTTACTGAGTTTTACATACATTCTTTCCATACATTCAGATCGTTCATAACTTATCTTATAGAGTTTGCTGGCTAACTTCCATTAGAACTCATCACCATACCCAGAGCAGAACAGAGATTACCCCTCGGTAAGTTATTAGTTTGCAAGGTACGTACAAGTGACATTTCTCATGAGTACCATTCTGTAACTTCAAAGAGGTGGAACCAATTGCATTAATGCCTTCCCAACCATAACATACCTAGAGACACTCTCCTGAAGGACGAGTGACAGAAACAGAGATTTGGTGTGTACATGGCTCTAGCCGTACAATCTTTTACATTCTATGATCATACAAAAGTCTTTCTTATCTTATTTGTATTTCTTTATCAAAATTCAGAATCACATAAAACATCATCATCCATAGTACAATATAACAGCACAATGAATAAATCATAGAAACACTAATCAAAACAATGAAGTGAAAATCAGAGTGAAATCCAAGGTTTTTACAAACACATCAAGACAAACAAACCGTCACATATGTAGGATTTCACTTACTTGATCATCTGCTAAATGAAGGAAAATTTTAAACTCCTGAAACAATAGAACTGTATATATTCAATACACAACTATAGTCCAAAAATGGAAAGTAACACTAAGCGCTGACTCGGTAAGAAAAATGACACAACCTAAACTAGGGTTTTCTGAAAAATTCTAAAATTCATACAGGATGACCCAGAGTATACTAGGGTTTCTCAAGTAAAATTTCGTGAAAATACGATGCCGTTTATGAATGAAAACATGAAAATCAAATTATTACGAAAAGCTGTTCTAAGTGAAAAAATAACACTCGAAAACATAAATCAGCAAGCAAATCTCATCAAATGTTTTTGAAACTTTACATAATTACTATAGATACATGTAAAATAATACTGTAAAATTTTCAGATCAATCTGAATTTATCTCAGTACCGAAACAAAACCTAAACTTGAATATCAAAAACTGTTTTCCTCTAAGCAAGACAAAAAAATCGTAGAAATCGAGTTTTGACCTATTTGCTTACAGTATATGTGTCAACATTACAGGAATGTACATTAAAAATTTTAGATTCAAACTCTACCGTTTGTATTTCAAAATGTGAAGTCGAAATCACAGTGACAAGAAAAATCTAAGAATTTTATTTTGTATGAAAAATCGTATTTTTTTATCGAAACGTTTCTCCCTTATTGAAAACGGTTCAAGAACTTATGTGAACATAAAAGGTGTTAAAATTCAGAATTTTACAGTTCTAGGAATAAAACATGTGAATCTAACGAAAATATTATGTTGAATGTAAAATAAAGGTGGCAAGGGTTTATATCGAAAACACGATACTTTTTCTAAAACTGGATCGATCGAAGCTTCTCCCTTCAAGAAATAGGGTTTTAAAGAGTTGATGGAGGAGAATATTTTCGTGCTATAGAGAGAGAGGAGTAGGGTTGCTGCCCAAAGGAGAAATTAAGTAAAATTAGGGAAAAAATAATCACAACCCCATATAAATATAGAGCATCAACTAGGTTTAAGGTAAGATAGAGGATAACATAATATCATGTAAGAATAAAATCTTAGATTTTAAAGTTTTAAATTGAACTTTTAAATTTTAAACTTTGTCAAACATGAAGGAGATAATACTATCACATCCCTAGATACAAAACAAGTGAAAGTTTCGGTCAACAATATTTAAAATATCAAATTGAACATTTGAAAATTAAAGAGTCCAATCAAAAGCGACTCTTAGCTAAGAGTAAAAACACACATAACCATAAACATACGAAAAAGTTAAGATAACAATATAATCTCCCTCGACGAGATGAGCATGGCCGACCAACACAAAGAGAAAGGGAAAATAATAAAATCCAAATAAAAATCATAACCATAAAAAGAAGTCAATCAACATGAAAATAATACCCAAACATACTACAACTATAATAACACAAAATCACACTTAATCACTTGCACATAACATAAAAATATATTACATGCATCAAAATTAATGAAAATAAGTGGGGGAGGGAAAATGACCAAAATACTCATAACCTTCGATAAGTTAGAAAAAGTAGGGGAGTTATAGAACTCATCATAGATTTAACCATATCCAATAGAGGTCGATTTTTTCTCTCTGTCACACCATTCTGATATAGAGTGTTATGTGCAGTAAGTTGAGAAAGAATACATTCTTCCTTAAGAAAGTCTTCAAACTCTCCTAACAAGTACCATCCACCACGATCGGATCATAGTGTTTTGATTTGTTTCTCTAATTGCGTCTCTACCACAGCCTTGTACTCATTGAATTTTTAAAGGTTCAAGACTTTTGAAACATTTAAATAAACATGTTCAAAACGTGAGTAGTCAGCTGTGAAGGTTATGAAATACTCATCACCTCCTCTTGCTTGGATATTTAATGGCCCACATGCATCACTATGTACGAGTTTGAGGCATTGAGTGGCTCTTTCACCTTTTGGTGAAAAGGGTTTCCATGTCATTTTTGCCTTCTATGCATGATTCGCATGTGGATAGTGATTGCACACTTAAAGTTTGCAATGGACCATCCTTTATTAGTATTTTAATCTTGTCTAGGCTAATTTGTCAAAGACGCAAGTACAAGTAGGTTAGATCGATTGAGTCAGACTTCAACCTTTTACTATCCTTTGTAATTTAGTTTACTTCAGTGTCACATATCATTGAAACTTTTGATTTTACATAAAATAAGTTGTTTATCATGTGTGCAGTAGTAAGCATTCATTTATAAATACACCAATATCATTGTCAATCCAAAGAAAATCCTTGCACAGTTGAATGAAATGAGGATTTTCTTAAAAAATGGGATATAATAAACATCACGCAAAACCAAATAACTGCTCCCAAATAATAATTTAATGGTTTCAAATTATATTGCCGATACTAGTGCTTCATTCCCCAAATGGAACTTGAACTCGTCCTCGTTACCTAAAGCCATGTAGTGAACAACAAATATGGTTAGTGGCCGCAGAGTCTACAATCCATGAAAAAGCAGAGTCAGTCACATAACAGGCTTTGGTAACAAGTAATGTACCTTTGGATATCAACTCCTTTAGATAATCAGGGTTCCATTTCCAATGACCAGCGACTCCACAATGATGACACTTGTCTTTCAACTTGTCCACTTTTGCAGGGCCCTTTCCATTCGTAGGTTTCGAGTTTACTATCTTATCTTTCTTCAGATCTCTCTTGTGTTTCTTTTTGGCACCAGAGATGGAAGGCTTACTTTCAGTAAAGTTTTCTTAACCATTCTTCCTATTGCCCTTCATAAGCATGGTCTCAGCAGCTTGCAACTCCTTCATAAGTTCTGGAAGAGAGTACCTCAACTTATTCATCGAATAATTAAGTTTGAAGTTCTCAAAAGTGTCTGGTAAGGTCTCAAGTATCATATCAACTTGAGTCTCGCCATCTACCTCTGCTCTCATGATCTTCATCTCATTCAGATAACTAATGATCAACATCAAATGTTCTCTAACAAGAGTTTGGGGTTTCATCCAACAGTTCATGACATTTTGCACAGCAGCCTGTTAGGCTTGACAACCCTGATTGCCGAACATTTTGATGAATTCAACATCATATCAGCGGCGGTCTCCATGTTCTGATGTTGTTGTTACAACCCATTTCTAACTAATGCCAAGATGTAACACCTGACAATCTCATCAGAATGCAGCCAAGAAGCATAGGCATCATTTTTCTCTTGAGTCGATTCACCAATGGGCTCAAAGGCACAAGGGGTAGTGAGCATGAACTTGTGCTTTTCTATCGTCACGACGATATGAAGATTAAATTTTTAATCCACGTAATTTTCACCAGTGAGTTTGTTTGCATTCAAGAATGTTGAGAGTATGAATAATGACATGATCAAACGGTGTAAATAAATACTTAATCATTTAGGAAAATATGATGCATGATGCAAATACTTATATTTAACAAATTTGATAAAAACATATTTTTTCCATTATGTTACGATCAACAACGACAGCTCATTTCATCTAGGGACAACGCCTGAGCTACCTCTTACCGCATTGAGACTCTTCTCGTTTGGTTCACGCTTCTCAAGATGCCACTACATCTAGCTCAACCAATCACCAATGGTTTTGGTCACCTTATCCCCATTGACTAGCTCCTATGAGAGATTCCAATGTGCTTCGGTCTAAGTGTTTAACCAACATATCGGCTTTAAAGGTTGTTATGAACTAACAGTCCATCTAGGAATGATCATGCCTCACCACTTCCTTTACAAGCTTTAGCTTCTCAAGTAACTCGATGACTCAAAGAGACATGATTCCCAATTTTAGAGATTTCAATGGCTCCGGCCTAAGTGTTTAACCAACACATCAGCTATAAATATTGCTTTGAGCTAACAGTTCGTCTAGGAACGGTCCTGCCTCACCACTTCCTTTACAAGATTTAGCTTCTCAAGCAACTCGGTGACTCAAAACAACATGATTCTCAAGTTTAGAGATTCCAAGGTGCTTCGGTCTAACTGTTTAACTAATGCATCGACTTTAAAGGTTGTTATGAACTAACAATGCGTCTAGGAACAATCCTGCCTCACCACTTCCTTTACAAAGTTTAGCTTCTCAAGAAACTCGATGACTCAAAGTGACACGACTCCCAAGTTTCTCTCACTGAAGTGAGGACTGCTAGGGCGGCTCTAAATCATTCCTCGTGCCACGATCAAGTTTGCGTTGTGAACCTTAGGAACGTTTCAATGTAAATGACCCTCCCACTTAGTTTTCGAAAAATTATTTTTTTCTTTGCTTTTTCAAAAATCGTAGCTCTTTATAAATTTAAAAAGCAAGTTCTAAAAATTTAAAATTTTTTAAAATTTAAAATTTTTAACTTTTATAAAATTCACATTGTATTCAAAATTATAACCCATTATAAATTTAAACTACAATGATGCATGTACATACTCTGTGATAATTTGGTATTGACATATCCCTATTTGTATATGAAATGTTATATGATTATGTGAGATTAATAATAAATCATACATTTAAAGTTAACCTCTCTATGGCTCATTTCTTATTACAACCCATAAAAAGAATATAAAGTACAATAATTAAAATACTATTTCTACGGCGTCTGTAATTATCTCCTTCTCCTCCAGGAAGTCCCATCTCTTTATAAACATTCACCAAGGTCCATTCCCATTTTCAAAATTCAAAATTCAATTTAAAATTAATTTTCAAACAAGTTTTACTTTGATAAAAAATAACCAAGTAAATTAATCAATTGATTTAGTTTAAAAATAATTTACAAAGTAAATTCTAATTAATTAGTGTTGAAAAATTACCAAATAAAATAAATATAACTTTTAAGGACTGAATTTTGCTTAAAATCAAATCTCAAGTTCTTACGAATCATTTGGGTCAAACACACTTGTTCAGTATAAAACCTCAACAGGTTTGGTAAGTCCACGCCAGTCCAATGCCTAACAGGGTCTTTCACATTTTTATTTCATGTAGAATTTCTTATTTGGTGGGCTCCAATTTCTATCTTACATTCTTCATTCTTCGAAGAGCTAGTAATTGATATTTGCACCAATAACCACCCATTAGAATCATAAGTATATCTCTCAAGGATATCTGTAGGAATTGTATTTCGGCGGCAACAAGCTTGGGGGGAAACTCTTTTCTGCTCTGTTTAACACTTAGCTCAGCTTAGTGTTAGGTTTACAACCCTTTTATATTTAATTATGAAATTTGCCCATACACCCCTATATGCAAAAAACTGAAATTCCCCATTCCATATACGCTTATATGCAATTTTCACCTCCTCCCCTAGAGCCAAAATTGTGTTCAAAACGATGAATTAAATTGAATATAATCATTTAATTAATTACTTTTTTATTTAATAATTATCTAATAATTAGAAAATAATAAAATAATTATTTTGAACATCAATTTCAGTTTTCACCGAAATAGTGATGACATTTATCATATATAAGCTCGGGAAGTGTGCCTTAGTCCAAAACATATTTTTGGTCTAACTGATGTTGTTTCTCAGTCATGTTTTTATGAGCTACTCCTGAGACTGAATGGACTCACTTAAATAAAGCTATGAGATTCAAATACTCGATAAATTTATCTCCATAAATTTTTAACCTATTTGATAATGACATCGTACGACTCTACTATATGTCTGATACCGATAGAACTCTCGTTTCATGCACGCTACATTTCTGTTGCTGCAAATAAATATTCATATTTTCCAGCACACATAATGTTTTATGATATTACCCTTCATGAATATCACTAACAAGATCAAAATGTAAAATTATTGTTTTACCCATCAAGTTATTATTTTCTTAATTTCTTTATTGAATGTAAATAAGAAAGTTATATCAGTGAAGTGTCTCACACAGATAACCATGTCTTATTCAATGAATCATGTCATCGAGTACCAGACCAAATTTATTTATTCACACACTCATCAACAAAGAATAAGGTGATATTGTTGCTTTTGCAATCTTACCACGAATTTCATATATGTGAATAAAGCAACTCCAATATAGTTGAATTACAGTCCCAACAGCCGATATATTGTCCGGTAATTCGAATTCACTCATTTGGCATATCAAAAATCATAAGTAATTAAGTCAAGTTTCGTATTCCTTCAAGACTAAGCTAATTATAAAAATACCCTTAAGGTGTAACAATTAGATTTAGAGCTAGATAAACAACTTTACACTGAACTAATTGTTACTGGTCTATTCAACATGTTCCACAACATTTAGGTCAACCGTTAGAGTTTTCACTCTCATACCCCGAGACCGACATCCTTTGGTTCAGCCGAAGAGTCATAATTAAATTTGATTACCGAGTCGATTCTAAGATTGTGAATAATATTCTGAACTATTTGAGAAGAGTTTATCTGAAAGATCACTCAGTCTTTGCTCTTCATACATTGATAATAGTTTTACGACTTTAGTAAATTACAAACACACTTTAATTAAAGGAAACTTTCAATTTATACATAAAATTTAGTAATACATAAATGTCAAAGAAATAAATGTTTACACATAAATAGTTATTACACCCTACTTTATGGACATAATTTCAACATCCACACATTTAATACGCCATATAAGGAAAATAATAATTTGCAAATATTCTATCATTACAAGTTTTCGATGATTATGTTGCTTGGCAGAGGCAATTAGTAACAAATAGTCACTTTTTACCTTTGTCACCTACACTAATGACCCGACCTCTTTTACACTTATCCATTGGTATGAGGTCATATCCATGATAATCATTACAATAATACAAGAGGAACTTACAAATATGTATACATGGATCAGGATCCAGGGATAAGATCAACATGTGTTAAATATTCAAAACTACCTGTACATGCTACATTGTGAAGATCATTCAGTGGGGGCTAAGAAATTATATGAGTTATGTGCAAAGACTTTTTATCTGACGCATCACCTTGACTAAGGGGTTGGATTATGCCAAAAAATACAATCAATTGGTGTATAGGAGAATTTGTTTACAAGTCCAATGACTCTACACATGGTACTTTCCAAGGGGCTAAATGTACATGAGAGTTGACATTTTTAACATTGACTCACCGTGAAACGCTGCCCTTATTGGTTGCCACCCTTGTGGGGATTCTATGGGGTGTTATTCCACTATGTATATCGTGCGGTACGGCCCTCATTGGGTTTGGGTGAGAAATCCCCACGGGATGCCGCCCCCATGGGGACACAATGGGGACTGGGCGAGAAGTCCCATGTGGGATGCCTCCCCTATGGGGTGCCGCCCCCATTGGCATACCATAGGATGCCTCCCCTATAGGAGCTGGGTGAGATAACCCCATGCATTCCCGCCCTCACAGGGGGCTGGGTGAGAAACCCCCACTGGAGCACCGCGCTCATGGGTTCACCATGAGGCGCCACCCCCGAGGGATACAATGGGGTGTCACTTTTATGGGGACTTAATGAGAAGCCTCCTCATGGTGTGCAGCCCGCATGAGGATACCATGGGGTGCCAGCCCCCATTAGGGTATTATGGGATGTCGCCTCCTTGGAGTGCCTGCATTGCCTCCATGATTATACATGGGAATGGTAAAATGAGTCACGTCAAAACATGAACGAATTACTTGTCGTACGCTCAATGGGAACAATGATTACACACTTTTGGTGAACGTATGGATATGTATAATATAATGTGCTTGAAAAATATTGTGAACTTAAGTTATGTACGTTAATTGAAATGAATGATATAAAATATTATGCTTGAAAAATTTAAGGATTCATCAACTCTTTATATATGTATAAATAAAGTTTAAATGATTTAAACTAGCGTCTATAATTTTAAACAATTTCTCTGAAATTACCAGTGTTTATTAAATATGAACGTTTGTTAATTAAAAAGAATTTTCGAGTGTTTCCTTGTCAAATATGAAAATTAATTAGATGATATCAGAGAAAATGATCTATATAGAAAAAATATGCTCTTTCGTTCATTTGTATTTTTTTTTCAAAAAAATATAGAAAAAATCATATATTTTACTACTATAGTTTATATCATATTTTAATGTAATCATTATAGTTAAAAAAAAGTCAAATTTCATCATCAACGTTCACACATTTTTTCAATGTGGTCATTCCGTCAGTCATTGTTAGTATTTTTAACGTTTGTTGACGTGGAGCGTTATTATGCACGTGCCGTATCAGTAAACATGTTAAAAATATTAATGCTGACTGATAGAATGCTTGAAAATAATGAGTAATGATGAAATTGAGAGTTTTTGAATTATAATGATCACATTGATACTTGTTATAAAATATAATGGCTAAATATGTAAGTTTCTTAAAAAACATTATTTGTACATTGTATGAAAGAATTTATTTTATCTTTTGGTGTAGTAAAAAAAATAAGAAATTTGATTTTATTGGTAGCATTAATAAAATAATTAAACTGTTAGTGTGTAGTTAAAAGGTTTAAATAATTCA
The DNA here is from genome assembly GCA_003255025.1 of Datisca glomerata. Classification (NCBI taxonomy): domain Eukaryota; kingdom Viridiplantae; phylum Streptophyta; class Magnoliopsida; order Cucurbitales; family Datiscaceae; genus Datisca; species Datisca glomerata. Next base: position 496,789 of record QANY01002872.1, read on the forward strand.
TAAGTGGGCTCCACAATAATTTAAATATTTTTAAATTTTTTATATAATTTTTTAATAACTTTTTCAACAATTTTGGATACTTCAATACATACAAAACAAGATAATCTCACTTTTTTTTATTAATTTTTTAACTTGTACATGTGTTATCAAATATGGTTATTTTAAAATCTTGTCATCTAATTTTATCATTTAAATTTACTCATCAACTTATATTTTCATATATTCTTATTTAACATGTACCAAACACCCCTAAGGATAATAAGCCCGCATCCAAATTTAATACTTGTATATCTTTTCATATATTCTTATTTAGTCTTTTTAATTAACATATATCAGTTTTAATCCTATTATTAAATTTAATCATTTTTACTTAAATTTAATCATTTTTACTGAAATTTCTAATTTCAATCCCCTCACCCTCTTCACCATTCTATCTACCATTCTATCTTTACTATATCCCTTAAATCTCTAACATTCATCCCTTCTACCTCCATGGATCCAACTAACCTTTTTCTCTAATGAAAATCCTAAAAAATCAATTGTGCAATCAGATGGAGGGTTAATGGATGAATGGTTGTTTTATCACTCACATTAAACAAGTTGTGTTTAACACTATTAAGAATGAAGTAATTATACGAGGTTTAAAATATGTTGTCCATGACAATTGTAATTTTTGTGATTTGAGGATAATTGTAAATTTTAATTTTAATGAGAAGTTATCAAATGAGATTTTATCTCTCTTATGTGTGTTTATGTGTGTATCTATATTGTACATATATATAGTGTCAAAAAACATCACATACAACGATGAAGTAAGTGCCCTCGTTGAACTCGAGTCTCAGATCAGCTCTTGAGTCCAACCCAGCGAAGAACACTCGTCCTCTAAGCTTTTGATGATTACCTCATCCAATTCTGTGTGTCGTAAATGTTCAAGAATAAAGAAATGGAAAAATAACCCAAAAGAATGTTTAAGACGACAAAAAATGACCACCCGTCAGATAATTTTTTTAAAGTTCAGGGACTATATATAGTCTTGTTTTTTTTTTTTAAGTTTGGGAGTCAATGTGGGAATGAATCTAAAAAGATTGGGCATTAATTCAGTTTCTTTTTTTTAATCCACCTGCAAAGGGACAATGGGGTTATTGTTTTGAAAGTCAAGGGACAATTTCTCAAAGATGGGACCAAAGTGTCAATGAAAAAAAGTTCAAGCCGGAACATTGGAGGGGGTGTTAGTGATACGCATACGTCAACTTAGTATATACACTATTTATATCTTACTAGATTAAAACGTGGCTGTCTTGAATAACTTAGTTTTTCATCTTCCCTATAATAACGGACAACAAGCCTTCAAATTGATAAAAAAAACGTATGAAAAAGGATGGGTACATAGGCAACAAAACGGAAGGGGAGATTTAGCAGTGTGATAGCATATATTTTGCTGACCAGTTGCTATCAGAGTATTGGGTTTTAGGCACAAAATGACAGAAATGAGTTTGCACGTTGTATTAATTTTTTTACTGTGCCTTATCCTGAAAAGGAGGCTGAAAAAAGAATGGGGAGAGAGAGGCTCGAACTCTCGACCTCAGGATAACTCAGAAGCTATGAGACCTACGCGCTAGCCAACTGCGCCACGACAAGGAATATTGTGGCTGTAGATGTTTTGTATATATATAACAATGTTACTATCCTTTCCCAATCACTGATCTTGGAACATTCAAAAGACGTGAGGAGAGAGAAAATAGGTGTGGAGGGAAAAGAGAGTATGAAACCCATACCTAATCTTGAAAGAAGTAATTAGAAATGACTAGACCTGAGCTCCAATTACGCATAAGGTAACATGTTTAAGTCACTATATTATAATTCTGAAGGATTTTTGTGTCGCATAAAATAAAAATCACAAATGCTTCACTGTTTTTCATCAAATACCAATAAAAAGTTAGTTCCAAGATATAAACAATGTTTTGGTACTCAAGCGATACTAAATTATATATTTTTATTTCTAGTAGTAAGAGTTGACAATTTTGGAACAAGTATCTCTCAATAAAAAACATGTATTAATCATATCCAATCATTTCACCTAATTAGAAAATAGGAGAACCATGAAGCTAAGTACACTTGGAATCCTCTGCATATTTGTAATATAGCATTAGCCATTGGATAAAGGATAGATGCGATCATGCGAGCACCGTCCTAGTTAAATTTGAGCACCATATATAACGATACCCTTTCTTGGATCATTCAAACACACACCGCGCATTGAAATATAATGGCCGAAATTTTTTTATTTATAAAAATGAGCGAATTTTACCGCGGTAAATAACTTATCTACAGAAATTACACAGCCGTAGACAATGTATTTATCATATTTCGGCCAATTTTGCAATAATTTTTTTTTAGATATTTTTATAACTTGAATTAAAAAATGAATCATTTTTACGATTCTCCCAAATATAAATTATGCGGAGCACATTAAATAACCCAAAACTTTCACATTGAAGTATGATTTTAAATTTTAGAAGAAAATTGAATAGTTTTAAAAAAAACCATTATATTCTTCGTATGAAGTGTAAACACAAATTACCATTGAAGGATTTTTTAGAATTTGGCAAAAGTATTAATTTGGTCGTAGTTTACACATGTTTTCAATTTGACTATCGTACTTTAAAAACTCTTAATTTAGTTGTCCTAATTTAACTAACGTCTCAATATAGTCTTTCTGTCGCACTCCATTAACTAAATTTAATAGATACACTGACATAAAATATTAAGTGATGACGTGACATGAGTAAGATCTCTAAATACAGAATCATCCATTAAAAATATAGTTTATATTTTCCAACTTACCTATTATTTCTAACTACTTTTTAAAAAAATATTTTTTTTTACATTTACTTTAGAAACAATAATTTTTTTAGCTTTTTACTTTATCTCTCTCCATCCAATACTTTCTCTCTCCCCTCACCCCTCATCTCTCTCGTCTCGACTTCATTTTCCAGAATCAACGAAACAATCTTCTCAGCTTCGTCCCTTCTTGTTGCAGACTAGTTTCGATTCCTCGTTTATCCTTCTTCTCCTTGTATTTTTTTCTTCAATTTATTTCATTTTTGAAGCAGGTTATCTCGGGTTTCTTGGGTTTTTCTCCTTGGTTTCCTTGGGTAATTCTTCTCCTCGGGTTTCCTCGAGTAGTTCTCCTCGACAAAATTGAAGAGAAAGAACAAAAATGACAAATTTACCCGAAACAGAATACAAAAATGTCGATTTGCTTCAGGGGAAGAGAAATAACCTGCTTCGAGGAGAATACCCGAGAGAGATGACTTCGTAAAGCCTTGAGACGATCTCTTCATGAAGCCTTTGGATGACCTGTCTATGATGCTTTACCAAATGTCGATCTGTGATACCTTCAGATGATTTGTTCGTAAAGCAACAAACAGCTTCGTGAAGAACAAACAGCTTCGTGAAGCATTCAATGGAGTTAGAGAGAGATGAGGGATGAGGAATGAGGGAAAGTAAAAACGTAAAAAAAAAATACCTGAGTTGGAATGTAAAAAAAGGTAAAAATATTAGGTGAGTTGGTAAATATAAACTATATTTTTAATGGATGATTGTGTATTTATGGGTCTCAAATTGATAATTTTTCATTGAATTATTACATTTAAAAATAAAGGACGAAAAGTTTAAAAATAAAGAATGGCGCTAATTGAAAACAAGACCGGCAGCCACTAAAATTAAAACTCTCACGTCATTTATATATATTCTAGATGAAATATTATTGCATTTAAAAATAAAGGACAACAAGTTTAAAAACAAAGAATGGTGCTAATTGAAAATAAGACCGGCACCCACTCAAATTAAAGTTACTAAATTCTAGTATGAGACGTAATTATGATTCGACCTTTTTTTATTATTTTTCATTTTTATATTAAAACTCATTTTTCATATCAATTCATACAGAAAAAAAAATCTCTATTGATTCAAATGTTGTACCCGCGAGATAGTGATAGAGAAAGAAGAAAAAATGAAGATTTCACATAGTGTTATTACTAACAGTTTCTATGACTATCAAGATAGCTTTGCTCTTAAATTTCACCATATTAAATTATATAGATACAATCAAAAATGCGTAAAAGTGTTTACTCGTTACAATTCTTTGAATATTTTAAGTAATTATTACTAATAAAAATATAATTAGATGTTATTATCATCAAGTTATGAAAAATGCGTAAATCAAGTCGTTATTTAAAAAAACAATAATAAAATGGGGATGTGTGTACATTGATTTGGAACATAAATGCAATATTTTTTTAAAAACTGAATTATATAAGGATTCGGACGGTGGATAAAATAACAGTAAAAATTTCTTAGAAGAATACTAAATTTTAAAAACATTTCTCAATAATACTTATTGTTTGCTTGTACTACATAGAACTTATCACATAACTTTTAAGGGGTTTACGATAAAAGATAAATTGGTGATGAATGTAGATAATTTTTTATCATGTAATGTAGTAACGAAAAAAGACTTCAGAATAATTGTGTCAAAATATGTTAACTAACCACCTGTAGATATCTTCGATTTATCCCTTTATTGGTTTCTTCTGAAGATGATTTAATGTTGACTTCTATCTCTTCTAATTCAGAAATCTAAGTGGTGATCTTCTCTTTAGATTCTAATTATGCTCCTAGTCTGGATGGATACTCGGGTAAATTTTTCACTCTTGTTGGGATATCATTGAATTTGATGTAGTTTTAGCTACTCAAGATTTCTTTATTTTGAGATCTCTTTTACTGGGCTTATCCTCCTTCCCAAGATTAAGGATGCAATTTTGATTGATCAGTTTCTTCTCGTTGTTCTTAGTAATATTTTATTTAAAATTATTACTAAGATTATATCCGAACGTTTGTGACTCATTAGCCTATGATTATGTTAATGCTTTGCATAAGAAATGTTATAGGGGTAATTTGGCTATGAAGATTGATATTCGTAAAGTTTTTTATCCTTTGAACTGAGACTTTACTATAAAGGTGCTTCATGCTTTGGTTTTAATGATCAGTTTATTAACTAGGTTTCTGCAATACTTTCCTCATCAAGAATGTCTACTTTGCTAAATGGTTCACTAAAAGGTTATTATTGTTATTCTAGAAGGGTGCGTCAAGCAAGGGGATCCTTTATTCCCTATACTTTATGGTACCGCTGAAGACATTTTAAGTAGATATCTATCTCATTTTGTTGTCTTGAATAACTTAAAATCGCCTTGAAAGCTTTTTCTTTAGAAGGTTGTTTGGATTTTAAAGATATTCATATTACTTAATAATTCTTTAGTTAAAAGTTGTATCGGAAGCTGCTTACTTCAGATTCATCTGTGTTTCATTTTCTTCGTGCCTGTTATATAAGTAGCTTAAATTGTCATTTCTTAAGAGATATTTTCTGTTCTATTTGACATTCTCTCAAATCTCTTATAATGATTTGCACAGAAAAAGTGTTTGGTTGATTGGTGACAAATCAAAGCAAAAGTTTTGGTAGGATAATTGGCTTGGAGCTCCTATCGTTGATATTCTTGGTATTCCAGACTATATTGATACTTCTCTGAATGTTTGTATTTCTGATTTTATTATTGAATTAAAATGGGTGTTGCATGAGAATTTGAAAGCTCATTTTCCTTATCTTTATAGTTAGATAAAAAAGATTGCTATATTTGCATTGCTTGATTCTTTAATTTGGAGTATTTCCAAAGACGGGTCTATTTCTTACAAGGATGCTTATTCACAATTGATTGAATTTAATTTAGAGGTTTCTTGGCACTGAGATGTTTGGAATTTTTTTCATACCATCATTGAGGTCTATACTGATTTGGAGGATTCTATATAAGTGATTCCCCATAGAAAAGAAATATTTGTAAAACAGGTTCTCTTTTAGCTTCTAGATGTACAATCTGTGAGTCTTTTGCTGAAATGGTTGAGAATTGGATTAAGGTCAATATAGATGAGGCTTCTTTGGGTTCTTCAGAGTGTTGGAGGATGCGGTGGTATATTTCTGACTTGTAGGCCTTTTGTGAGAGGATGTTTTTCTATCCCTTTGAGTTCAATATTTTCTTTTGAGGTAAAATTATTTATAGTCATTTATGCTATTGAATACACATAGAAATATGGTTGGAATAGAATTTTGTTGGAAAGTGTATTCGATTTTCGTAGTTCAATTACTTTCTAAACTATCTAATCAAGTATTTTGGAGAATTCACCAAGCTTGGAATCGTTGTTCTTTCTTAATATCTCTCATGAATTTTTAAGTTTATCATATTTATCAGGAATGTAATCAGGTTACAGGCGAGCTTACTTCTGATGCATATTCTCTGGACTCTGCTACATAGTGGTTCAATACTCTAGATTTTTGTAATAGTGTCATTGGAAACTATTTTACGATATGCTCATATTATCACTTTAAATGATTGCATTATTTTTATGGAAGATGCGAACTCTTTAAATTTTGGGCCTACGTGCCTGTTTTATTTTAGGCTTACGTGCTCAATTTTTTATTCTCTTTGTTAGTTTGATATGAACACTTATGTTTATTTGTTTTCTTTCATTAATATACGAATATTGCCTAGGTATTTTCTCAGCACATGATTATAAATGATACTTTTTTTCCTGGGTCAGTCCACCTAAAAAAATAACCACATGTAGATTAGGAGGTTATTTTGTGCATTATACATGCATAATAATTGGATACATTGTCAACAAAATGTCTTTACCTTCTTCCTTCATCATAATTAGTAATTAACTACAACTATTATCTTTTAATAATTAATTATATATATTATGTAAAAGTAAGGGTAAAGCTCTAATTAGTTATAGAAATAAATGGACAAAAAGGTCTACAAAAGACCCTTGATTGGGCCTTTTAAGCTTGCTAGTCCCGACTACACGTGCGTTGTGTGTGGAATATATAGTTAAATATAAAATTATGAAGCTATTACATATACATGCAAAATTATGTTAGGATTGTGCCCTAAAAAATACTAGAATTCTATTGTATTTAATTTGTTTATAAAATGGCCAAAATATATTAAAAGACAAGCTATAAGAGGCATATCCAAGGAAAGCTACAGTCCCTCAAGGAGGATTACACAGTAAATGGAGTGGGGGGGGGGGGATTTGAACTGGCAACAAGCTATCTGTTAATGGGGGAATCAGGAATAAATTTCATGTTCCATATTCTATCTCAAACAACATTAATAATAACCCTAGAGATGTTAACCCTATCCATCACCTTACCTTAAAAAATCCTAGCATTCCTTTCACTCTGTATATTATAAATAAAGGAATTAAAAGCAAGCTTAAGGAAAATACTTCTAAAATCATTTTTCTTAGTGTTGGTAGTAAGTCACTCAATCATTTGATCTCAACAAGAGACAAAGCAACTAAGATCACACGCTTGAGTGATAGCTGCCTACACACTACTAGCAAAAGTGCAATGAAACAAAAGGTGATCCCTACTTTCTATATGGTTACAACAAAACATACAGTCAGGGTCAATATAGATACGCCAATTAAGCAGTTTATCCTTAGTAGATAAATTGTCCTTGCAAACCAGTCAACTAATAAATCTATGTTTAGGGATATTACATGTGAAATAAACAAAGTCATGCCAGACCACCTTATGAGCATTAGGGGAAGGGTCCTAAATCCACTTATCATGAGTGGTTCTCAATGGGGGCATATGGAAAGAGGTTGTTTTGATGGAGATGAGAGTAGTGGAGTTTGTCATAGGCCAATGGCAGTTTCCCTCCCTAATAACCATACCTACCTTAGTGTCCAAGCTCCAACTAGTGTCAAGGACAAGGTTCCTCTCAAACCAATTGAGGAGCACACCAAGCTTATACCAAGGATCACCCTAAAGGGAGATGTTCAAGCCATCATAAATTTTGGAGTAGTAGCACTCAGTGAACCCACTTCTAGCCTTTAAGAGCTTCCTCTCCACCCAACAGTAATAATTGGGGATCTTGACTGTGAAAATAGTTCCATTTCTGATGAGGTGGGTGTGACACCACTTACTCCATAAAGAATCATTAGGGTTAGTGATAAGATACCATAAGTGCTTGGTAGTGGTAGCAGAGTCCAAGCAATGAGGTCATTAAGCCTCTAACCACCACACTCTTTAGGTTGGCACACGTCCACCGACCCTATTTTGGAGCTACTATGTCTCATAGCATTGCCAAACTAGAGATATTTACTTAAAATGGACTAGATATCCTTAAGAACCCTCTTAGGTAAGACAAACAAGCCTTCACAGAATCCTTGGATAGTAACCAGGACAGACTGAATGAGCTGTAACTTGCCTGTAAAAGAGAGGTGTTTGGCTTCCCTGGCTTTAATCTTGCAAGTGATCATGTCCACAAGCTTAATATAGTCATTTTTACTTAGCCTGGTAGAAATAAAAGGCATACTAAGGTACCTGAATGGAAGCACTCCAACCTAGAAGTTTAGCAGATCAAGGCATTTGTGTTGAATATACTCGGAAACCCTAGAGAAGAACACCTGACTTTTAAAAGGATTTGGCTTTAACCCTGACATCAAGTAGAATAGGCAAGGAAATCCTTAATTAGTCTAAGAGACTCAACATTTCACTTGAAGAAGATGAAGAGGTCATCATAAAAACATAGGTCAACAATTTTAAGCCTTTTGCACTTTCAATGGAACTGGAATTCAGGGAAACAAGTAGTGTATTGGAGTAAGCCTGTGAGAGCCCTCGTCACTATGACAAACAGGTAAGGGGAGATAGGATCCCCTTGTATCAAGCCTCTGGTCCCCTTGAAGTACCCATACATTTCCCCATTGAAGTTGACTAAGAAAGAAGTAGTAGTGGTACATGGCATGAGCAATAAACTGCCAATTAACCCAATCGTAAGCTTTCATAAGATCAACCTTGAGAGAACATTTAGCACTATTTTTTCTTCTGTGATAGTTCCTAATAAGCTCTTGAGAAAGGAAGATATTCTCAACAATCCTCCTCCCTGAGACAAAAATACTCTGATTGGAGCTAATCACTGAAGGAAGCATAGTTTTCAACATGTTGGGAAGGATTTTGGATATGCTCTTGTAAATCATGTTACAGTGGGAGATAGGTTTGATGTCATTAATAGACTGAGGGTGGTCAACCAGAGGCACTAGAGAAATAGCAGTATGGTTGAACAGGTCAAAAGGGCACCGTTGTTAAAAAAAGTCCAAAACTGCAATGTAGATATCATTTTCTACCACATCCTAAGCTTTCTTGAAGAAGCCAACAGTAAAGCCATTAGTGCTAGGAACTTTTGAGTCATTATTGAAAAAAATAACATCCTTAATCTCAAGCTCAGCAATAAGATTACACAACCTGGCAACTTGCTCTTGGCTAATCCTCTGTGGTAGGTAAGTTGAAAAACCCTTCAATCAATATGATGCTTAGTGTTATGAGATCCCAGAAGCTGGGTATAGTGTTGGACAATCTTGTTCTTGATCTCCTCTCTGTTGGTAATAGTATTTTCATAAGTATCCTCCAATTGCACAATTCTGGCCCTGATATTATTCCTCTTAATGAGTTTACGGAAATAGGCAGTGTTATTGTCCCCTAGGCTAATCCATTGTGCTCTAGAATACTGCCTAACAAAACTTTTCTCAGCCTGCCTAAAAGAGATAAACTCTTGAAAAAGACTTTTCTCAATTGCCTGAAGGTCCCTGTCAAGAGGGTTAGACAACAAGTCACTTTGGACCTGCTCAAGCTTGCTTCATCAACTCTAGAGGAAATATTAAAGCAAAAAGATATGTTGAGGCTTTTAAGAGCAAGCTTGGAGAATTTAAGCTTTTTAAAGAGCTTATACATGTAGGGTCCATGCACACTGGAAGACAAAGCCTGAAGAATAAATAGATGAATTCCTCTATTTCAGCCTAGAAATTAAAAAACTTGAAAGTAGTAGGAGGCTTGGTAGCACATAGATTGAACTTCATAACAGTAGGACAATGGTAAGATATACCAGGGGGAGGGAAAAAAACATTGGAGCTGGGGTATAATTTGATCCAAGCCTCATTGGCCATAACCCTATCATTTTGTTCATAATAGGGCTATGACCATCTCTCTTATTATTCCATGTGAATTTGCATCCCCTAGAACATAAATCTTCAATATCTAGGTTATTGACACAAGCAACAAAGTCAGTGATGGTTTCATCCCTGGATTTGGTACCACCTATCTACTCAGAGGGATGTTTGGCAACATTGAAGTCTCCCATTAAAACCCAAGCTTTATCCATAATGGTTGAGTTGAGAATGATGAGGTAATTCCAGAGCAACTTTCTGGATATAAGGTCATTAGAGCCATAAATCATAGCAATAAAGAAGGAGGTTTGGTTATCCACCAAGGTGACCTTACAAGAAATGGCCTCGTCAATCATGCTAATAACAAGCACATATAAATAGGAAGAGTTCTAGGAAATCCAGATTCTACCATTATAGGCATGATCATAATTAGCAATACATAACCATCTACTAAAGGTAGTTCTACTCAGCCTATTTAACTTCCCTTCCTTAATCATGGTTTCAAGAATAGCACAAAAACACAGATTAAATTTACTACATAACTTTTGTACCTCAAAATGCTTCAGAGGCTCATTGAGCCCTATGATATTCTAAGCAGCAATGTTGGTCATTTTGATGTTGAGGGAGTAACTTTAACCCTAGAGCTCCTCCTACAATCAGCTTTGTTGATGTTATATAGCTTGGCTTTTATGCCTTTCTATTTTGAGTGTTTATATGGAACTTATGCCACAGTAGGATTTTGACCATCTTGACGCATCTCACAAGCTATCTCTTATTCAGGTGGTTTAGTTTCATTGTCTGCCATTGTGTTCAAGGTATCATCTTGATCAACTAATACGCCAAAGGCATTCTGAATGGTAATTTGAGAAAGTGGGATGAAGGTCGAATATCAGAGCCTACGAGGTCCTTAGAAGCATGCTCAGAAACTTGCACAGTACTGGACTCATCATTAGGAGGTTCAGGAATAAAATTAATTAGTTAATCTAAGTTCACCTAATTATGACTTATACGCTTTAGAAGGTTAAATGAACTTAGACCAATGAGATTGACATAACTGATTATTAAATATTCATAGAGTTATTATTTTAATCAATGATTAATTTGAAATTAATTAATTAGTTAAAATGGAAATACATAATTCGAATATAGTGAGTAGGAGAAGGTTGACATGTTAATGTAAGCTATGGTTTCCATCATTAGTATAACACCGTGAGGTGCGGTAAGGGCCTCGAGATGGCTTTGTTTTCATCCCCCTAAGAAGAGTTTGAGCTGTACCAATACCAAGGTTGGACTTCTTAAGAAGATAAGAGGAAGTGATGTAGTTTAGTTTTGACCGACCCTAAGGTGGCATATTCTAAATGAAGTCATGAAATCTGGAATGATGGGTTTGCACTCAAAAAAATCACAATTAAGCTTTAATGTGGATAGTTGTGACTTGACCGAACAAGCGGTACCTTATTGTTAAAAGAGAAAATATGAGATATTTTAAATTTTAATTAATAAGGATTGAATGTCTCATAGACAATCTAAGGTTTATCTGACTGACCCTGAGACGACACATTAATCGTTGTGTTGTTTTATCATGATTAGTAATTGTTAAATTTGTGTGTTTATTCTGTTGTATTCATGCATCAAGTTTACTTTTTGAATTCTAGATATTTATCAATTATTTTGAATCTTGTATGTTTTAAATTTCAGTTATCATTATTATGTCTATCATGGGAACCCTGTTACTTCTTTACTCGCTCTTGAGAAATTGAATGGTGTTAATTTCATACGTTGGAAATCAAATATGAATTTAATGCTGATTTGTGAGAACCATAAGTTCATTCTTATTGAGGAATGCCCCTAAATATGTTAGGGGCAACTATGATACTTGAATCATATTAAACAACAACGAAGTGCTACATCCATGTGAGCATGAATGATATTCTGAGAACCAAGCATGAAAGCATGGAGACTACTTATGAGATTATGGAATCTCTATAGGTGATGTTTAGGCAGTAGTCTGATCAAAGTCGTCATGAGGCCATTAGGAGCTATATGACGACTAAGATGAGAAAGGGTACTTTTGTGCGAGAACATATTTTGAACATGATCAAATAATGTACGAGACAGAAGTACATTGAGCGACCATTGATGAGCGGACTCAAGTTAGCATTATATTTGAGTCGCTCACACAAGTTTTTCCATGTTCATGACCAACTATGTTATGAACACGTTGTAATTTAACATGACCCAATTCTTGAATGAACTATAGACTTTTGAGTCACTCAACCTTAGAATGACCAAAGAGGGTGAGCCAAATATTGTTGAGCAAAATCATTCTTCTAATATTGTTAAGAATAAGAAAAGGAAGAAGAACAATGGTAAGGACAAGAGTAAGAACAAAAAAACAAGAGGAAAGAAAGCCAAGACATTGCCGAAAGTTAAGAAGAATAAGAACGACAACAAGCCCAAAGGAAAATATTTTCACTGAGGGGTTGAAGGTCATTGGAAGAGAAACTATAACAAGTATCACTTCGAGTTGAAAAACAAAGGTAGATATGATTTACTTATACTTGAAATTTGCTCCGTGGAATATGATTTGTTATCCTGGATACTTGATTCAGGAACCACTAACCATATATGTTCTTTTTGAAGATGCTTGATTCGTCAAGGGAGCTGGCTGATGGCGAGGTCATTTTGAGAGTTGGCAGTGGTGGACTCGTGTCAGCTAAAGCATTAAGGACAGTCTATTTACCTTTTAGATATAATTATTTATTTTCGAACAATGTTTATTATATTCCTGAGTTTTTGAGAAATTTGATTTCTCTTTCATTTTTTCAAGAACAATTATTCAAAATTTCTTTTATTAATGAAGTGTATATTATTTTTAAGAATGGATTCGACATTTGTCATGCTAAAGTTATAAATGGACTGTATACGCTTAAACTGAATGAATGAGCATTAAATAATTCTGAATGATTTAAGGTAAAATCCCTTGGAACTACAATGGGCTGCGACGACCAATAGATAGAAGGTAAAATCCCTTGGAACTACAATGGGTTTCTTCTAATTATTAAGGAATTCGAGGCATGGTCCCAAGTGAGTGAAATTATTTTCGATAAGTGTCTTATTTGGGTTTAGATTCAGGATCTCTCTCCTGATTGGGTAATCAAACATATAGTAGTCAGACCTGCCCTAGGGTGGGAGATACATTAGAAATAGATGACTATACTTTAAGAGGATCCCTAGCTAGGTTTGTTGAGTTAGAATCTCTTTTGATCTTAAAAATTCCCTTATTCACTACAAGAAAAATGACAATCTACAAGAGACGGTTATCCCCGTGAAAAGTAATCTACATGGATCATATGGCGCCTGTAACAGCCCTCTTTTTAAAAGTCCACATTTTTCACGAGGCGTAATGCCTCCTGTGAAGACCCCTATGGTATCTCACTTTTTACATGGTTTTTTGACTCCTGTAGAACGTTGTTTAACAGGATTTTCAGACTTTTGTTGAAAGTATTCAACATGTGTTTTTAACACTTGTGAATTAACATTCACATGTATTTTATATCCAATAAAGTGAGATACCATAAGGTTCATTGCTATAGTCAAGTATTCATATTAAACACTTTCAAAAGATAATTTTACATAACATAAAGAGCATCAATATAATAATTGACAACATTAACATTTAATCATTTCAACAAAGTTTTATATTATTCATTTGATCAACTTACAAATAAATCTAGCTTGAAAACTAACTTATCCTCAAAATATACAAGTAAACTTGTTCCAATAAATGAAAAATATAAAAAATGAAATTTTGAGTCTAGAAAATGAAAAATGAAGAACCTAAGTTGAATGAGAGTATTTCACAACAGAGTATGCGGTGCCTTCAGACCTTCCCAAAGCCGAAGGAAAACACCATGAGTAGTTGTTAGTTGGTGAGTATAAGAAACAAACAAAAGGAAAACACCATGAGTAATTGTTAGTTGGTGAGTATAAGAAACAAACAGAAGGAAAACACCATGAGCAGTTGTTAGTTGGTGAGTATAAGAAACAAATAGATCTGCACCATTGAAAGATACATAGGTGAGACGAACTGGTGTATGAATAGAGTAGTGTTAATGAATAAGAATAAGCATAATCATGGCATTTTAGACCATAATAACCAAGAAAGGATGAAATGTAGAATCACAAAATAAGGATAGTGTAATTTGTATCTGATATGAGTTTCCCTGCAAACAAACACTATTTTAACCACAACAACAGCCCAAATAATGAAAACAAAGAAGCTGCAACGTGAAACAATGAAGAAAAATAACCTTGATTACTAAAAAATGGTGAACTTCACCAAGAATAGTGAAATTACACCCCTATACTAAGATGTTCGAGAGCTTGGCCTCTCCCAAAATAGACACTACCCAACTGACTCCCCCCCTTTTATTTAATCCTAATGATTATCAAATTACATCTATTATGGTCGTTGCCATCGTGACAACAAGATAGTTTAGAGTTCAGTAATTGTGCACGCATCCTCCATAAGAAAATAAAGCATAGATGGAGCAATACACTATACAATGAAACAAGGCAAGAAATAACTCACAATTACTAGGCCAATCAAGGTATCAATAACACTTATACATCTCATTCGGTTAATCAGAATGCTGGAGTTTAATTATGACTTGGTACGCATTTTTCCAACCTGCCAATGAGATTGCCTCAAAACTACTCTCTCACGACAGCTACTAAGAGCTATATCATAATTTCTAAGCAATGTTATAATAGCTGATACAATCTTTTTTTATTGGTAATAGCTGATACAATCTGAAAATAATATTGGAATAAAATACGAGTACATGTGCTGACCACCTCTTATAGAACCCTTTGGCTTTAGTCAAAGAAGAAAATATGAATAAATAGGAAAAAAAGCATAAGGTCAAGGTTTAACCACATAAAATTCCATGAAGTTGAGATGACAGTGAAATCAACATCGTTAGTCAACATTTGGTGCATTGAATGAGGTGTCAGCCATGTGATCTTCTAACCCTCAATTTCAGCCTGCATAAATAAGTAAACATGTAAAATCAAACCAACTATCCAACCTTACGTAATTTGTGAGCTTTATTTTAAAATTAATACCAAAAATTGTGAAGAGAACATACAGTCCAAGAGGATACTTAAAGTAACAATTACCTTAGGTTATCTGCTTGAGAGTCTGCAAAAACACATGAAGCATCGTGGTAATGTATACTGATAACAAAAGTGCCAGCGATTCAAACGTATCACCTAGCAAAATCCCTATCTGAAAAAGAAGAAATGAAGTATGGCATTCATCAAGCCAGTTTTTAGCTCAAAAGAGACTTAAATGAAAATTCTTTTATGCACTTCAAAATAGTATATTATTCATACAATCATCAATTATACTTTTTATTCACATAGGATTATAGTCCTGCTCAGAGGATCAACAATTTTAACAAATAAAAGATCGTTATTATCTAAGGAAATAGTTAGTAGTACTATATTATTCATTATTCATCACAAGTACCATTTGAAGTTCAATAAATTCAGAAACTACCATTTGATAGTTGATCTTCTTTAAATTAACACAAAGATAAGTGGTTTATTGTTCGTAATATCTGTTTTAGGATATAGCAAATTAGAATATTCACAGTTACCAATCAAACCAATTTCGACAGAGCTAAAAAAGTTTACATGCCATTTCATTTCTTGTCTCGTAACTCAACAAAAACATGTAATAAACACATCACTTACAAATGCAAAGAATTCATGGTCTTTGCTCCCCTTTTAAGAGTTACCTCGTATGTCATGTCACATAGATCTTGCAGAAATAGTTCCAAAGATCTAGTTGCATGCATTTAAACAACACAATAAGAACCATGGCCAATAAGAAGAACTAACTTTGAGTAAATGCACTATAAAGTCGAAAAGTGAGAAAACACAATAAGGACACATGTGAAGGAAAAATCCTCTAAGCATGCACCGATAGAGAATGTGATATGAGCTAATAATATACCATTCATGCACATCAAATAAAATATAGACTAGAAAAGTAAAAGCTATTATAGAAACATATAGCAAATGTTTCACGAAAACAAGAAAACACAACTAAGTTATGCACTCAATTAGTCACCTCTATTGATTCAGAGATAAGAGAGGACAAGTGAAAACCTGAAATTCCCATGTTGCACTTTGAAGCACTTTTGGAGGACTTTGATACTGAAACTGGTTTTGATAACCTAAACTTATGGATATGAAAGCTTATAAACATGGAAGAAATTAATAAGTTGAAATATTAAAGCACAAGAAATATATTGGAAGATAAAACATTCAACTACCATGTCCTCAAGTCTTCTGTCTTGGAGGCATCAACGCCAACTTCTTCTGCCACATTCAATAGAAGATTTTTCATCTGAAATGGACTCGATATTCAGTAGAATCATTTCATATATATTGTGTTAACCATAAAGTAGAATTATTCCATTGCATACACAGATTCTCATATGTATGAGTACATATTTGATATAAATGATTAAAGAATCAGAGACCTGACACTTATCGATTGAAGTTCTACTGTAGGTGAATCCTCGTTCTCCTGACATACAAGCATGAGAATTCAGCTACTTCAAACATCAGTGTGTTTAAATCGTATATATGGATACCAGATAATGGAGTTGTAATACCTCAATCAACAAATCCTTCCATGTCTTCACTGCTTGTGATGCATTAAATCACCTTACAACTTGCTGTCTTCATTGAGTTCTAGTTGTGGGCTCTCTCCCACTTATACTTCTGCAGCAACAACTTATACTTCTGCAGCAACAAAGACACACAAAAAGATTTTTCATTTTACTTCAAATTAAATGAATACTAAAATTATAATATAACATACTCCCGAACTGAAGCTCTCACCTCACCTGAAATAAGTAAAATCTGAAAATAAATGCATAGTGACCAGTGAACGAAGACAGAAATCCGTGAACTGAATCTCACATACCTCATCTAATCCAAATCATGAGAAGTAATCGAGCCCCACCAGACACTGACAGTGAAACCATACATTGTATAGTGATTCATACATCTACGTGGAAGAAAAATATGAAAAATTAAGAAAAAATCTATAGAAAGGACTTTAACTACGAGACTTACCGTAATCTTAGACAAATATAAATAAAATCTTAGAGGTAAATCTGAGATGAGAGAGGTGAGGGAGACGAAAAGAGGCAGATCGGAGACAAAGAAAGGCAGATCTGAGACGAATAGAGGCAAAACCAAGACGAGAGGGGTGAGAGAGACGAAGAGAGGCCGATTTGAGATGAGAGAGGCAAGGGAGGAGAATAATGGTAGATTTGAGATGAGAAAGGTGAGGAAGATGAAGGAGAGGCAGAACTGAGATGAGAAAGACATGGGAGATGAAGTGAGGCAGATGTGAGACAAGAGATACGAGGGAGACGAGGGAGACGATGGCACTGACTTGCTACGAGAGAGAGTATCTGGAGAAGAATCGAGAGAGAGAAGTGAGCTTCTGAAAATCTGACAAGAATCGAGAGAGAGAAGCATCGATTTGAGCTTCTCTCTGAAAATCAACGATTTGAGTTTTTGAGAGAGCTCGAAGGAAACAACGCTTATATCTCAAATTACCTCGTCTCCAATATTTTTTTAAGTACCGCTTTTGCTTAATTTGGCTCCCGCTTTTTTTTTTTTTTACATTTAACCACAATTATTTTTACAATATTCTTAATAAATCTTGTTGTTTTGAGTTTTTAACAAAAGGAGATTGTAAACCCTGTATTTAAATGTTGTAGAATGTCATTTTTCTTGTAGTAATTCCTGGTCTTGGGTAAAAAGGAGGAATAAAAACCCTATATGGGTAGAGTTTAGGTAAGTGAGATTGCCTAATTTCTGTTTTCTATGTGGTATCATTACACATGACCTTAGAATCTATCTTATAAGGAAGGAGGGGGGATGATGGGTTCATTTATGGTGAATGGATTAGATTTGAAACAAATATAAAAACCCATTTGAACATTAAACATTTTATTTGCTAAGAATAAAGATCAATATATAAGCATATCAGGAACCAATTATAAGGATGCTTAGAAATCTCAATTGCAGTTAGATCAAGAATTCCTTTTGAATGTTCAGAAAAACTATCCTACCAACTCATGGAAAAGTAACATATTTATACCTAGTCATAGTTTGGGTAAGATCCTTAAATCCAGTTCTGAAATTGTCTGTACATGTACGTATTCTCATTCTTCTAAATCAAAAAAATCATATGCTATCTCTTTGTGTCGCTATTTGTGGTGAACCTTTTGATATTAATAATAAGCATTCCAAAAATGTTTTTACTTCTGAAAATCATGACAAGCAGATTAATAAGTATAGGAGTAAAAAGACTAGGACAGATTATGAAGATAGCAACAAGATGGGAAATAATATTTACTTACTTAATAATGACGATTTAGTTAACAGGGAAAATTCAGATGAAGGGGTTGTGATGGCCTACCCAATTAAGCCATCACCAAGACAGTGAGCATTTTAGTTTGAAACTGTCAGGGTTTGGGTTATAATCTGACAGTTCTAGCTTTGGAAGATATGATTACCAAATTCAAACCTGATATTTTCTGTTTACTTGAGATTAAAGCTAGTAATAAGAGGGTTAATAATTTTATTAGGAATTGGAAATTTGGTTTCTCCCAGATTGTAGAACCTATTGGTCTATCTAGTGGTGTATACTGGTTTGTTGGAATAGTAATATTCTGGTTAATAGCATTACTAGTTCTAATAATGAAATTGATATGGATATTAAAAACTGGGGCAGAGTTACTTTTTTATGGCTCTAGGGATAAAAAAACATAGATGGGCCCAATATGACAGACTTACTAGGACCAATCAAGGAAGTTCTATTCATGGATTATGGCAGGAGATTTTATTGATCTCCTGAACAACGATGAAAATATGGTGGGAGTAGTTTTAACTTTTGTAGAGCTAGTAGGTTCAATGATTTTATTAATTCATGTGATTTCTAAAGGTAGCTTCTTTACATGGAAGAACGGTAGGCATGGGTAGAATTTTATCCAAGAAAGGTTGGATAATATCCTTATTTATGGTTGCTGTCTTGATAATTTTTCTCATAATGAAGTCAATATTCCTCCTGACATTGGTTCTAACCATAATATGACTCTTATATCTTTGATTCTAACTAGAAGAATTTTAAATTTGAGGTCAAATGATTTCTAGATGATTATTATGATATTGTTTTGAAGAGGAGTTGGAAAAAAGTAGTTTTAAAGGTGGTATGGGTAAAACCTTATTAATAAACTGAAGTCTTGCAAGGCTAATTTGAACGACTGGAGCAATATGATAATAAAGGGGTGGTAGTGCTTAAAGCTAACACGTCTAGAGTTTATGACATGGTGTATTGGAATTTTCTTAAATGTTTACTTATTAAAACGAGCTTTGATCATAGATTTGTAAGGTGGATTATGATCTGTGTCTCATTTGTGAATTATAAAATTAATATGAATGGGGAATCTAAGATTAATTCTATTAATAGTAGAGGTTTAAGGCAATGACGCCCACTGGCTCTAAATTAATATCAAGGAATCTCTTTCTAAGTATATTAACATGGCTATCAATGATTGTTTTATTTGTCCTATTGTTCTTAACAGAGGCAGCCCTCCTTATCCCATCTCTTTTGTTGCTAATAATAGCTTATTTATTACTAATTCCGATCCCCAATCTTGTTATTATCTTAATCTACGTATTACAAATTATCTTAATCTATGTATTAGAAAATCTTGTTATACTTTTACATATTAACTCATTTTGAATGTCTCATCATGTTCTTAAATAGGGTTTTTAGTTTCATGTTTTCTTTGTTAATACTCTTACTTACAGTATTAACTCGCTTTCCTAGTTAATATTCTTACATTTTTAATAAACTAGTCTAATGCTTGAGCGTTGCAAATTATAACGTAAAGTATGGATTAACCTCTAACAAATTTTTCATGCAACCAGAAGTACATATAATACATATAATACATATAATACATGTAATACAAATAATTTTTTTGTAGATTCTGCCACATAAATAGTTAAGAATATGAGCAATTACATATAATACATGAATCTAGCATAAATAACAGACATCCATAAGACAAACTATTGACTATGGTGAGAACAAATCACAATATAAAAATTATTTTAATTTTTTTTTTGGTGAAACAAATGAAATTTTCTAACTTGAGCGGTGAGTAAAGATATACACTAAACCTCCGAGTAATTGATTATCTTCTTATTTTTTTTCCTCTTCCTAAGCATTCCAGATGAACAAAAAAAATGGTAAACTGAGTTACGCAACTTTTTCGTTAACTTGCCAAAGAGAATCAACCTTTTTATATAGCAAATAAGCAATAATTGTGCATAATAAAAAAATATGTAATATCAAGAAATACTACTAATACACATTAGTAGGATAGTAAGATTAGTTGACATGTTAGGATATTGGTTGATTAGCTTTGTTATTCCGGTTAGTTTGTTGATGAATAATTATTGCTCTACTTACTCTTGTTATAGCAGTTCTTTTAAGTTGTTGTAAGTAGTTAGCACTACAAAAAATATAAGATTTTACAGCTTTTGAATACAGGGTTCCTTGTCTTCTCCTGTGAATTAAGTCAAACAACAAGATTTAACCCTATAAATAAAACCCTGTTAAATTAAAAAAAAGCGGGACATATTAGTATACGAAAAGAGGGAGTAGAATTTTAAATGAAAGAGAATTGTTTAGCTTCTCTCTCTCTCACGATTACCTCTCTCTATTAGCTTATATTTCTCTCTCTCAAAAGATAAAACAGTGAACCTAGGGCTAGGTTCGTCGAAGAAGAGAGAGTTGTCCCTCTCGATTAGCTTCTATCTGTCTATTGTTCAAAAAATAGAGAACTAGGTCTAATTCGTCGAAGAAGAGAACGCCGTCGCTAGATCTCGTCATCGCGCTTGTTGTCGCTACATCCCATTGTCACTGAATCCTCGTCGTCGCTGGAGAGTTTGAATGGACTATAGGAAGCTGAACAAATCCATAAGAAATGATCACTTCTCATTGTCATTTATTGACCAGACGTTTGATGTATTACTAAGGGAAGGAGTATTACTGCTTTCTAGATGAATATTCAAGGTATGACCAAATTGATATAACATCAGCAGAATGCCTTTTGTGTTATGTAATTCCCTAACAACTTTTCATAGGTGTATGAGGGCAACTTTCGTGAATATGGTGGAGCAAACCCGTAAGATATTTATGGATGATTTCTCAGTCTTTGGTGAATCTCACACGACATTGACAAATTTAGAAAGAGTGCTTGAAAGGTGTGAAGAGACCAATTTGGTATTCAACTAGGAGAATGCCACTTGATGGTTCAAGAAGGAATTGTCTAATGTATTGAGGTAAATAGGGCCAAGATAAAGGATATTGAAAAACTACATGAACCCACTTTAGTAAAGGTAATCATAAGCTTCTTAGGATATGTTGGATTCTACAGAAAGTTCATTAGATGTTTTTCAAAGATCTCCAAACCTATGTGCTCTTCTTGAATATTGGCCATTTGAATTAAATGATGATTGTAAACAAGCCTTTCTAGAGCTCAAGAGAGCATTGATATCAACACCTATCATATTAGCTCTAAATTGGGAGCTACCATTTGAGATTGATGTGTGATGCAAGTGGATCATGCTATTGAAGTTATCCGTTATCAAAGAAAAAGTAAAATATTGAACTCTATCATTATGCCAGTGAAACACTCATGATGCTCAACTCTACTACACTACAACAGAGAAGGAGTGTTAGTTATGGTATTTTCATTTGACAAGTTTAGGGCATATCTGGTAAGAACAAATGTGACAATCTACACAGGTCACTCAACCATCAAATAATTAATTTCCAAGAAGGGTGCCAAGACAAGATTAATCATATTGATTTTTGACCCTGAGATCAAAGACAAAAAGGAATAGAGAATCAAGTAGGTGATCATCTATCAAGGTTAGAATCAAGGATTGAAGTTGCAATAGAATAAGCTATAACAGAAACTTTCCTAGATGAGTTGTATTTGGTAGTGAGCCACATAAATGCACCCAGGTCTGCTGCATGAGTAATTATCCAGCCAGTGGAGCGTTACCTCCATATATGAATTCACAATAATTGATGAAGTTCTTTTAGTAAGTACAAAATTACTACTGAGATGATCCATATTCGTACAAATAGTGCTCTGAAGAGGAAATCCAGAGTAATCTGCAATAGTGCCACTCATCATCATATGGAAGACATTTTGGAAGATTGAGAACAACTGCAAAAGTAATACAATCAGACTATTACTGGCCCTCAATTTTAAAGAATGCACAAGACTTGGCTAAATGCTGTGATAAATGCCAAAGGGTAGGAAATGTCACACAGAAGTAATAAATGCCCCTAAACAATATTTTTGAAGTGATGCGACCATCCCCTGGGCATTCCCTGGGCTTTAGTGATGCGACCATCCCCTGGGCTTTCACATGATCTCCTTTACAGGGGACCTAGTAAATGTTTTTTGTTTTGTTGTTAGATGTCACAAATGCTGTTTGCTTTTTTATATTCAATTTGCCTACCTCGTTCGGAATTGTTGCAAGCTGATGATAGTTGTTACAGAAGTTTCCATAACAGGGGCAGGAAAACATCTTCCGCTACAATAAATGTGAGATTCTATAGGAGGTAAAAAATAATATGAAAAGTAATCGATAGAGTTTCGTCAGCACTTGTGTTAGCCGATCTTGTGAAATGTCTACGTTATTCGTGATGCACTTTATCTGTTACGAAGAACGATGATGTTTGTACTTTTTTACAGTGTTTTCAACTCTTGTAGAATATTTTTTAATAAGAGTTTTTGCCTTTATTGAATATTTTTAACAACTATTTTTTACCCTTATAAAATTAACATTCATAGGTGGTATTGTATCCTACAAAAGGAGATATCATATGGTTCATTGACCATATGTAATAGTGGTTGGGTAATATGCAAGCTCTTCCTAAATTTCTTTTAATGGCATGTTCTAAATACTGTCTTTTATCATCAATTTATACGTTATTGTTTTATATACCTATCTAACGCATTCAAAATTATATACAACATAAATAAATACTTAATAGCACTAATATATCATTTACATCCACAAAATATATTACTAGATTAAAAAGTATTCAAAAGTATCATAACTTAGTTAGCCTAACTAATTATCCATATATCATCATCATTTGTTTCAACAAAATAAAAGCATCTAAAAGTTTCACAAAAATACTACAAAATGGCCTAAAAAGTTAATTAAAATTAAATATCATATAAACCCTAAAGCCCAAATCTTCAAACTTTGGATGTCCATATTGATTAGTCTCAAGTCATTATAGGTCCTTTATTTTGAAGACAATTTAGTTACTAACATTGGACCTAACAACGTTAAAATTACAAACATTGAAAATAACAGCTTTCCTACCAATCGACTCTAGAATGCAATAACACAAAATCCAGCCTCGATTTCAAATGAAAATGGTAAAATGACAAAATTCAGCCTCTTAAACATTAAAGCATACATAACCCAACAAATTCAATTTGGACCATGTGTGTTTACATTTTTCTTGCTGCTAATTCCTCAAACTTTGGAAACACAGCAGCTTTGGTTACGTCTGTAAAGAATTTTCCTGAAAGACGTTGTATTATATTGGGTCTCTAAAGGGCTTTATGGGACTAAGCAGGGCTGTATTGACTCAGCTCAATTTAACATTCTCTGGCAATACAGATGGATCAAGTTTTATTCTTCTTCTTGGGTTGTTCCATTCATGTGTGTCACTGTCGTTTGCTCTTGCATTTAAAACAATTAAGGTTGAAAAACACCAAGATGAACTTAAGAGTGTTTTACCAGCTAATTTATATGTCCATCGTATTGGCGTTCTTTCTCATGTGAATGAGTTTACTTCAGATAGAAGCTGATTTCTCTAGAGTAGCTTATGCATGGAGTGCCACTATGAAGTTTTTTATCAATTAATGCACAATATGGTCAATATTTATGATATTCATGGCAGTCAATGCTCTAGAGGTACTTGAAATCAAAACTATCTTCGAAGCCCCAAAAGAAGGCATCTGAACCAAGAATAAAGTCACCAGATCCCTAAAGAATAATGATGATGATAATAAAGGGAAAAAGTGATGCCCATTTGCAAGCTTTTGCTGAGAAATAGAAGAGTGAAGTCATTAGATTAAAAAATTCATGAGTAGTAAATAGTCAAATGTCAGACCTTTTCTGCTTCTTGCATAGTTTTAGGGGGAGGCCCAGTTAAAAATAGAGTGGAAGATGAGCCTGGAACCATTGGTGTTGTTGAATCTCAGATTTAGTAATTTGTTTCATCGGGTCAACCACAAATTAAAATTGTATAGTTTTTTTTGAATAATCGGTGCGGTTTGGTTATAAGCGATTTTTTTGCTTTAAGAACAGAAAACCAGCCACATTGTGGTTTTTCAATATCATAAGCCATTATAAACCGAGATAATACAAGAAACTGACCGAACCGTGCCGGTTCAGTTCGGTTCGATCGGTTTAATTAGTGTAGTCGGTTTTCTTTACACCCCTAACCACAAGCATCTTTAGAATCAAATCTTTTGCACCAGGTGAGAAACAATAGAACTTATATAACAGTAACAGTATTAATGGGAACAATAATACTGATATAACAATTAAACTTTATTTATATAATAAAGAAGAAAAATTTCACCGTTTAGTGGTTAGGTTAGATAAAGTTATAGAAACATAACATGTATAATTTACCACGAATTTCACGATCGATTTACAAGTCTGATGTTATCAAAGCATGCACCTCTAGAACTATAGTTTACAAAGACTAAATTAGGAAGCATCTATCACCAGGAGAGCACCTCCGCATGCAACTAGAGTTGATAAACCTAGACACAAGAGAACAAGCTAACAAAACTACATGTCTTTTTAGCAGGAAACATCTCTGTACATTAAGGCTTTTGTTATTTGACAAAAAATTGAACAAATGTTTCCTTGAAGAAATCAATTTAACAAAAATTTAACTTCACTTTGTGACATGGACGAGAAAAATCTTTAGAACCTAAAGGTGAATATTGATGTACTTCTGAGATTAAGGAATCTAAATATGATCTTTTGAAATATGTAATGCCAATGCCTAATAAGAAAATATTAAAGCAGAAAATCATAGCTTATTTAGTTTCCTTTTAATTCCTGGTAAAAATGTTCCAGTTCATTGTTTCAATTTTTATGCTTATACAAGTGACACTTCTCAAGTATAAAATGATTCTCATGTCTAGTATCTACTTTTGCCACACTCATACCTCATAAGAGAAGTCCACTTGCCAAGGGTTACAAATCAAATTAGGACACTATGCTTCATTTTTAAACATATAACTCATATTTGCTGCCTGAGGGTCTGTATCCCATTTCCTTCTGAAGCCACTCCAGGCCTCAGGCGTGGCCATGGAGCCAGGTGTGCCGTGGATGATTATAGAGACGAAATAAAAAAAAATTGCCGCTTAAGTCTTTACAGATCAGAGCCACTAGCTTGAACCAATCTAAGTCAACAAAACCAATAGGACTCTGACACTGAAGAGTGAAGAAGGACCTCCGAGAGCTGAAGTAAAAAGATGTCCTTATAAAGGAAGAGAGATCTCTGAAAATAGAGAGGGAAGAATCTGAAGACGAAGAAAAGCAAAGAAATAGACATAGTAGTGAAAAGATTGTGAAATTAGAGTAGTCAAATGTCATAAATATCTCACACATCAATATCTGAGAAATCAAATACATAGTCAAATGTAAAAAATAGAAAAAACAACACCAACAAACGAATCTAGAAAAAACATTAACACATCTCGAAAGTGATAAACTGAAAAAATCAGGGAGTAGAAAACATAACAGACAAGCAAAAACGTTGTGATGGGAGATGCCATCTTCTTTAATGACCCAACTAGCTTCGGTGGAGAGAGCTTCAAACAAGACGACGAGCTTCATGGAAGAGATGCAACGAGCGTCGTCTCTGAAATGTCGCGAGCATTGTCACTAAGAAGCACGCGGCTTCGTCGAGTGTCTGTCTTCTCAGGATTATTCTGTGTCTATAATCTAAGGAAGAAAACTAAAAAAATGGGGAAAAGGTTTCATTATGCGCTTAAAATTTTCAGTCTCGCGGATAAAAATTTCAGTCCTTCGGATAAAAGTTTCAGTCCCTCCATTACTCATTTCAACAGTAGTTATTTTACAGGCTTTTTTAAAACAACTAGGGATTTACTTATTTCACTAGAGAAAAACTAAAACCATATAACTAAAAGCTATAAAATCCGTTATTTCTTGTAGTGTGCACTTCAAATTATGGGGTCACTCTCCCATGCCGTTAGGTATGTAACGGCATGAATGCCATATATTTTATCTTTCAAATATCAGCCGTTAGATCAGATCAAAGCAATCTCAGTCGCTGATCAAAGAAGGAGGTAAAATGTAATCTACCGGTTGCAGGTTAATTAATTAAGCTTCCTCTTCTTCTTTGTGGAAAGCTTCAGTTGGAAGCTTAAGCTAAAATATTATTATCAAGCTCTCTCTCTTTTCGGCAAGAAGTTCATCTTCCCAGCTCTCGCTTGTCATCGTTGCTTTTCCTCTGTCGTCAGCTCTCTCTCTCTCTTCGGCAAGAAGTTCATCTTCCCAGCTCTCACTCATCGTCGTTGCTTTTCCTCTATCGTCGGCTCTCTCTCTCTTAGTCTTCAGTTGGTGCTATCTCTCTCTCTCTCTCTCTCTCTCTCTCTCTCTCTCTCTCTCTCTCTCTCTCTCTTTCTCAATCTCTCCGTCTCTCTCTCTCTCTATCGTTGTTGCTTTCTCTCCGCCTCTCTCTTTTTCTCTCTTTCAGCTTAAGGCACTAATGTCTGTTTTCTAATTTGCATGTATATTTTTTAGACAGAAATTTGAAATTATTATTATCGATATTATTCTTATTTGCAGAAAAAAGAAAGGAAAGGAAAGTTCAAAGACCCTTTGCACATTTCTATAGCTCTATGTTAGAAATAGTTTAGTTTTGTTGAATTGAATTAGTAGTAGTTGGTTTTTGGTTTACACTCATTGATATGCACCTTCCTTGGAAGTTTAATTAAAATGACAGTAATCAATTAACAAATATCTGAATTTTATTTACTTCTAGGTAGCTGCCATTCACAATCTAATTAAATTGATCAATAAGTGCAACTAATTACTTCATAATTATTTCTTGAAGTGACACTAGAGCGAAGATGGGAGAAGATATTTGTGGAGGTGAAGACTGAGGTAGAGAGAGAAGGTGTGAGAGTTGGTGAGGTAGATGAAGTGTTTGATGAGAGAAATTTGGGGGATGAGATGTATGGTTTAGGAGTTATAGTAATGAGGGTGTAGAGACAAGTGTGGGTTTGGGTTTAGCATTGGTAGAGGAAATGAAATGGGAGGAAGAGAGGATGGGCTGGGTTGGTGGGGATGAGAGGGAGAGTTGAGAGAGAAGAGATGTTTGGCGGAGTCAGTGAGTGGAGAAATTTCGGTTGCTATTTGTTGGTGGAGAGGTTTGTAGTGAAAAGAATGGTTGAGCGTTTGGTTTTTACCTATGATTTTAGACACTCTCATCAAATTAGAAGCAAAAGGGAGTAAGTATTAGTAAAATTTGATTATACAAACATATATTTCGGAAACACAATGTGAACACGAATAAGGCACAAAAGGGTTTATTTGTATACTTGTAAGTGATTAATGAGATCATCAATTTAATGTTACATATTTTCATATAAATTGTTGCAATGTTAATGTGGTTGTCTAAAATTAAAACAGTGAAAAAGAATGTGCTAAAATGAGGGCGACAGGTGAAGATATTAGTGGTCACGAAGTAAACATGTTTAAATAAACATTACATTATAACATGGAATTGATAAATTTTGATTATATTTAAGTGAGTTTGTGATATGCAGACACGAAAAGATCTAGCTTTAAAGTGGAATAGTATGACGAAGAAAGCGAAACTCAATTATTTGAAGGAAAATGAAATCCATACCATTGAAAGAGGAGCGGAACAACCCGGTCCTAGTCATTCGAGAAGGCCTACCATTAAACATAAGTTGCTCACACGCTGTACACCAGAGAAATTTGCGGATCTTGTTATAAATTTTGATGAGGGGGAGAGGAGAGAGATCGTGGAGATGGGATTTGGCGGGTTGTTGGATATTACATGCCGGAAGCTGAAGAAGAACTTCTGAAGCTGAAGAAGAACTTCTTGCAACAGCTATTAGGTTGCTTCCATCCAGCCACCTGCACGTTGAATGCCCATGGGTCAACATTCAAAGTGACTGCAGATGATGTGAATTCTATATTGGGTATCTTTGATGGTGATGAGGAGATCAAATTCGATGGTGATGTGAAGGAGATAAAAGATCTAAAGGCGAAATGGTGAACATCAAAGGTGATATTCCACTGAACGCCTTGTCAAAATTCTTGATTGAGGAGTCTGACGGTGACTATTGGAGGCAAGACTTTGTGCTGTACACCGTCGAAGTTTTGTTATATCCTCGATCAACATCAATCTTCAAACATATATGGTTGTACGATGTGAAGTCACTCACAACCATCCAACAGAAGAATTAGGCTTCTGCTTGTTTTAAAGATTTTATGGATGGTGTGGCGAGGTATCAAAACAACCACCACGATGGCATTACTAGATGCTTGTTATTTATACAGGTAATATATTTAGTGTACATTAGTATTACTTTCGCATTATAGTATATGTATATCTGCTAATAGGTTCATTTTGATGCAGCTATTTTATCTGGAGAAGTTGGCATGTGCTGCCAACTATGCTGACTTGAACCAGTCTTCGCCGCTAAGATGGAACAATATGGTTGTTGCAAAAATGATTTATTTTGTAAAATCAACGGGAGCAAAAGCTTGGCCTAAAAGCTGTGCGGTAAGCGTTCGAGAATATTGTAAATTTCGTTGGTTATTACCAATGATTATTATGACTAATTCACATATATTTATATTATGTAGATCGATACAACCGCGCAAGCCGTTTCGGGAGACCGTGAGGTTCGGGAGGACGTGTGTGCAGATCTACCTGAAGAGCAAGCCATCGGGTTAGGTGCTTTAAGTGCACAAGTGATAGCTCTTTAGGTGGAGTCCAGCTCCATGAGGGTGGATATTTCACAATTAATGGAGGTGCAGGGAAAGATGATGGTTGTCCAAGAGAATATGTGCACAACATTGGTGAGTCTTTTGGAATGGGACACTGGTAAGTCTCGAGCCCAATATGCTGAGCCACACGTCACCCCGACTCAAGGTAAAAAACAAGGAGGTTTTGATGAGGATATGAGTCCCTCCTGTGAAGAAGAGCTACTGGTCTCTTCATCACCTTTATTTAAAGGTGATAATGATGAAAGGTGCATCCACCTGGATGCTTCAGACAATGCATTCGCTAACCTGCTATTGGTTAGAAAATCATTTATAACTGGAACAACTAAAGGACGTCAAAAGGTATTTTATTCAGTTTATTTGTATTTCATCTTTTCCATATATATTAGATGATAATCTAACTATTAATCTAACACCTTACTTGGGGCTGTGTTTTGGTAGGGCAAACAAGTCTTGTCTGGGTCTACCGAAAGCCAATTCCCAATGAAATTGCGCAACAATGGGGAGATGGGAGATGGTCCTCTACTCAGTTCATCCTATTTAAAGGTAAACCGATCATTAAACGTACCAAGAAGGTATTTAAAGTAGGTCCGTACACGTTGCAGGACCCACTAGAAGTGAAAGATGAGCATTTAGTGGAGTATATTTTTTAGAAAAGATTAGAGGATAGGCAGTAGTCACACTAATCTAACAAAATTTGACACACCATCATAGCCAAATTTGGATTAACTTTATCTTTTATTTGTCTTTTATAGTGAGATTCTCGTTAGACATTCTGGCCTCCAAGCTAAATGGAGAGACCTAAAGACTTTCGGTCCAGAAAATTTGCTTGGCTTGTACCTTATATACTTGTTTGTCAACATTTTGACCTTGGAGGCTCGTCGTGCATCGATGAGCAACCGATTATTGTTTGTATGTACGTTATGTATCATGTTTTTGTTTTGTCACTGCAGTGTCAATGTGTTTCAAAACTAGTAGAGCTTCCTAATTTTATAAGGAAACATAAAATCGTGGATAGATACGCGCCAACGCTTGAGCTAGAAACTACGGTAAACAAATTTAATATAGTTAAGATATTAAATGTTGACTTAGTATGATTGTGTAAATGTATTGTGTAATCTAGATCTATATTCTGGTACAAGATGGTCGATATCATTGGTTTATGGCCAAGATCTCCATCATGGACGAGGAAGTCACTGTATGGGACACCTTGCCAGATGGCCAACTTGACGCGAGACGGACCAAAAAGGTCAAAAAGATTGTATGTTCTAACCCTTCATCATGACTTTTAATTTGTCTTATAACATGTGTGAATTTGACATTGATTACATTTTTATATTTTGTGAATGGAATTATAGTTAGAAGGTATGGACTTGATATTTGGGCCTAAGCTCATAGATTTGTTTCCCCCGCCAACAACCTTTTCATTCAAAATTTGAAGGCCGTCCCAAGTGGTCACCCAATCAAATGGCTAAGTTCATTGATCATGAATTTGATTGAGCTTCCTTCACCCTTTAATGGTGCACTTATTATTATGTTTGCAGGAGTGATTGTAGTGTGTGGGTCCTAAGATATATGGATGATATAAGGGTAGGAATTGTTGTCGTCTATCGTTCCCAGGTAATTTGTCAGATATTGTTAAACTTGTGAGCTTTGTTTTTTGTTTGTTATAGTTTCAGATTCTTTTAGTTCTATAATTGGGAATTTTTAGATTGTTTTAGATTTGCTTATTTGTAGTTTTCATTGCTGGTTAATCGTTAGGGTTTCTTTAGTTATGTAATTGGGATTTTTGTGATCCTTTTGGACTTGCTCATTTGTGACTGTTAGTATTGAATTTGTTGAGTTTAAGGTGTTTGGTGAATATTCATGCCTTACATATTATTATTGAATTTGTTGAGGTGTATGATAGTTTGGTGAATGTTACAGCTCTCTGTTTTCTGTTTTGTTTTAGTTTGGAGTTAGGCTTCTCTTAGTTTGTAATTGGGAATCTTCTGATTGTTCTAGATTTTCTCATTTATGGTTGTCGATGTTGAATATGTTGAGGGGAATGATAGTTTGTTGAATATTGGGGATATTTTTATAGGCGTATAAATCTCATGATCTTCAGTGTAACATTTTGTTAAAGATCATCAACCATCCTTAGAACATCTAGTATGATATGTTACATGATAGCGTTGGTCAATTTTATAATACGAACTCATCTGACTCGGATACCCAGCTACAACTAAAGACGAGTCCTACTTTAAAGCAATAACTTGAGAAGAGGAAAAATGAAGGGATAGATAATATTGTATTACATTATTGTGTCCTATTTTTTATATTTTTGTTTAAACACTCGCCCATTTGACATTTCTGAAAAATTTGATGAGCTAGATGTTATTGAAAAAAATAATAAGGACGGTGCAATAAATTTCAAAAAGGGATATCTTCATACGCTTTTAAATTTATTGACCGGTCGTTATTATCTTCTTCAATAACATCTAGCTCATCAAAATTTTCAGAAATGTCAAATGGGCGAGTGTTTGAACAAGAACATGAAAAAATAGGACACAATAAATTTTTGTAAGTTATTGTGTACAAGGATGAAAAAGCAGATTTTGTATATTATTGTGTACAACTATCAATAAAATGGGGTTTTGTAAGTTATCGTGTACAGTGATGACAAATAGATGTTGCAGAATTATTTTGTATAGTTAAAAAATAACAGATTTTGTAGAATTATTGTGTATTTTTATAAATAAGCAGGTTGATAAATATTTGGACGATAACATTCTCAAAACCGATGATTGTAATTGGGGAGGACCGTCTTGATTGCTTTACGCATTTCCTTATTGCCACCTGTAATGATCGATTGAGGCATTTTGTTTTTCATGGCATCCAAGAAAATCCTCAACACCCATTGATATGTTTCCATAGTCTCATCAACCAATAATGCACAACCAAATACCATGGTCTTGTAATTATTGTTCACGCCAAGGAAAATCACGAGCGGTTTCATGTATGCATTCGTCTTATAGGTCGTATCGAATGCCAATGCATCACCAAAACAGTGATAGTCAACTTGACATGTTGACTCTGCCTAGAACAAATTCACTCAACAATTATCCGTGTCAATGTTGTATTTGCAATATATATATGGATCCATCTCCAAGTTTGCAGTAAAAAAAGAAATAGCTACTTCTGAATCAGTTTCGATTATCTGTGCTTTTTTCGCTGCTTATACATTTTATTATAGAGATCTGTCTGTAAGAACCCCAAATTTTCCTAACCACCTGCTTGGTCGACCATGTAATCAAACACTTGGCCCAGCCTTACACCAACATTGTACAATCCTATTGCCTGAGCCATGTCCGCTTCATTCACTGCTCTATTGGATCGAAGAAAGGGCACGTCATGTGATGAGGCGGTGGGATGGTTGTGCTTAGCTTCAAAATCTTTAACGACCCATTTTTCATCTTCTTATACAAGTTCACGCTAAAACAAGCACAACAATCCACTCTTGCCAAGCCTCTTGGTTCTCGCTTGGTGTCCTCTTTGCCCATATATTTTTTCTCCCGAGTTCCTTCTTTTGAGCAAACTCATCTCCGTAGCACAGTTTCTCCCTCTCTGTTCTTACATTTATCATCCTGATGTTTAGGATCGGCTGCTTATGTATATAGTAGAAATGTTTGGCCTCTTATAACGTATCAAACTTTTCATCAATAACATCCTCATTGCATAAGTTTGCTAAGTGGATGAACCCGGTCGCGTACTCGTCTCACCCGGATTTATGGATACTTCATGATGACTCATCTTTGAAGATGCTTAATCTTAAAAAAAAACTTGGCCACATCTTTTTCCGGCTAAGGAATGGGAACTGAACAAACATTACCTTTTTAGTGTAGCCGATCACTTAGTTGGAGATGAAAATTGGATAATCCAAACAAAGAAAATGAAGGAGCAAGTAAGTGTATTTGAAGTTTAGAGCAATTGAAAATTAGTGAATGTGTTTAATTGAGTGAATATATGGTTTTAAGAATGGTTTACGAAGAGTAACTACCCCTATTACTTGCACTACCGCCAGACACCACCAACCAATAATTTGGTCAAACTAGGCGATTAGGACCCAAACGCTACTTTAGTGGTCCTAATCGCCTAATGGTCAGGCGAATCGCCTATGATAACAGGCGTTTGAGGCCTGTCGATGGCGTTTGGGCCCCAAACGCCATTCTAACAGGCGTTTGGGTGCGACCGCCAGGCGTTTGGGCGTTTAGGTATTTAGGCGTGACCATTAGGCCCCAAATACCATTGTAACAGGCGCTTGTCTGTGTCTTATTGACACGGGCCAAACGCCTTTGTGTCAAGCGTTTGGTTCTAATACTCCTTATTATGCATAAAAAATTGCACCAAGACGATAGATGATAGATCAAACAATGTTCAATCACCAATGCTCATTGATCAAGTCTCCGGACCCTTTGTAATCTATTATTCAAAACCACGTTCTCAATAATAGTTCATTGATTTTCATTTTTTGTTCTCACGTGGTCATATATTTACTTTCCTAATTGAATTCATCTTCCTTTAGTAGTTAACACTTTTCACTGTTATTTTCTATTTTTGAATTAATCTTCTTAAGATATTTTGAAGCTCCTGGTAATCTTTTTAATAATCTTTCTTAGGTCCTTTATAATTTAGGCAATTGTGGCACTCCTTTTCCTTATACTTTTTATGGTTCTTTGAGACATTGATTTGATTCATTATTTTTTTAATATTATCTATTTGTAGTTATGTTATTTCAACGTATTATATTCTATTCTCTTGACTTTATTGTGGAGACAAATAAGAAACATTGACACCTAATAGTCCAATTTTGATTTTTTTATTGTGAAAATAAATTGGACTTTCATTGATATTTAACTAATTAATACTTCATCTTTTGTGCGTGGTACTACCTATACAAATTTCTCAATAAACAAAGGTGACATGAAAAATTGAGATAAATTGATAGTAATGGTCAGATGGTATTATTAGATTTTTTATAATTCTTTGAATAATGTATTTATTTTAACATTAATATTGATTTTAAATCATACGTATAATTAAACTAGTTTAACACATGCGAAACACATACTCTTTTACTAGTTTGACGAAGTAGTTCTTCGTCTCTTAGTTTCTCGATTCTCTCAGAGATTGTCTCAGCACCCCCTAATTGCAACCAAGATCATAGCATATAAGTCTTTGACTGTAGCTATGGTTTACGTCCATAGTGAGCTAATTATCCCATCTGACATCCTCGATTCATTGTTTAACATTTCAGCTTTCGTTATCTACTGTCATTTTCCATAGCTTGGGAACCCTTAATTTATGATAAAATTTCTTCTTTCTTAGCATTCTCACCGAAATTCACAAGATTATTGTACATTTTCTGAGAAACCCTTGAAAATTATGTTAACAACTCGAAAACAACAAAAACCTTGGTCTGAAATCCGTTCAACGTGATTCTTTGCATCTCTTGCATGGTGCTATGGTGTTTTATTTTTCAACATCAAGCTTTCACCCGAACATCCAACCTTTCTTTCTTTTCCATCAAGTACTTGTCTTGTTCCACTTGTTACTCAGATTTGTGTTAGGTAAAAAGCACGGACTCGAAATACCAATTCTCCGAAACTTGGAATGCCATAATCCTTCTATAAAGTTCTTTTGTTAGACTATCAACTTTCCTCACACCATCTATATGAGTTTTATGGTATTAATTAACAAGTTTAGTTTTCACGTTTAACTTATCTTGAGTGGATTCTTTGTTAGTCATGCTTAACTTTGAAGTTTAATCTCTCAAACCATTTAGTTTGCCTCTTGTGGATGTCACTTTTATTGAAAGTTAAACCCATTAATCGTTTCAATGCATTCTAAATATAATAATACATTAATTAGGTGCTCCACCTATAGACCAAGATAAGTCAATCTACATGATAAAGTTAGTGTACTACAGTCTACTTAGCTTTGATAGTAGGCACGGTCATAAAGAACTTTTGGTTAAACACGTTGTTCTTATGCGCTAAACTTCAAGTATTATTATGCTTGTGAATCATATAATAGAATGTATTGCATATATAATATAAAAATAAACCGTTCATTGTTATTCAGACTATAACCAACTTAATCCTCATGCTACATGTAACTCAAATACATTTGTGGTTAAAGTCTTTTAAACATGTCTACTAGGTTTTCAGCTGAAGCCATCTTAGAGAAAACTATATCCGTGGTTGTATCATCTCCCTAATGAGATGATATTTTCGTTCAATGTGCTTGCCCTCCTTGATGATTTCAAGGTTCTTTGGATTGTGTTATTGCTCATGTGTTCTCATAATGAATTCTAATTGGGATTTTGTCAATAGTGTCAATCTCTAACTCTCCTAGAAACTTCTGCATTCAGACAACTTCCTTTACAACTTCAAAAACAACTACATATTCAACTTGTATGGTTGAGTCCACAATAAAGTTTTGTTCTACACTCATCCTACTGACCGCTTCTCTTCTTAGAATAGATACATAGCTTGAGGTAGAATTCCTATAATCTCTATCTGATTGGAAATCTGAATATGTGTACCCAACTGATATGAGACTGTCACTATGATAGACAATCATATAATCTCTCGTTCTCCTAAGATATGTAACTATATGATTCACAACTATCCAATATTCTCTCTAATTTGATTGATATATCCTGTTCGTGCCTACTATGTAATAAATATCTGGTCTGGAACACACCATTGCTTATAATACTTCCCATTGTAGAAGCATAATGAGCCTTCTTCATCTTATCTATCTCATCTTGTGTCTTAGGACACTGATTCTTGGGAGATAAATTCCATGACTAAAAGGTATTTGACCTTTGTTAGAATCCTAAATTATGAACCTTTTCATAATCTTATCTATATACGCAGTTTGGATAAGCATATTCTTGTAGATCCTTTATCACAAATAACCTTAATCCCAATAATATATGCCAGCTCTCCCATGTCCTCCATATTAAAATTATTGGGTATCGTAATATTACGTTCGATATTAATCATACATAATTCCCAATGAGGAGAATGTCGGCTACATAAAGAACTAAGACAATTATTATATTTCCTTATTTTTTCTTGTACCACCACGTTTCATCAAGATTTTTATCAAAGCTAAAAGAATTGATTGGTTGATCAATTTTGATGTTCCATGTCAGCTATGCTTGCTTAAGTCCATAGATGGACCTATTCAACTTGCAAACCATGTTCTCTTTTCCTTTAGTGATAAAACCCTTAGGTTAAGACATAAAGATATGCCCTTCAAGAGTGTCATTAAGAAATGCAGTCTTGACATCAATTTGCCAATTCTCAAAATCGAGATGAGCCGCAATGTACAACAATATCCTGATAGACTTAAGCATAGCTACCGACGAGAAAGTCTCCTCATAACTAGTTCATTCTTTCTGATTATATGCTTTTACATCAAGCCTTGCTTTGAGAGATTTTACCTTCTCGTCTATGCCTCGCTTCAATTATAAACTCACTTGCACCTAGAGATGGTCCTTGGGTCAGTCCAACTCGTGAAACCAGCCAGACCGACCTGTTAAAACTCAAGACTGGACTAGATAGGATTGCACGAAACTACTTCAGTTTGAGCCCTCAGGATTACATGCATCCCATTCTAGGTCCTATATTTTGAGTCTGAAGCCTGAATTGGACCAGACCATATACGAACACGAACCAGACCAGACCCTTTTTGTAAGTTCTTATAACTCACAAAACATTATTGATGTAGTGGAATTTTGAACCTTTGTCCAATTGGTTCCTAAGATAAGATCTTTAATTCTAGATCATTAGAATCTTTGCGTAAAAAGTATTTTTATTATACATTTTTTTCCTTCAAGAATATTTTGTCAATTTTTTTACGGAATACAAATTAAAAATGAATATATCTAACAAAATATGTAAGTAAGAGGACAAAAGATATGTTTATCAATTTTCACCTTATGGCACTCAACCAAATCGTTCAAATCTAGAATAAGTTTATTTAATTTTATTGGCGTTTTCACCCAATTCTTGCATATATATATATATATATATATATATATATATATATATATGCACCCATCCAGTGGGGGGGCTAACCACTGTAAGTACAGTCAAACCAACAAACAAAAAAACTCAAATTCAGCACGTCTGTCAATGTTTTATAGGGGTCAACGGTCTTAACACAATCTCTGTTCAACGAACCTTACCCAGACGCGACTTTAGTGATGTTCTACTCAGTGTTGATTGATTGTTTCCTGGACTTACTATAATCTACTATGAGAGCTTCCTCAGCCTTCATAGTTACACATTAAGTGTCTTCGAGTTAGCAACAGGATCATGCTAGTGGAGCTTATAGTCATGGTTATATGCAATTTACATTAGTATATACGTGGTCTCATGAACAGCTACTGTTGAAATTAAAAGAAAAACTTACGGTTAGGGAGCACTGGAGCTCCTGAGAACAACAACGTTATTTACTTGCAGGTGTGAGCAGGAATTTAATGGAGGTAAGAAGAGGAGAGAGAGAATTTAGAGAGAGTGTGTATAGGCAAAGGAGAACATTTATTAAATGTTCAGCACATGAGCGTCCTATTACATACTAAGGGAAAACATGTGATGATCCTAAAAAAGGGTGAGGTGCCCTTTTAAAATGAAGAGAAAGTAGCTAAATTGAACGTGCGTATAAAGTAACTATGGTACAATCACACTTATTACAAGTCATGTAGTGTGTCTTCATGAGCATCGTCCACGTGTTCATTTGAAAAATCTACTGTGACAAAAGTAGATTTGTTTGCTTCTGATGTTGTATGACAGTTGTCTGCAAATTTATCTGCAATGATGGTCTGGTCATTATCAGATTAGATCAATTTTCCTTTGCCTTTCTCTTTGTCGATCTGTTCTGAAATGATAGAAGTCAAAGATTCCCAAAAGTCAGCAATGGTTGGCTCTGGTGGGTCCGCTTCTGGTGATAGATCTGGCAGATCATCATTTGAGTCTTGACTTTCACCACCAAGGATGCTGAAGGTATTGTGTTGGGTGAGGTCAAGGCTGAGATCAGTAGTAGGTAGATTAGTTGGAGTTGATTGCCTTTGTGGACTCGAGTTTGCACTAGATGTGGCCATGGAGGAGGTGTCAGATCCAAAAACATATAAGAACTGGTGTTTGACAAAGTCCATGATTTTGACTGCCAGTTCTTTGTCACTTATGTGTGGGAACTATTGTTTAATCATGTTAGAATACCTCCATAGCCTAGATTAGATGCATAGGTTTCTACAATTGTATGCCAGGTAGGATGTGGTAAAGCTAAATAGTGTGATTGTTTGATTTTAGCTTTAATGTTCTTAACTGCTAACGTCATATCTAATGTCCATGGTATAGGTTTCTTTTGAAGCCTTTTATTAAGCAGAGAAGTATCCTGAGCTAATTGTAGATAAAAATCACGGATATAATTTAGACTCCCTAAGAATCTTTGTAATTGTATTTTATCCTTAATCTCATCTGGAAACTTAGATGCAAAATCTATACTGAGATTAATAGGGATAATAGTGCCATTAGAAATATTATGGCCTAAGAATCTGACAGTTGTTTAAAATAATTTCATTTTAATGGTAGATAATACTAAACCATTTTGGATAATAACATTCTTAAAAATATTAAGATGTAAAAAATGATGATCTATAGATGATGATAATATAAAACATCATCAATATAACATATAATAAATGCAGTATAAACATTAAAGATATCATTCATGATATGCTGGAATTCCGATGGACCATTTTTCATACCAACTGATAAAATATTCCATTCATAATGGCCAAAGGATACTGTAAAAGGCAGTTTTATACTTATCTTGTTCAGCTATTTGGATTTGCCAAAATCTTGATTTTAGATCAAATTTGGAGAAAATCAGTGAATCATACAATCTATCTAGTAGATCTTTTTTTATTTGGTATTGGATATCTAATCCATTGTCAAGCATCATTAAGTGGTTTGTAATTGATCACTAATCTAGGTGATCCTCTTTCAATTTCAGCATTTTTGTTTACTTAGAAACCAATACAACTCCAAAGAGATTTACTAGGTCTAATTAAGTTCTTCTGTAACAAGGATTCAATGTCATTTTTGTAAAGTTCTAAGTATTTCTTTGTCGTATGACTTGGTCAAGATTTGGTAGGAATATTCTTCTCATTGAAGTCTGGCTGATATGGCAAAGACATGATATGTTTCTTGTGATTCCAAAATGCATTAGGGATATCACTAAAGATTTCATATTGGTATTCATGAAGAATTGTTTTAATTTTATTCTATATTACAGGTTGCTGTATTCGTTGATCAATTGTTAGAAAGTGTATTTCTTTCTATAACAAATTTAACTTATTTGTTTTATTATCAATTAGATGTATGATGATATCTACCTCTTTGGTATATGGTTTGGTGAGGAATTCAAAAGTAATTTCAATAGTATCAACTACGGTATGGATACAGGAGGTATCAATTCGGGTGATAGGCAGAATGTAATTAAGAAAAAAGTTGCCTAAAATAATGCTTTGTGTCATATTCTTGATGAGCACAAATGAAGCAGGTATGCAAACCCCCTTTTTGCAGATAAGTGCTTCTGATATCTTATACTGAATTCGCATGGAATTCCCACTGGTGCTTGTAAGGGATTGAGTGATCTTATGAAAGTATTTCAGAGGAATTAAACCTTCATGTATGCAGTTCATATCTACACCACTATCAGCTAAGACTATGGCGTCAATAATGAGGAAATCAGGTTTGATTACTAAGGTAATCTTGGTGTACCATTTCTAGAAAGTTACCTGGTTCAAAAAGAATAAATATGGATTCTTTTCTTTGTCTGATTTGGTGAGATCTGACAAGGCTGATATGGGGAAGTCAAAGTCTAACTTTGACTTGGCTGATCTGGGGAAGTCAAAGGTTGACCTTGACTTTGACTTGGCTGATCTGGTGAAGGCAAATCTGGGAAGTCTACAGGGGTTATTCCTTTTGCTGTAGACTGTTTAAGGAGATGGAGATCATGGGAAAGGATTTGATTTGCAGTCTTTAGCTGTTGAATTTCAGATTTAATAATATTAATCTCAATTTTTAGATCAGAAATGGTAACATGTTTATGTGATTTATAATCCTGTTGAATATAGTTTAACAATTCTTTCATATTGTAATTTTTTACAGGTCTGATCTCAGGAGTGGAATATTCCTTAAAGCAAGTTTTCAAGAACTTGAGTTTCATATCTGGAGAAGTTATTTGATCAGTTATGGCGAGAAGAGATCGTTGGGTATCAGTTAAGACATTGAGACCTGGTCCATTCATATATAAACCATTCATTTCAACTATTGCCTTCCAATAGTTGGTTTCTGTTATGGCATTGCAGGTTTTAGAGCTGCAGCAAGGTTGGTCAGGTTGTTCAGATGTGGCAGATGAGTCAGACTCAGATGCAGAAAGATATGCAACGTCATCATCTGAACTGGTAATAGAACTGTCTTTAGAGAGGCAGTTCAAAATTTTCTGTTGAGTTTCTTCATCAAGAGATAACTCATGCAGTTTTTTCTTAAATTTAGATCGACATTTGTTGGAAAAATGTCATGCTAAACCACACTTGTAGCAGATGGCTTTGACTTTGCTGTTATGAGGTTTCTGGTGTGGTTGAGATCTCTGTTTTGTTTCTTTATGTCTAAATTTTTCCTTAGAAAAGTATTTCTTATGCGGTTTAGAAGGCTTTAAAGTCCTATGAGGTTTGGCTGATAAAGAAGAGGGATACTGAATCTTAGTATCATAGGTAAATTGATTGTAGAATTCATCTAATTCTTTTCTGTTGTCTAGATTCTAACTTTTCATCATGTGTTGTAGTTTCAGATCATTGCATAATTCCAGTCCTTCTTCTATGACTAAGGCAATGAGATGTCCATAAGTATACTGATAATAAGGAATATCCATTGGATCATGCTTATCTCTGAGTTTTCTTCTTACTCTCTCAGCAAAACGACTTGAGAGGCCATCAATAAACTTCTCCTTCCAATGTTCACTGTTAGCATCACCTCTCTGCATGACTTTCATAAGAAGACATCCTTGTACCACCTAATGTTGGTGAGAGAGGGGCATCTCAGATTTTGGAGAAGTTCTCTATGTCTATCAGTATTGACGATTCCTAGGCCAAGAAAATGGTGGATAATGGATTGGGCCATGATGTAACAGGCATCTTCTGTTCT
This sequence comes from Datisca glomerata, assembly GCA_003255025.1. Taxonomy (NCBI): domain Eukaryota; kingdom Viridiplantae; phylum Streptophyta; class Magnoliopsida; order Cucurbitales; family Datiscaceae; genus Datisca; species Datisca glomerata. Next base: position 538,365 of record QANY01002872.1, read on the forward strand.
GGTATGGGTACCAGTAATTGAGTCAATATTAATTTTGAAAGATTTTAAAATTTCTTGGCGTTGACTTTCAGTGAGACAGTTTTCCCACCAGCCTTTCAGTGTTCCTGTGAATCCATTTACCAGGAACCTACAGATCTGGTGATCTTTATTCTCATTCTGCTTACACACAGAAGAATAAATCATCATTTGATGAATGGTCTCGAAGACCTGATATTCTGTTTTGCCATCTATGTTCCATTCATAGATAGTTTTGCCATGGTAAGATTTTTTAGAATGAAGGAAGTCTTCTTAATACTAGATATCTTGGGGAGTAGATCTGGGATAATAATACCTACTAGGTCCAGTTAAAGCCATACGAGTAGTAGGCCTCTTAGAATAGCCAGAAGAGAGTTTATTGATGGAATCATCAAAATTCTTCTGAATGTCTAAAATTTGAGATAAAGAATATTCTTATGGTGCTTCAGGAGGAGGTGAATCATCCTGATTCATCATATTTAGATGTCCTGAAGATGATTTAGGTGTGGAGCTCTTGTCAGGTGTAGAGATCTTCAGATTTTTTATCTTACCCATAATGGTTTCTATGAAATCATCCTCATTCTTACTGGAAGGCATTGATATTGTTCTAACTGGAAATAGTATAGATTTTTCAGATCTAAAAGCTGTTGAGGATTATGGTTGGAGAAATACCAATCTCTAAAATTCTTATACTTTGGTTGCATGAATTCTTGGTGTAAAATCTGGTTGACACTAGATTAGAGGAATTCACATCAGGTATGAAGACTTTGTCTTAATACACTATTGGGTGTAAAATCCATCTAAATGTTGAATTGCATGTCACTGGCGGTTGGGTTCGTTGGCCTTCTGTTTACGGTGGATTCATAAACACCATGAGGAATCTGATTATCACTGATGTGAATTCCTCTAATCTGATCTTTCGGGGGAAAAGAATGATTAGATTCTTCTTAGCCTAGAGGGTCAGCTATGGATGCCCTAGAGGATTCATGTATTTCTACCTTATAGGGGGGAACACTACTATGGTTGCTTAGACTAGAAGGGCTTCTAATCAGAGGTAGAGGTGGATTCTGGAAGATAGACATTGCCTCCTTGGGTTTGGATGACATCTTCAAGGGATTGTCGGATGACAGGTCTGGTGGGGACAGCCTAGGGAATTTACCGGGTGTCAGGAAAGGTGATTTCAGACCAGGAATCATACGGGGAACAACAACTTGGATGTTGACAGATTACTATCAATAAGGATTGTATGTCCTTGCTCACTTTGCTTTCTAGTGTAAGGATTTAAGGTTGTCAGAACCTTTAGATGAATCCTGAATGAGATTGTAAATGGAGATGATCCTGGTAGATAATCATAGCCATGGGATTGAACTCTTAGTTCAAGCACTTTGGCTAGGTTGCCGTCAGACAACGCAAAATTTAAATTTGGATAAATATTAAAATAAACGGGTCCGTAAGATAAACTAGTCTCTATGGCTCCCATAAGAGAATCTTTCCAGTTAAGACACCTACCATCTCTAAGGGTGCACTGTATGCTGGTGTTCGATCCTAACAGAGTTAAAAATTTTAATGCAATTTCCACTAAGCTAATGCAATTTCCACTAAGCCTATATGCACATACTTGTATTTTTGCATGAATGGATATAAATCATGCAGTTGCAGCAGATAAATGACATCATCACTATGCTGTAATGGGATGACATATTCAAAAGTTTTAGTGATTTTACGGATAGTGAAATCAAATGTTCCAATTTTATATATTGTTTCGGGTTTTACCTTAGGTATAGTCCATTTATCTAAGGCTTCTTTTACATATTGATATGCAATTAATTCGGTTACCTCAGATATGGAGGCTACGATATTAGCTACAGATGTTATAGACACAGAGCTAAGGTCAGACATGTGTTTGTGTGACCATGTATGCCTAATGTAAAGAGAATATAAACAGTACTACAACCAATACTAATCATGCCTCTGATACAAACTTACGGCTAACCAACGCGCAAGCATCAAGTGAGGGGGTTAACCATTGCATGTACAATCAGATCAGATAATAAAATAACTCACACTCAACACGTCTGTCAATGTTTTACAGGGATCAACGGTCCTAACCCAATCTCTGCTCAACAGACCTTACCCAGACGCGACTTGAGTGACGTCCCACTCAGTGTTCATTGGTTATTTCCTGGACTTACTGTAATCTACAGTGAGTGCTTCCTCAGCCTTCACAGTTACACATTAAGTGCCTTCGAATTAGAAGCAAGATCATGACTAGTGGAGCTTATAGTCATGGTTATATGTAGTTTACATTAGTACATACATGGTCTCATGAAAAACTACTGTTGAAGTTAAAATAAAAACTTACGGTTAGGGAGCATTGGAGCTCCTGAGAACAACAACGTTATTTACTTGCAGGTGTAAGCAGGATTTTAATGGAGCTAAGAAGAGGAGAGAGAGAATTTAGAGAGAGTGTGTGTATAGGCAAAGGAGAACATTTATTAAATGCTCAGCACATGAAAGTCCTATTACACACTAAGGGAAAACATGTGATGATCCTCAACAAGGGTGAGGTGCCCTTTTATGATGAAAAGAAGGTAACCAAACTGAACGTGCCCACAGAAAGTAACTAGAGTACATAATAAAGTAACTATGGTACAATCACACTTATTATAAGTCATGTAGTGTGGTTTCATGAGCATCGTTCACGTGTTCAGTTGAAAAATCTACTGTGACAAAAGTAGATTTGTTTGCTTCTGATGTTGTATGAGAGCTGTCTGCAAAGCTGTTTGCAATGATGGTCTGGTCATTATCAGAATAGATCAATTTTCCTTTGCTTTTATCTTTGTCGATCTGGTCTGAAATGATAGAAGTCAAAGATTCCCAAAAGTCAGCAATGGTTGGCTCTAGTGGGTCCGCTTCTAGTGATATATATGGCAGATAATCATTCGGGTCTTGCTTTCACCACCAAGAATGCTGAAGGCATTGTGTTGGATGAGGTCAAGGCTGAGATTAGTAGTAGGCAGATCAGTTGGAGTTGATTGCCTTTGTAGACTTAGGTTTGCACTAGATGTGGCCATGGAGGAGGTGTCGGATCCAAAAACATGTAGGAACTGGTGTTTGACAAAGTCCATGGTTTTGACTTCTAGTTCTTTTTCACTGATGTGTGGGAACTGTTGTTTAATCATGTTTTGAGCATGCAAAAATTGATTGCTAGTTGCTACTAGTAAGGTTTGAGGCATTGCTTCATAGCAGGCTTGCGCATGGGTTTTAATCATTTTAATTAATTCAGGTAAGTGGGGGTTCATACCTTTATCCCACCATTTAGTGAAGAAAATACGTTTTAATACGGGTATGCCATTCTGGTATTCACATTTGAGATCCCATTTCCAAATCCATGGGATATTGAATCAGATAATATAAGGTACCAAGGCTTTTGATATAGTAATATTTTTATTGAGAAGGGCATATTATGAATGCCATTCCTTGAATTCAGTTTGAAGTATTTCGGGTAGAGTATCAAACGTGAGAGCAAACTTATCACACCATAGAAGGAACCAATTTGGTAAACTTGTGTCTAATACTTCAGGACATATACGGATAAACCACGTATGGTTACGTATAAGATAAATAGTATTTGTAAAGGATTCCATGTAATCCCAATAACAGTATTTTATGAATTTCTGATGTATCGCCATAGTTTTGGTAGTATAGGGATGCAAACCTCATTGATTGATGGAGATGAAATTATGGATGATAGCCTTACTAAAAGTAATAGGGTGGGTATTTTGGTTAGAGTCATGGAATGTATGTCTTATTTACCATGCTCCCAGATTGGACTACTATAGCTTTATAAATGTATCTATAGTGTTCGAATCTGGTTGGGTACTGTTGTGTGGAGAGATAACGGGTCTTTATCTCCCATGGATCTTCCATCCATTTTTCATCGTTCGGTTCAATTATGGGGATTGTTTCCTCAGAGATACGGTTAGGAACATACTGTTCTGGTGTCAAGAGGACCTCTTTAGTACTTTTGTGAGTAATCTCTTGTACCCTGGGGAATTCTGATGGCCAGAAGATCCCATCATTCGGATATTGCAGATTTGTTCTACCACGTCCGCGCCCACGAGAGTTGCGGCCTCCTCCTCGGTTACTCATCATTGGAGTTCACCTTTAATATACTCAATATCAAAATCAAATACGGATAAGATACTCTGCCATGATGCAGATATCTATTTCGATGCAAGATTTTGTACATCTTTTTTGAAAATCTATTTAGTAGCAGAGCAGTCAACACATATAAGAAAATGTTGATTTAACAAATCATCCTGAATTTTAAGACACGTTTGACAATTGCAAAACATTCTTGTTTAATAGTCGGATAATTCTTTGCTAGTCCTTTCCAAGTACCAGATGTGAATCTTAATAATTTTTCTTTCTGATTATGGGGATTTAATTTTTCTAGGATACCTCCATAGCCTAGATTAGAGGCATCGGTTTCTATAATTTTATGCCAGGTAGGATGTCGTAAAGCTAAACAGTGTAATTGTTTGATTTTAGCTTTAATGTTCTTAACTGCTAATGTCATATGTGATGTCCATGGCATAGGTTTCTTTTGAAGCCTCTTATTAAGCATAGCAATATCCTGAGATAATTATGGATAAAAATCACGGATATAATTTAGACTCCCTAAGAATCTTTGTAATTGTGTTTTATCCTTAATATCATCTGGAACTTAAATGCAAAATCTATGCTGCGGTTAATAGGGATAATAGTGCCATTATAAATGTTATGGCCTAAGAATCTTATAGATGTTTGAAATATTTTCATTTTAGTGGCACATAATACTAAACCATTTCGGATAATAACATTCTTAAAAATATTAAGATGTTTAAAATGCTGATCTATAGATGATGAGAATATTAAAACATCATCAATATAACATATAATAAATGCAGTATAAACATTAAAGATATTATTCATGATATGCTGGAATTCAGATGGACCATTTTTCATACCAAATTGTTAAACATTTCATTCATAATGGCCAAAGGGTAATGTAAAGATAGTTTTATACCTATCTTGTTCAACTATTTGGATTTGCCAAAATCCTGATTTTAGATCAAATTTGGGGAAAATCACTGAATCATACAATTTATCTAGTAGACCTTTTTTATGTGGTATTGGATATCTAATTCATTGTAAAGTATCATTAAGTGGTTTGTAATTGATCATTAATCTAGGTGATCCTCTTTCAATTTCAACATTTTTGTTTACATAGAAACCAGTACAACTCCAAGGAGATTTACTGGGTCTAATTAAGTTATTCTATAATAGGGATTCAATGTCAGTTTTGCAGAGTTATAAGTATTACTTTTTCATCTGAGTTGGTCTAGATTTGGTAGGAATATTCTTCTCATTTAAGTATAGTCCATTTTATATATTGTTTCGGGTTTTACCTTAGGTATAGTCCATTTATTTAAGGCTTCTTTTATATCTTGATGTACAATTAATTCGGTTACCTCATATGTGGAGGCTATGGTATTAGCTACGGATGTTATAGATGCAGATCTAAGGTAAGACATGTGTGTGTGTGTGACCATGTATGCCTACTGTAATGAGAATATAAACAGTAATATAACCAAGACTAATCATGGCTCTGATACCAACTTACAGCTAACCAACACGCAAGTGAGGGGGCTAACCATTGCAGGTACAGTCAGATTAGATAACAAAATAGCTCACACTCAGTACATCTGTCAACATTTTATAGGGATCAACGGTCCCAACGCAATCTCTGCTCAACGGACCTTACCCAGCTGCGACTTGAGTGACGTCCCACTCAGTGTTCATTGATTGTTTCCTGGACTTACTTAATCTACAATGAGTGCTTCATCAACCATCACAGTTACACATTGAGTGCCTTCGAGTTAGCAACATGATCATGACTAGTGGGAACAAATCGGTTAAATTTGTTACAGAAAGAAATACACTTTTTAACAATTGATCAATGAATACAACAACTTGCAACACAGAATAAAATTAAAACAATTCTTCATGAATTCCAATATGAAATCCGTAGTGATATCCCTAATGCCTTTTGGAATTGCAAGAAACGTATCATCTCTTCGCCATATCAGCCAGACTTCAATGAGAAGAATATTCCTACCAAATCTTGACCAAGTGAGATGAGAAAGGAATACTTCAAACTCTACAAAAATGACATCGAATCCCTATTACAGAAGAACTTAATTAGACCCAGTAAACCTCCTTGAAGTTGTACTGGTTTCTATGTAAACAAAAATGCTAAAATTGAAAGAGGATCACCTAGATTAGTGATCAATTACAAACCACTTAATGATGCTTTACAATGGATTAGATATCCAATACCAAATAAAAAAGATCTACTAGATAGATTGTATGATTGAGTGATTTTCTCCATATTTGATCTGAAATCAGGATTATGGAAAATCCAAATAGCTGAATAAGATAGGTATAAAAATGCCTTTACAGTACCCTTTGACCATTATGAATGGAATGTTTTACCATTTGGTTTGAAAAATTGTCCATCTGAATTCCAGCATATCACGAATGATATCTTTAATGCTTATACTGCATTTATTATGTGTTATATTGATGATGTTTTAATATTCTCATCATCTATAGATCAACATTTTAAACATCTTAATATTTTTAAGAATGTTATTATCCAAAATATTCTCATCATCTGTAGATCAACATTTTAAACATCTTAATATTTTTAAGAATGTTATTATCCGAAATGGTTTAGTATTATCTGCCACTAAAATGAAATTATTTCAAACAATTGTCAGATTCTTAGGCCATAACATTTCTAATGGCACTATTATCCCTATTAACCGTCGTCTAGATTTTGCATCTAAGTTTCTAGGTGAGATTAAGGATAAAGAGATACCCTTGACACCAGAACAGTATGTTCCTAACCCTATCTCTGAGGAAACAATTCTCATAATTGAACCGAATGATTAAAAATGGATGGAAGATCCATGGGGATCAAGACCCGTTATCTCTCCACACAACAATACCCAACCCGATTCGAACACTATAGATACATTTATGAAGCTATAGTAGTCCAATCTAGGAGCATGGATCAATGGGGTTTGCTTCCCCATACTACCAGAACTATGGAGATACATCAGAAAACCATAAAATATAGTTATTGAGATTACATGGAATCCTCTACAAATACATTTTATCCGATATGTAACCATACGTGGTTTATCTGTATATGTCCTGAAGTACTGCACGCAAGTTTACCAAATTAGTTCCTTCTATGGTGGGATAAGTTTGGTTTTACGTTTGATACTGTACCCGAAATACTTCAAACTGAATTCAAGGAATGACATTCACAATATGCCCTTCTAAATAAAAATATTACTATATCAAAAGCCTTGGAACATTTTATTATCCAATTCAATATCCCATGGATTTGAAAATGGGATCTCAAATGTGCATACAAGAATGGCATACCCGTATTAAAACGTATTTCTTCACTAAATGTTGGGCTAAAGGTATGAAACCAAATTACCTGAATTAATTAAAATGATTAAAACCCATGTGCAAGCCTGCTATGAAGCATTTCCTCAGACTTTACCAGTAGCAACGAGCAATCCATATTTGCATGCTCAAAACATGATTAAACAACAGTTCTCACATATCGGTGACAAAGAACTACCAATCAAAACCATGGACTTTGTCAAACACCAGTTCCTACATGTTTTTGGATCCGACACCTCCTCCATGGCCACATCTAGTACAGACCCGAGTCCACAAAGGCAATCAACTCCGATTGATCTGCGTACGACTGATCTCACCCTTGACCTCACCCAACACAATGTCTTTAGCATCCTTGGTGGTGAAAGTCAAGACCCGAATGATGATCTGCCAGATCTATCACTAGAAGCGGACCCACCAGGGCCAACCGTTGCTGACTTTTGGGAATCTTTGACTTCTATCATTTCAGACCAGATCGACAAAGACAAAGGCAAAGGAAAATTGATCTAATATGATAATGACCAGACCATCATTGCAGACAGCTTTGCAGACAACTGTCATATAACATCAGAAGCAAACAAATTTACTTTTGTCACAGTAGATTTTTCAACCGAACACACGGACGATGCTCATGAAGCCACACTACATGACTTGTAATAAGTGTGATTGTACCATAGTTACTTTATTATGTACTCTAGTTACATTCTGTACGTACGTTCAGTTTAGTTACTTTCTTTTCATTATGAAAGGGCACCTCAGCCTTGTTGAGGATCATCGCATATTTTCCCTTAGTGTGTAATAGGATGCTCATGTGCTGAGCATTTAATAAATGTTCTCCTTTGCCTATACACTCTCCCTAAATTCTCTCTCTCCTTATCTTTCCTCCATTAAATTCCTACTCACACCTGCAAGTAAATAAATTTGTTGTTCTCAGGAGCTTCAGTGCTCCCTAACCGTAAATTTTTCTTTTAATTTTAACAGTAGCTGTTCATGAGACCATGTATGTACTAATGTAAACCACATATAACCATGACTATAAGCTCCACTAGTCATGATCCTGTTGCTAACTCGAAGACACTCAATGTGTAACTGTGAAGGCTGAGGAAGCACTCACTGTAGATTACAGTAAGTCTAGGAAACAATCAATGAACACTGAGTGTGACGTCATTAAAGTCAGGTCTGGGTAAGGTCCGTTAAGCAGAGATTGTGTTAGGACTGTTGACCCCTATAAAACGTTGACAGACGTGCTGAGTGTGAGTTATTTTATTATCTGGTCTGACTGTACCTGCAATGGTTAGCCCCGTCACTTGATGGATGCACGTTGGTTATATATATATATATATATAGCATAAAAATATTTTTTATTTATTTGTTAATAAATATGGAATCAAAAGTTCATACCTAATTTAGCCATCAAGAGATCTATTGTCTCTTAGTGGGATCTTCCTCCCCATTTGTTGGATAAGACCCCTAAGCCTTTGGCCTGTGTTAGCGGCCACGAGTTTTTCCCCTTGTTTTTTTTTACTTGGCTACTTTAACTAATATATTGTTGATTTATAAAAAAAAGCTTATAAATAAGTAGCTAAAGTAGCAGAATAATGTGTAGTAACAATATTACAACTCACAGTGTGAACAATATAATTAGTGCTGGCTTGTTGGTATATGCCTAGGATGCATAAATATAGGACAGGGGTTCGATCTTAACTTTCGTCATCAAGTCCATAATTTTTTACCCAAATACCACACTGGACCGACTCGTCATGTAGCCCGACTCCCCTTTTCAAGGTGGGTTCAGTGAGTTGTGATGGGGTGACATGTTTGTACTTTAGGATGACCCACGGTCGGACTTCCAGCCCGCCTCGAAATCCTAGGACTAGATTGGCCAGCCCACCTCAAAGGAATAGTACCAGATTGGCCCGTTCAAGCCTTTTTCCTATGGCCCAAATTGAGCCTAGTTACCACTACTACTTGTGCCAAATGGGCTTTACGCCCTCCGGTGCTTTTAGAATATCTCATACTCGGATGAAGTACATTAAATCCATATCAAATTATATCACCTTTAACAATGATCTGCATCTCTGTCTTTCATACCCTCACTGTAGTTTCAGCATGTTTACTCAAAAGTTTTTCCCAACAACATGTACCTCTCAGGTGGATGTGATTCCCTCTCACTACAACATATTTATGTAGTACTAAGAAGTTTTTCATTTTCATTCGCTCTGTTAACTTCTCTATGAGTAACCTCCTTATTTTCAACTAACTAATCTTGCATGCCATTGTCAGAATTAAGTAACTCTTTTAACATAATACTGCTTCTAGACCTGAAATTTATAATATAGTCATCATGTAATAAGACAACATTTCTTATAACAAATACTTTATGCTCGTTAGCGCTATAAAACATCTATTGTTCCTTTTCTATACCCAACAAAAAATTTATACCTTTGATCAAGATTTTGAGTTAGTAGCATCCTCCTTTAGCATGTGTGCTAGACATCTCCGACAATGAAGATGGCATAAACTAGGTTTACGTCCATTCCATAACTCTAATAGTGTCCTAGGTCTACTTTAGAAGGTACTAGGTTAAGAATTTATGCAGTAGTTTGAAGGGCATATACCCCCAAATAAAATAGGGAGATCAAAATAGCTCACCCTAGGTCTCACGATGATTAAGATTTATTTCTCCTCTCAGTTACACCATTTTACTGACAAATCCCCAACGCAGTGAGCTGGGATGAAATCTAATTCTAGACTAAATAGTCCATGAATGTTAGTAAGAAATATTCAGATCCTTGATCTAATCAAAGACATTTAGTCTTTCTATCTAACGTATTCTCAGTCTTCAATTAAACTCACCACAAGAAAAAAATGACACGATAGCGGCCAAAAAACGCTATCGTAGCATGTCCCAAAACGTAATATTAGCCAATGTTATTAAAAGGCGGAACCTACGATAGTGTTTTTCAATTGCTATGGAAACTCTACCATAGCATTTTTAAACGCTATGGTAAACCTACCATAGTGTTTTTTAAACGCTATGGTAACCCTACCATAGTGTTTTTCAAAAGTTATGGTAACCCTACCATAGTGTTTAATAAACGCTATAGTAACCATACTATAGCATTTTTTAAATGCTGGTAATCCTATGACTGCATTTTTAAATGATGTGACAAATTTTTATAGCAATTTTAAAGCCATGGTATATCTTTCATAGCATTTTTCAAAGCTGTAAAAGACCTTTGATAGCATTCTTTTCATGCTATAAATTTTATGAATAACTAACTCAAAGAACATACTTATTCTTGCAATTGTATAAACTTAAAAAATAATAACTTTTTGACAAAATATCAGAAAATAACAAAATCACATAACGTTATATTTAATTATTCAAAATCGTCACAAACTATTGTCCATTGGAAAACATAGTTTCAAATGACATATACATATTGAATTTTTTTATAGAGCAGACAAAAGTGATATATCTGAAAGAGAAAGATTAAAATCTAGTAAGACTCCAAATCTAATAAGACTCCAAATCTAATTATGAAGCTTCAGAAACAAGTGTCGTTTGGCTATAAAGACAAGATATCGCTTGCTTGCTTCTGTTGACATTGACAAAACCATGGGAATGACACTACTTGAGATATGATAGCAATAAAAGGTCAAATGATTAATAAAATAATAATAATACAATACAGCAACAAAAAATAAGACCAATTTCAGTAGTGTAGGTGAGGTCATATATCCAGCATGAAACTTCTCTTTACTTTCTCGTTACATTACTCAGAAAGCATAGACCCAAAAACTTATGTTTATAGTTTTTCCTTTGTCAAGAATAAAAAAAAAATGCATTCAGCTCCTGATTTCACATACTCATGCTTTTCCTGCAAACAAAAATACCACTAAGAGAGAATGAAGAGAGAGAACATAATGATATATCAGGTGCATATCAAAATTGAATCTGATTGATTAAATCCTCATCAAAATAATAGGGTTGACCAACATCTACAAGCTTAAGTGGTTCATGGCGTAGGAGATTCTGTAACAAAACAAAGAGAAACATAAGAAAAAAATGAAATACAAAAGAGGCAAACCGACCATCTTCGATTATAGATGGGCATACGTTACTAAATAAAGGGAGAACCCGTGGAACACGCTCGCTTAGACCATCAATACCGGGTATGAAATCCATCCTGGGTCCACATTCAAATACTAATTCGAAAAAAGATAAATCAAGCTAACCATAAACATTTACCTAGAAAACAACATTATCACGGTTCTCTACCAACAACTTTACCTTAATTTCCTAGATAAACAAAACATTTTAGTTATAAATATTTTCAAGTACATTTAAACTTAAACGACAGCAACAACATATTTTCAAGTTATTTTCGTTATTGACTTCTTCAAATTAATTCAACTTCCCTTTACAAATCCTGGGGTTCTATTGAGCTACCCCATAGAGAAAAATAAAATGAAATCTAACCTAAGCGCTCATCATTTCAACCATATAGAAATAAGACACTAACATCATCAATTACAAGGTCTTATCAGCTGCTGGTACAAATACAACAAAACAAGTGTGAAAAAAATAAGATGAAATCATATAAGAATTCAAATATAGTTAAACAAGATCAAAATAGTGAATAGTAATACTACTAACCATAAAGGGTCATAAAAACCTCAAAGTGGAAGGATTCAATTGCCATATCTTGAATTCCTTCCAACTACAGTTGAAGAAAAGTTCTTAGAACGTTGATAGCTCTATAAAAACATACCAAACAAAACAACTAGCTAACATTTCCATTACAAGCTGTTTACAAACTTGACTAAAAAATAGAAGACTAACAAGAACTGACATGGGTCTCCAAATGGAGTAGCCATAAACCATAGCAAAGTAAAATTTAGTGCACCCCAAATTAAAGTAAGGTTGAAACAAGACGATGCTCAGAGAGAAAAATCCCAAATAGAAAACACAGTTTCTACAAATGAACATTCAGGAGAGCTAATTTCAGAGCAAAATGAATTATTACTTTTACTGATTTCAGAGCAAAATGAATTATTACTTTTACTGATTTCATAGCCTTTACTCTATATCAAGTATGGTACTGGTTATCTCCCAAAACTGTGGAAATGAGTGCTTCAGTTCCTAAATTTGTAGAAAACAGTAAAAAGTAGATATAGGCAAACAACAACTTCCTTAACTTAAGTAAACTCAAATCGCAGAAAACAGTAAAAAGTAGATATAGGCAAATAACAACTGCCCAAATTTGCAGAAATTTACTTTCAATTCAAAATAAAAACTTGAATAACTTAGTAGCATAACTCATTGGCTAAGTACATCCTAGAAATTCATCCCCATTCCAATAACTCTGCCTCCGCTAGCAGCGTTGTTTTAGACTTTCTTCCCCATATTTATCATATATGTTCCTTTTCCTGCTATCAGAGAGAACCTCATGTGCTAATCAACAGTTACATGTACTAACTTCAACAATCTATAATTAATAATATGTAATCTTATCACAATCAGGGATGGGTTAAAGGATTTAAACAAAAACAGAACATTATCCACAGACAAAAAAATGGTCTTAAAATAAAGAAAAGATATGGTGAATACCAATTCGCTATGTCCAAATACATGACTTGTTTCCAGCTAGGCATGCACTTGCTTTTGCAACTTTAGATGCTTCCTTTAACAATTATAGAACATGCTCAAATTTCAAAAGAAACAACAAAGAGATAACAAAGGGACAAACACATAATCAACTAGGATACAAACATAAACATAAATATGAGCATTATAATCCACTACTAAAAACTTAGACTGCTTTAGATAACCAACAAAATATTTCATTTTATAGGATGAATATGAACCAAATAGTATCGACCCAATGGGTTTTCTTTTACTGATAAAAAAAGAACCAAATAGTATGTTTCCCAAACAATAGCATAATAAATTGTGTAAACCAAATTTAAATTCATCGTGTTGTTGAAATTACATTGTTGAAATTACATTTCAATTTTATGTTTTGAAATTGAAAAGACCCTTTTAAAATTGTAGAAATAAAAGAATGACAAATTATATGGAACGTGGTGCAGAAATTCCAAACAAAAAAATATCACAAGTAAAAATCAATAAAAAAGTATTGATAAAAATACGATGATAAGGAAAGAGAACTATGTTATCCAACATAAAGTAACAATTAATAATCTTACTTTCTTGAAGGAACCAAGAACCAAGTATATGTTTCCGCCTGAAGGACTGTTGGAATGGAAAAATGTATTGAGTTCTAAGTTTCTTAAATTATAAATCCTCCAAACTACCCAAAGGGAGGGCAAAGAAGTAGATAAGGAAATGAAGAAAAGAAAACCTTAATAGCTGCTGTAAACCTGCCAAGTCGCCAATAAGCAAGACCCATAGCCTAAAATAAGAAAAAGTTGTACTCAGACCTAACAAGTTCTATATAAAAATCTGATAGTTAGTATGGGAGAGATTATGAAGTTTCTCCGTCCCTTTTCATCAAAAAGTGATATCTTAATTGATTGAGGATGATAATTAATAAAAAAGGAGAAAATATGATACATGGAAAGAAAATTTTGTACATTTCACTACGAACAGGGCTTTGAGACTCGCTCAAAGCTTCTTCATAAGTAGGAGGAACACCGATATTTTGTTTTAGAAATTTTCGATCAAGCTTCCTGTGATAAAACATCACTTATAAGGTAGTACAGTTAGCTCATTACCTGGAACAGATGGATCACCTAAAGTGCCTACTAAAGGGAAAAAATATATGGGTAAACTATACTAGACAAAAAAGGACTAAGAATACACCCCTTGAAAATTTACCTTCCACTTTGAGATTGATCATCATCTCTCTCGCAACTACTTCTGAAAGAAGACATAAGAGTTGTTATATGTGTTTCAAATCAAACTTGTTGACAATGACATCTCTTCATTTATAATATGGGACATATAGCTCAATGGAATAGCATTGCGCCGAGATAATATATCTTGCTATTACCAAAAGATGTGAAAAAAGACAAACAATTATTAAATATCAATACTGATCTGTTTCTTTTTTCAATTAATGTATGAAATCAATAAGATATTCCCCCAATCACAGCTTCAATACAAAAGTATGACCACTTCAGAATGAACTCATATACTTTAGATTTTAATGAAAACTTGATCCAAATATTAAGCGCACGATGGAAGCCTCTCAATCCAATAGAAGAAGAATGGTCTAAGTGCATGGACATTACTGGGATGAATGTTGGCCGTCATCATCAGAAGCATCGTCTCTTTCTCGATCATAGCTCCTGCTTCTATGAGCGCTTGGATTTCTTCCCCAATAATCGTCATCTCTATAATTGTCTCTACCATGACGTTCTTCATAATCTCTACCATAGCGATCATCTGGGTGAGAATCCACCAATTCCTGCAATTGTCTAAGGGTAGACAATTCGCCTCATTCTTCCTAAGTAAAGGGGTTGGGGGTGAAACGTCTGATATGTTACCCATTTTTTTTATAGATTTATCAACAAGATGGATATCAAAATAGAGAACCTAAGGGAATGCGGAAAGTACCATATTACAATCGGTATCAGGCATCTGATATCAAACCTTAAGACGTCGTCAATGGCTCACCCGCGTCATTCGTGCCTGAATCTCTTCTCTCCCTCTTTTCCTCACTCTCTTTGTATCGTGTTTTTTGCTTGGGTTTTTTTGCTAAAATACACGTCGACTTTGGATGATCAGAAAAAAATTGAAGAAATTATCTCACGCTAAGGTTTGGGGAAGGAGAGAAAGAAATACAAAAATAGAGAGACCCGTTTCTGAGCTTCATTGCGGAAAGATGAGAGAATATAAGCGCTTTGTTGCAGAGAGAACATAGGTGCTTCATTGTGGAGAGAACATAGGCACTTCAGAGAGAGAGAGTGAGATTTGGTGAGCCCTAAGATCAGTGAGAGAAAGAGAGATTGAAGGTGAGAGAAAGAGGGTTGAAGCTGAGGAAGAGAGAGTTAAAGTCGAGAGAAAGGTTGAAAAAGGGAGTGTATGTGAGAAATTTTTTAGGCAGGTTGGAGATTTTTGTTCCCCGCCCTTTACCCTGCATTAAAAATGCACCTTTGATTGTGTGTTAGTATAAAACGCAATGAAAGACTACAATTAAAACACCAAATTCTTGTACTGACTCTTTGCATATCTCAAAAGTTTTAGATTTCTAGTGCATTAAATAGATGTAGCCTAGAGTCTATGACTATCTTAGTCTCCTGACTCAATCGACTATTCTTTGATCGCACCTTTACGAGGTCTTTTCACCAGATGCCTCAAGGAGGTAAACTTTATCGCAAAGTATTTTCCCCTTTGGGTATATTTCTCCAGGGCGATCTTAGGTGGAGAGTAAAAAATCAACGCCAAGGTCTTGACGATATGATCTTGATAATCACACCTCAATGATATAAATGTTTTTTATGTCCTTAGAATCTTGTGGCCGGGGGTACCCAAAAGTCTCTGGGATCTTGCACCCTTTAGGTCTTTTATCTGGGTACATCTCAGGTGCTTAGGATTCCATATAGATTAGCAACTATATGGTGAAGTTTTGAAAAATTTATGATTCAGTTATCATAGAGGAATTATATGCCTTGAGCCATCTTGTGGTTGCAGGCACTCCGATGTTGCCAAGGCTAGTTTCCCAAACATCTTGTTTCATGTCTTTTTGTCACTTGTGACACCTTAACCATCTTTGTGCCAAAACTCCCCATACTTTTAAGTTGGCCCTTGTTGGATCTTCTCCAGATTAATTATTATAGTGTTATTCGTGAAGCTTGATTGATAGGTACTAGGTCTCTTTTGTATGGATACGTTGGAGATACGACCTTAATATCATCTTGTTTGATTTGGATTCTGTCAAGGATAAGACATCTGAATGTTAAATTTTCATTTTATGAATCAGACCTTTATCCTCTAGCAAAGAATTGTTCGAGATGTAGTGGATATGAACATCCATCTAGTTACGTTCCTACAAAAAAGGTGTCTAAAGATGTGTATAAATGTGTGAACTCGTCGAATCTCGCTGTCTATACTTAGTCTTGGTAGGGATGGTCCTTCTAAATTTATTGTCCTTTAGGTAATGAAATGGACTAATGGATTATTCAACTGGGCATGTCTGAAGGTGATGTTTGAAGATGGGGATTGATGTTCTAGACATCTCCAATGGTGATGTCAATGTGCAGTCTCAATAGGAATCTGACTAGGACAATTCTCCAGTTTCAGCGACGAAGGCTTAATTTGCGAGGATGTTAGTTTTTGTATCCACTATTGGGTAGCTGGTCATGTGTGACCCTGGAAGATAACATTCTGATTTCCTTTTCTTGCTCGGGGTATGCTATTCTGGTATCTTTTTCCTCACAATCCTTGTGGAACTAGTTGGTCTTGAGTTGGAGGTCACTGAAGATCTCTAGTTTCAATTCTCCTAGTGTATTTGTTAGGTGTATTCCTGCAAGTGATGCTTTGTACTCTGTGAGTTTGATGTGATGAGTATGTACTAACTCTTCTGGCGTTAGTAATGACATCCACATATATAATTTAGCATTTATGTTTTTCATTTGGTGGGAGATCTTCCATTTCCTATCTGAGTAGTCTTGACATGTAGCCTTTCACTCTTTTTGGGCAAAAATATAGTTTCTTTTATGGAATCAGTTGAATTGTGGATCACGGTTCCATGCTCTTGTTTTATGCTAGACTTTCCAATTCCTTCTACATGTTTCCTCAATCTCTTTGGTAAGTGTTTGATTCTTGCTACATTGATATGAGGGGATAGGCGATGCACATAATCGTAGTGTCTCTGAAATTAAGGCCCAATTGAATGTGGCCAAACTCATCCGTATAAGGGCCAACTTATATTTTTTAGAGCATCTTGCTGTCATAATTGGCCAACTTCTGATATTTTCTTTCCTTTCAAATGAGTGTGGAATTGACTGCTGCAACTATGATCTAAATGGAATTGGATATTCAGTATCTTGCTAGTAGCCTGAGGTTGCTTCTGGAAAGAGGCTAGGTTTTATTCCCAATACAGTTAGATTTTGTCCACCATGTCTTTTTCACTAATATCGTAACACATTGTGAAGGAAAGGTGTTTTATGTAGAGTCCCTATCTAAAGTGACTATGCATAGAGAGGAGCTTTTTGGTTGCTAAGGGCTTTATGGAACTTATATTTCTTTTATGACCCTGTGTCTGTGGCCTTAAAAAGATTTCTAAGTGCCTGAGGTATACTTGGTATACTACTCCTTCTCCCCCAAACTTTGATGAAGTGAATGTTTGATATATATGTACATGATTGAGATTTTGTTGAAAATTTTTAAACTATTTTCACGCTTTATGGTATGTTCCATTCTGTGCATCATGCATCCCATCAAACAATTTTAGCGCTATAGCAATTAGAAAATTCTTCATCTTGAGTATTAGGTCTCAAATTCCATTGTTCACCTAGGTTTCATCGTGAGTCTAGGACAATATTGTCCCTTAGACGCCTTGCCCTAGGTGATGACTTTTTGCCTCAGTAATTTCCTGTGGACTTTGACCTGAAGAATGTCTCTTTGTCTATCATAGGTGGATCTTAACGACCATATTTCATTGAGTTATATTATGTAAGGCCTTCTCGTTAATGGACTAAGATGTGAATTATTTGAAAGCGACCAGTCTCCTAGTTACTTTTGGTATGGATTCACCTTTATTCCATCAATTAAGAGCCTAGGTACACATGATTTCAGACTCTAATGATTTATCTACCACATTGTCCTATGTGATATGATAGTGACGCATGTCTTGGGCATGTCTATAGTGGAACTCGATCATTCTAAGTGATTTCTATGAATCTGTAGTCGATGAGGAAATGGTGTTATAGGCTGAATTGTCATCAAAATTGATCATCAATATAATTGATGGTGTGATGAGTCCTAATGGGACTAAACTATGGTTTAGTGTTTGAATTCAGAATGTGTGCGTGAGAGTTTCTTTGTTCTCATCTTGTTTATGCTCGAGAGAAGGGTGGCATTTTTTGAGCCTCCTTAGCTTAATTTACGGTTCAATTCTCCACGTTCAATGAACTAGCTTAGGCACCATGGTGTCGGTTGAAAGTTCCCAAGCATATCCTTTCTGAGTAGGTGATCTCGCCATCTAGCCTAGAGTGGAATGATGACTCCAAGTAATTAGGCTATTTGGGTGTGACTCCTTTATGAAATGCACGAGATATTAAGTAATATAGTGTCATTGTATATTGAGTAAGATTCTTAATAATCGACACAATAATTTTCTTCTAAGATGTTGATCATTGCTTATATTTTGGAGTTTATTTCTTATAGGTCCCTTTAGTAGGAGTTGTGTGAGCAAAACATCAGCAAGTTATTTTCCTTTGTCAATCTATCACACATAAGTGAAGCCTAGGGCAAGGCGGATGAGAGAGCACACTACCTTCCCGGTGTTTTGAGAGGCATGTGTGGGCAATGCATTTTTTCTCCTTATAATATCTAGTATCACTAGATACTGGTCATCATCGATGATCATAAGAACTATGCATCTTGCTTTGACTCTATTTGTGGTGTTGATAAAAAACATGGTCTATAAGTGTATCTAAGTTACTGGCTAGTATGCTTGAAGAGGTTCTTTCCTCTCTCATTAGTGCTCATCAGAATGCTTTTATTCTTGGGAGAAGGATTACGGATAACATATTCTTGCCTCAAGAACCTGTTAGGAACTATCATAGATGCTCTCCTACTTCCAAATGTCCCATCAAGGTTTATATCATGAAAGTCTATGATTGTGTTAGTTGGAGCTTCATTGAGAAATGTTTGAATGCCACTAGCTTTTCTCCTGTCTAAACCAAGTTAATCATAGCCTGTATAACCTTTATTTCCTTCTATATCAACTTGAATGGTGAACTCTATGGCTATTTTAAAGGTGCTAGGGGTTTGAGGCAGGGTGACCCTATTTCTTCCTACTTGTTTATTTTGGTGATGGAAGGGCTTACTCGTCTGCTGTAGCATGCTTCTACCTTACCTATATTTAATTTCCACTAGATATGCAAGGAGTTAGGGATTGTGAATCTGGTCTCTACCGATGACCTTCTCATCTTCTCTAGAGGGGACCAAGCTTAACCACTTGTAAAGCCATATTTTCTTTTCTAGTGTTCCTAAACAGGTCATGTTGATTTGCACTGAGTTGATGGATTCTAGAGTGCATATCTTCCTGTTAGGTACTTTGGAGTGCCTCTTATTTCTTCCAGATTAGGGAGACCTGATTGTGCTGCCCTAGTTGATACGATAACTATCAAGATAAAGAGCTGGGAAACAAAATATATGTCTTTTCCTGGTAGGCTTCACTTTGTAGTTATTGCTATTCAAAACTACTGGACTAATATGTTTATTCTCCCTAAAAAAGTCATGCACGACATAGAGAGCATTATGAGAAACTATCTTTGGTCTGGTAATCCTAACAATCATGCATGTTATAAGGTTAAATGATATGAGGTTTATCCTTCAAAAGAGAGTGGGGGTTTAGGCCTAAGGGACATTGTCACCTGGAACTATGCTGCTAGTGCTAAACATCTTTGGTTCCACATAACTAACCTCATATGTTCTATTTGAAGTATATGGTTCTACAAGCACCTCACCAAGGAGGGAACTGTCTTTACTGTTAAATCCTCTCATGACTGGTCTTGGATCTAGAGAAAGTTCCTGAAAGCTAGAGACTAGTTCACTGAGTTGTGTCAGGTCAAAATTGGTAATGGAATATCTACCTCCGTTTGGGATGACACTTGGCATCAGCTTGGTGTTTTGTTCAACAGATTTGACAGATATGTGATTTCTGATACTAGTTGGGATCTTGATACTAAAGTTAGTAGGGTTATTGATACTGGCGGGTGGTCTTGGCATATTACCAATACCACTATTCTTATGGAGATCAAGGAAGCTTCCTCAAGCTTGGTCTCCCCTAAGTTAGGGCCTGATAGATGGTTATGGAAGCCTACTTCAGATGGTGTTTTTTTCGTTGATTCTGCCAACTGTTCTATAAAGCAACATAATGGTAAGGTTTTATGGGGCAATATTATCTAGTTCAGCTATAACATCTACTAAGGACAAGCTTGCTGGATGGGGCATTAATGTGGATTTTGACTGTGTTTTGTGTATAAATGGGTTGGAGTCTAGGGACCACATGTTATTTGATTGTTCTTTTGGTCAAGCTATCTGGACTACTATCACTCAATTGTTTTATCCACAAAGCTTTTGCTTAAGCTGGGATCACAAAATTGAGTGGATCCCAAAATTGAGTGGCTAGCCCAGGTTACTAGTAGGAAGGATCTTAGGTCCTTAATCCTCAAGCTTTCTTTTAATTCTTTTATGTATAATTTGTGAATAGAAAGGACTTATAACATCTTTTGTTAGAATTATGTGCATAAAGTATGATGTAATAATTTTTTATGAGTAAACAGTTATTTATTGCCATTTACATATTATTGAACTTTATGAATAAATTAAAAAATTCTTTAATTAAAGTTTGTTTGTAATTTACTTAAATCCTGAAACTATTATAACTGTAAGAAGAGTAATTGCTGACCGGTCTTCCAGATAAACTCTTCTGAGATTGTTTAGAATATTATTCATAATCTTAGGATCGATTGGGCAATCAATCCAATTATGACTGTTAGGTTGAACCAAAGGATGTCAGTTTTAGGATATGAGAGTGGAGACTCTAACGGTTGACCTAGACACGTTATGAAATATGTTGAATAGACCAGTAACAAATTAGTTTAGAGCAAAATCGTTTATCTAGCTCTAAATCTAATTGTTATACCTTAAGAGTAATTTCATAATTACCTTAATCCTGAGGTGAGTATGAAACTTGACTTAATTACTTACGATCTTTGATATGCCAAATGAGTGAGTTCGAATTACTGGACAATACCTCGGCTATTGGGACTGTGATTCAACGATATTGGAGTTGTATGATTCATAGATATTAAATTCATGGTATGATTGTAAAAGTAATAATATCACCTTACGCTTTATTGATAAGTGCGTGAATAAATAAACTGAGCCTGGTACTCGATGACATGAGTCATCAATAAGACATGGTGATTTGTATGAGACACTTCACTGATATGTGTTTTTTATTCACGGATAATAAGAGAGTTAAGGAAATATAGACTTGAGGGGTAAAATGATAATTTTACATTCCACTCTTGTTTTTTATGTTCATGAAGGGTAACATCATAAAATATTTTGTGGACCATGAAATATAAATGTTTATTTATTCCAATAGAAAATATGACACACATGAATCGAGAGTTCTAGCGGCATCATACCAATAGTGGAGTCGTACGATGTCGGGATTAAATAGGTCAAAAATTTATGGATATAAATTAGCTGGGTATTTATATCCCATTGTTTTATTCATGTGGGTCCATTCAGTCTCAATAGTAGCCATAAGGACATGAATGAGAAACAACATCAGTTGGACTAAAACATGTTTTGGACCAAGACACAATTCCCGAGCCCATATATTATGAGTGTCATCAATATTTTAGTGAAAACCAAAATTAATGTTTAAATTAATTATTTATTATTTTAAATTAGTAAATGAAAAAAATTAATTAATTAATTAATTGGAATCAATTTAATTCATCAATTTGAATAGAATTCTGGCTCCAGTTGAAGAAGTGAAAATTGCATATATGTTTATATGGAATGGGGAATTTCGGTTTTTGACATACATGGGTATATGGGAAGACTCTGTTACCACCAAAATACAGTAGGGAAAGGAAAATTTATTTTTTCTCTTCCAATCATTGTTTTGAGAGCCCGCACTAAATTCCTACCGATATCCTTGAGAAATATACTTATGATTCTAACGGGTGGTTGTTGGTGCGTAGATAAATTACTAGCTCTGCGAAGAACAAAGAAAGCGAGATAGAAATTGGATCCTGCCAAATAAAAAGTTCTCCATTAATTGAAAAGGTATAAATTGTTTTAATCTTTTCTCGATACATTTTTAAAAATTATGCATGTTCGTTGATCGGTTTTGTGTTAAAATTGAGTAAACATTTGTATGAAGTATTTTTGAAATTCCGCCCATGAACTTGTCACGGTTCATTAATTTTTCTTCAAAATCTAAAACCCGATCCAACAACTGGTATCAGAGCATATGGTTTTTGAATATGCATACGTTATATTTAAATGTATGAATGGATGAATATAATGATATTGGCATATAATTCTTGTATGGTAGATTCAAAGCATGTTTGAATGTGTTTTATGAATGGATCCCGATCGATTGACTCTAGGTGTTATTTTTCAATTTTAGAATTGATGTATGCCAAAATTGTGGCATAGGTTTTATGTAATTTAATTTTTCAAGAGCTGTATCATTAAATTTTGTGTAAACCCCCCATGAACATGTTCCGACTGAATTGTCGCATGAATCCAGAGAATCCACATGCACCACAAGGTCCGCCGTCTGCACCGCGCTGTTTGCCGCTGCGCCGTTCTCCCCTGAGCCATGCTCCGTCTGCAATTGCACTGTTTAACGTTGCTCTATCATTCGTCAGCTGCCCCGTTGTCCATTGTCCGCTGCCATGCCGTTTGTCATCATCCACCGTTCACCGCCGCACCGTCCGTTCTCCGCTATTGCCCTACTGCTTGCTGTCTCCTTACCTGCGCCATGCCTCGTGCAGTCAATAGGGTTTGTGAAACCCTAGGAGGCAACACTTTAGGTTTATAAAACCCTAGGGTTTTTGGAAATCCTAGCGCGTGAAAGACCATGTTGGGCTTTCGACTGGCGTTGACCAACCGAGTCTGTTAAGGTTTTGGATTGAACGAATGTTATTTGACCCAAATGATACGCAGAGACTTGGGTTTTGATTCCAAGCTCAATCGAATCCCTACAAAATTAGATTTATTTAATTTCGTAATTTTCAACACTTATTAATTAGAAATTATTTTGTAAATTATTTAAAAACAAATCAATTGATTAATTTACTTGGTGATTTTCTTCGAAAATTAATTTAAAATTGAAATTTTAATTTTGAAAATGGGACTAAACCTTGGTGAAGTGTTACAAAGAGGTGAGACTTCTTGAAGGAGAATGCGGTAATTACAGACGTCATGAAAAATAGTTTTGAACTATTGTAATTTATTATTCTTTTTATGGGTTGTAATTCGAAATGAGCCATAGAGAGATTAATTATAAATGTATGATTTATTATCAATCTCGCATCCTCATATAACATGCCATATATAAATAGAGATATGCCAATATCAAATTATCATGCAGCATGTATATGCATCATTGTAGTTTAAATTTATAATTGGTTATAATTTTAAATACAATGTGAATTTTATAAAAGTTATAAATTTTAGATTATGATTTAAGTTTTATAAAAGTTTACAATTTTTAAAACTTGCTTTTAAAATTTATAAAGAGTTATGATTTTTGAAAACGCAAAGAAAAATCTAATTTTTCAAAAACTAAGTGGGAGGGTCGTTTATGTTCAAACGTTGTCAAGGTCCCCAACACAAACTTGATCGTGGCACGAGGAATGGTTTAGAGCCTCTCTACTGGTCCTCTCTTCAGTGGGAGAAATTTGAGAATTGTGTCACTTTGAGTTATCGAGTTGTTTGAGAAGCTAAAGCTTGTAAAAGAAGTAGTGAGACAAGACCGTTCGTAGATAGACTGTTAGTTCATAGCAACCTCTAAAGTCGATGTGTTGGTTAAGAACTTAGACCACATCACATTGGAATCTCTCATAGGAGGTAGTCAATGGGGCTAAGGTGACCAAAACCATTGGCAGTTGGTTGCCTTCGATTATAAAATCTGGCAGATGGATGTCAAGACTTCTTTTTTGAAAGACAATATTGAAGAGCGAATTTATATGGATCAATGAAAATGATTAATGGAGAAAGGAAAAAAGGGTAATGTTTGTGAAATGCTGAAGTCCATTTATGGACTTAAGCAAGTCCCGTTTGTGGAATATCATATTTGACAAACTGTCAAGAACTTTAGTTTCGAGCAGTTAGTGGTTGAACCCTGTCTGTATAAGTTGATACACGAAGGGGAGGTGGTTTTATGCCCTTGTACGTGGACAATATTCTACTAATTGGGAATGATGTAGGAAAACTGTCTGATGTCAAGATATGACTTGCAAAGCGCTTTGATATCAAGGATCTTGGAGAAGCTGTATTTGTCCTAGGTATTCAGATCTTTTAGGATCGGAAGAATAGACGGTTGGCACTATCTTAAGCATCCTATATTGATAACTTGATAGATCGCTTCAGTATGCAAGACTCGAAGAAGGGATATCTTCCATTAGGCATGGAGTCAGCCTCTTCAAGGAGCTGTCTCCCAAGACTCCTCAAGAAGAGGAAGACATGAGAAAGATTTCCTATGCCTCAGCCATATGAAGTATCATGTATGCAATACTTTTCACTAGGCCAGATATTTGCTATGCCATAGTCATGGTGAGTCATTTCTAATATAATCTTGGACTCGAGCATTGGAATTCTATCAAGCATAACGTCAAGTATCTTAGGAGAATGAGGAACTATATGTTTTTGTATTCAGGTAATGACCTAAATATGACGGGTTATACTGACTCCAATTTTCAAGAGGCAAGGATTCTAGGAGGTCCACATCAGGATTGGCGTTCATCCTAAATGGTAGAGCAGTGGTATGAAAAAGAATCAAGCAATATTGCATTGCTGATTCTACCGTAGAAGCTGAGTATGTGGCAGCTTGTCAAGCTGCAAAGGAGGCTATCTGGCTTAGAAAGTTCCTAAAGACTCTAGAAGTTGTTCCAGATGTTGACAAATCCATGACACTTTATTGTAACAACAATGGGCTGTAGCAAACACGAAGGAACCGAGAAGCCACAAAAGATCGAAACACATAAAACGAAAGTACCACCTCATCAGAGAGAGAGAGTTCAGCGAGGAGATATCCAAGTAACAAACATATTGACGGTTAACAACTTGGTTGATCAATTCACGAAGACTTTAAGCAGTAAAGTATTTTATGGTCAATTGGAGGTCATGGAAATACGAGATTGTACATGCCTAGTTTAGTCCAATTGGAAGATTGTTGGAATTATGTCCATAAAGTAGGGTGTAATAACTTTCTATAAGTAAACACTTATTTTGTGACATTTATGTATTACTGAATTTTATGAATAAATTGAAAGTTTCTTTTAATTAAAATGTGTTTTTAATTTACTTAACTCGTGAAACTATTATCAAAATAAGAAGAATGAAGACCGAGCGGTCTTATAGACAAACTTTTCTAAGATAGATCAGATTGTTATTCGCAGTCTTAGGATCCACTAGGCAATCGAATCTAATTATGACTATTAGGTTGAACCAAAGGATGCCGGACTTAGGGCATGGGAGTGGAGACTCTAATGGTTGACCTAAACATGTTACGAAACATGTTGAATAGACCAATAACTAATTATTTTAGATCAAAGTCATTTATCTAGCTCTAAATCTAATTATTATACCTTAAGTGTATTTTCATAATTATATTAATCCTGAGGTGATTACAAAACTTGACTTAGTTACTTGAGATATTTGATATGCAAAAAGAGTGAGTTTCGAATTGCCAGACAATACCTTGGCTGTTGGGACCGCGATTCAACTATGTTGGAGTTGCGTGATTCACATATATTGAATTCTTGGTAAGATTGTAAAAGTAACAATATCACCTTATACTTTATTGATGAGTGTGTGAATAAATAAGCAGGGACTGATACTCGATGACACGAGTCATTGAATAAGACATGGTTATATGTGTTAGACATTTCACTGATATGTCTTTCTTATTCACAGTTAATAATGAAGTTAAAGAAATAATTACTAGAGCGGTAAAAATGTAATTTTCCATCCCGTTATTGTTACTCATATTCATTAAGGGTAATACCATATAATATTTTATGGACTGTGAAATATAAATGTTTATTTGTACCAACAAAAAATATAGCGCACATGAATTGAGAGTTCTATCAGAATTGGACCTATAGTAGAGTCATACGATGTGGGGATTAAATAGGTCGGGAATTTGTGGAGATAAATTAGTCTAGTATTTGAATCCCACAACTTTATTCATGTGGGACTATTCGGTCTTAGGAGTAGCTCATAAGAATAGGAATGAGAAACAACATCAGTTAGATCAAAAACATGTTTGGACCAAGGCACACTTCCTGGGCTTATATATGATGAGTGTCATCACTATTTTAGTGAAAATCAAAATTAATGT
Source organism: Datisca glomerata (assembly GCA_003255025.1). NCBI lineage: Eukaryota > Viridiplantae > Streptophyta > Magnoliopsida > Cucurbitales > Datiscaceae > Datisca > Datisca glomerata. Next base: position 565,208 of record QANY01002872.1, read on the forward strand.
TCTAATTAATTATTTTATTATTTTTTAAGTATTAGATAATTAGTAAATAAAAGAAATTAATTGATAAATTGATTGTGATCAATTTAATCTGTCAATTTGAGTAGATGAATTTGAACATTATCTCGAGTTGAGGTGAAGAACTAAAAATTACATATAAGTGTATATGGAATGGGGAATTTCGGTTTTTGGCATATAGGAGTATATGGGCGAATTACGTAATTAAATGTAAAAGGGTTGAAAACCTAACACTAAGCTAAGCTAAGCTATGTGTTCGAGAGAGCATAAAAGAGTTTATCTCCCCCCCCACCCAAACTCTACTGCCACTGAAATATAGTAGGGAAAAGAAAATTTTTTATTTTTCTCTTTCAATCGTTGTTTTGAGAGCGTGCACTGAATTCCTACCGATATTTTTAAGAGATATACTTCTGATTCCAACGAGTGATTGTTGGTGCATAGATCAATTACTAGTTCTGTGAAGAACGAAGAACGCGAGATAGAAATTGGATCCCGTCAAATTGAAAATGTATAAATTGTTTCAATATTTTTTCGATACGTTTATATGATTATGCATGTTTATTGACTGGTTTTGTGTGTAAATAGATTAAACTTTTATACGAATATTTTTTGAGATTCTGCCCAGGAATATGTCACGGTTCATTAAGTTTTCTTCAAAATCTAAAACCCGATCCAACATATTTGAGGGTAAAACTAGGGATCTTAATACTCGTAGAAAGATGATTGTTAATATTGTGAGGGATAGGACTTACGGTTTTAGAGATATCTCTTGGTCCTACACTAATTTCATGCTTGTGCATATATGAGACTTACCTCCTCATATTTTAGAGAAGCCTTCTTGATTTTGGGTTTGAGTTTAGGCTATTGCTTCAGGGATTCGCCCCTGTGCTTTTGTAACCCTTGTATCTTTTAATACATTTTACTTTATAAAAAATATATAAAAGACCCAAAAAGAATTGTTTTGAAGTAAGTTTTATTTTTATTTAAGAATTAAAATGTTTCGTTTTGCCGGCCTTAAAGATTTCTAGAGCAATGCTAGGAAGTAAAATTAGAAAATCCATAACGTGGGTGAAATTAAAGGTATTGATTTATACATTTATTTTGTATCCTAAAGTATTTGAAATATTAGTCAATATAATTATTTTGTGTAATATGGTCTTGTTGAATAAAGCTAATTTGTTATGTGTTTCGTGAAAGAGATAACCTCAAATCGCCACAGGCATATGGCTTATAAAACGGTGTATACATAAGAGAAGCTTGGTGAATTATGATCTGAGTGGGCCGATCCACAGGCATATGACTTATAAAACGGTGTATACATAAGAGAAGCTTGGTGAATTATGATCTGAGTGGGCCGATCATTTCGTTGAATATATGTTCTGGTGTACATAACTTTTGGTTACTTGTTGAGGCATAGAGCTAGATATAGGTTTCATTTTTTTTTTTCTGATTGCATATAAGTATTGGTGTAATTCGAAGCTTTTCATTATAATAGAGTACTAGTTTTTAACATTATAAGTGATTTACAAATCGCTTTAGCACTGTCAAAATGAGAACTTATTCTGCATTAATCCCAAAAAATGGGGACTTGATTATGTTGTAATGGTAGTCATATTTTTGGTACACATATTCTGTATGGCAGATTCTATTAGATTGCATGATGGGGATGGTGATAATATAAGTAGAAGTTCTAATACTTTTATGCCTTCAAGTTCTAATACTTTTCTGCCACTGTCGTATTTAATGTTTAAATACGACGGTGGGTAGAGCCATCGTCATATTTAATGTTTAAATACAACGGTGGATCTATGGATTGTCGTATTCCTTTTGCTACTTTTCATCCTTTGAATACGACGATTTTTAGGGCAATTACCGTATTCGTCATTCAAACACCACAATTCTTTTTTCATTGACTTGAACGTCAGAGTAATTAGTTTAGGCACTACAATGGTGTCAAGATAACACCTTTATGTTCCTTCTTTTCTTTGTGTTCATCAACAAATCCTCACGTGACGCATGGTTGTATCCTCAATACTAGAATTTTAGGATCCACGATTTGGAAACATCGGTAGGAAATGAAATTTTTTCCCTTATCAGATTAAAAATATTGATATTCATCGTGCAGATGAATGCGGTAGACACTTTTGCTCGAAATCTCACCCAGATCATTGAGTTTGATCGGAGTCGAAACCGCAAATTTTATCAAATTGGTTTCGAAAAATGAAAGAAGAAAATTTTGAAAAGAAAAGAATAAAGAATCAATCGGGTACAGGAACCGCCGATGACCATCACAGCCACAAAACTACAGTAAGCCATCTTGACAACCTCCTTGTATAGAGTCTTCAGTTGCTGATTGTTTGGTTTGGACGATTGCTGATCACCAAAGCCACAAGAAACATCCGCATGCCCCATCGCTAACAGTATCGAAATTCCTATCTCAAAACTGCTAAATCTAAAAAGCCCAACACCAGTGCCTTGTTCAAGTCCATCCCATGTTCAAGCCTAACATATCATTTTCAAGCCCAACACCATTCGTCACCGACTAAGCCCAATATGCCTCAACAGCCTGGGTGGGCGACCTGCAGATCGTTACCTGCGACTAGCCAGGGCAATCATGTGTCCGTCGAAGCCTATGCATTGCAAATCCTAACAAAATCAACATAGAACTCAGGCTAATGCTCAACCCACAAGGCTCATGAGAACTTAATCAGTAATCAAACTATTTGATCCACTTTCCTTTTTTTTTGAAGGAGCAAGGGGATTGACAGGGCTCCATTTTACCCCCATTCATGAGCTAAGGTCCGCGGAAGTAGTTTTGCGACTAAATCTATCAGAATTATAATTATGGAAATTTCATACCCTTGATTCATGATGCAAGGAACTCAAAATTAGTGAGAAATAAATATTCGTAAATAACAACATATAAGGCTCGATATTTTCCAAGGGGACAACCTTCGTGTTAGGTCAGATTGCACAATGTCGAGCCTCAGATAAATTTTGCCTCATAATTTCCAGTCAGTTACAGACGTGAAACGAACAGAAAGCTGTGTTTTATTGCGGACGTTTTTGAGCAATATCACATTCATACATACAATGTTGATAGTACGTCGTACGATCATATTCGTACAGATCATATTTTACCATGTTTTATAACACTTGCACAGTTATGTGTGCATGTTGCCAATATTAGTAGTTTGGCCCTATTATCATTTGGGCAAACCATACAATATCGTGTTTGACTTCTATGCTAGTAATTTGACTCATCATGGATAATCTAATTTGCATCCCCGCCGTCTCTCTATGATAAAATATCAGGCCTTTTAAAAGGTCCCAGCAGAGTATCAATGTTTTTATTCATTATCATGTTATATTGACATCTTTGCGCATCAGCGATATTCTTGTGCATTACTGTATTTTATTGATATCTTTGTGCCTTATCGATATTATTTTTTCAGCAGTGCGTTATTAATATTAAAACACATTTTTCGTATACGAACATCATACGCCCAAGTTGAGGCATACAAGATCGTAAATCTATTTAGCAATTTTTATGACACAGTCATTTTACCAAGGCACTCCCTGATGTTGGAGCCTTGAAGCGCTATAGGCAGGTCAGCGAAATTTACCTATGACACGTACTGATATAGAAAAACTGGTATGACAAATCATTTACCTTTAGGAGGATACAAAGGTCAACTTGATATGGAATATTATGAAACATGACTAAAGCTCTCTAGAAGAAGGTATACCAGCAATCAAAATTTTTTTCAAATTCTTCCATTAAACTATCTCGTATTAGGAAAGAAAAAAATGATGAATCATACACTGTTATAAATATAAGGATGTCAGCTTCAAGTAATATTTTATGGAACTTTATATGGAGTTCTTTGGAAGAAGTTACGAAATTTTTCATACATAATGTTCGGGAAAGCAATACTGTGTAGATAAGTCAATTTTGAGCATTGATTTGGAGTTCTCTACAAGTAGTTAAAACAATTTTGTATGGATTGCACAGGAAAACAATCAAGACCAAGTATGCATGACGTTGTTGGACTATGATTTTCACAACCAAAACTCTTTAGGATAATTTGAGACACGTACTCGGCTTTGTAGCATGATCTCGATCGTTCGCACCTACCATGACGGTATCTTTTCACAGCTCAATCATAAGAAATATCCCAAGCTCGAACGCGGACTGCAACTCAGTCTCAACTCACAACATCTGTTCACATCCTCCTAGAGACGAAGAAGATGTTGTTTATTTTGAGGTACTTAATAAAATATTATACTTAATTTTAATGAATGTTCTGTCCTTTCTAGTCTCGAGGAAGCTACTTGGACACTTCATAAGTCAACTCGACGTCGAGACTAATTCCTTACAAATCAAAGCGAGTAGGTAGGCTAGAATATAAATCTTTCAAAATATCTCAAAATATCTCAAAAGCTTGTCGTACCAGGCTATTGGGGGTTGTTTGAGCATGTATAAACCTTTGCGAGGCTCCGAAACATACCATGGGTGAATCCGGCACACAAATCCCTTAGGTTGCTGCATAAACACTCTCGTTGATATGCCATTGAGGAAGGCATTGTTTACATTAAGCTGTCTAAGAAGCAATTCAACGGTTAAAGCTAAAATGAGCATCTTAAGGTCACTGGTTTTACTACTGGACTGAAGGTTTTAGTGTACTTAATGGCAGGGGTTTGGTAAAAACCCTAAGCTACTAGTCTAGCCCTCGATAAGTGACATTGGCCATTTGGCAATGATTTGAGTCTAAAAATCCTTTTGTTGCCAGCAACATACATTCCTTCATGGCAGGGATCGAGCGAGTGTGATTGTGTAATACTGCTTGATATTTTTCAGCATAGCATGCTTCCACTTAGGGTGAGAGGGGGAGAGCTTACTTGTTGGATCTTAGTTCATGGGTAACAATAGTGATGGTGAGCGTGGATGTTTGTGTGTGATGGAGCGTGAGATATACATTTAAGGATAGGGGAAGGGAGTGGGGATGATAGTTGTGACAATACGTGAAATTGAGGAGGGTGAAGAGACATTGCCCATAGGGAAGCTTGGAGAAGGATGAGTACTTTGAACTGTATGCAGTTGAACGGTTGAAGGAATGAGTTGTCCTAATCATGAAATTTTGGCCAAGGAGAGGGTGTAAGTGAGACAGTTAGTGAAATTATGACAAAATTATGCTTGAAAATAATGTATGTCTGATAGAAAAAAACATCAATGACAATATGCAATTTTCCAGGGGGTGCAAACGTAGATAACCTCTATTTGAAGATGAATAACGTAAAAAGCAAACATAGTTGACCTATATATAATTTAATCTATACTTTTTATAGTATGAAAACAATGCATAACCAAAAGCTTCAAATTTTTTATAGTTGGGTTATTTGTTATAAAGATTTTGAAATAGTGAAATGCTATATAAACAAGGTTGGAAGCCTATTAATGAGAGAAGTTGTTGTTTAAAAGTAAAACCACTGAAACCAGAGGAATATAGAGGCTTAAGATAGGACGGTCAGGCCAGTTTCCATAACATGTTTATATTTCCTCTTAGCTGTACAATTTTGGTAGTGACCATGGGGACAAGTACTATGTCTCAAATAGATGCCACAGAAGTTTAAGAGTTGTGGGAATGACCTAACTCCCCAACCCGATCAAATTGAGAACATCTACTAGGTAGACCACATTGTTTTCAACCATGTTCTTGAAATAGATAATAGTGTTTAAGGCTTCTGATTCAACTTACGTGGGTATATATCAATGTGAAATTAATGAAGTCATTTATGAATGTATGTAGTACTTATATCCTTTTGAGGTTGTGGGAGACGGTCCCCACAGTTCAAGTGAGTGAGTAGTCTTGGAGGTTGGTGATAGAAGCTTGAACATATGAATTTTCTTCTTGGCAAGCATGACAAACAAAAACTTTACCAATACTTGGTTTTAAGCTCAATTGTTGCAGGATGATGCGCAATCATAAGGTCATAATGTCAATCATAAATGACGCGACCATAAAGTCAATATGTCGATCATAAGGGATGTGAACAGATGGACCATAATCTCATAATCCCGATCATAAGGGATGCGACCATATGGCCAATATTCCTATCATGAGGGATGCAACTATAAGATCATAATATGGATCATAAGGGAGTCGACCATAAGATTATTGTGCCTATCATAAGGGATGCAGGCATAAGGTCATAATGCCTATCATGAGGGATTTGGCCTCACGTCATTATTTCTAGAGGTGGCCTTATCCGGGTCTGCATTTTAGTCTTTTAAAGGAGAATAGGGTTGTGTGGGCCGTAATGGGGGAATATGGAATTTTTGTCCCTTCATAGTTTGCCCCCACTTAATGAATCCGTCTGAAGACTTCAGGCTCTTGAATTATGTCAAAGGATTCTAGCGCATCTTTGTCAAATTGGTTGTTTGGGTTGATCATCATCATAGCAATATGATGATCATGTGATATGGTCATTATGTGGTCATTCGAGAATTGTGTGAATCTCACAACTTAGACCATTCAAAATTGTGACAGTGTGTCAAGAATGTCATGAGGTCGTTTTGGCGTTTTGAATCTCTTCTCTATTTTGGACCTAGTGGCATGATTGTTTTAATGACGTTCCACCATTTTAGACTCCTATGATTTGGCGAAGTGACATAATTGTCAAAAGGTCCTTTGACAAGTTCTATGACGCCGTTAGGTTATCTTTGTTGTGCATGGTCATCTTGCTTTTCATCTTCTTCCATTGGTTGGATGACTTGGCCTTTGACACTTTATTTCATGGTTTTAGGTCAAATGGTAGAATGACCTATTTTGGTCACGAGCTTAGGCATCGGATTTGGGGTCATCGTCAGACCATTTGGCTTGTTCGTGTAATGTCTCTCACACAATCAGTTCCTATCTACCTCACACGATCATTCCTTAGGTTGCTCAGCGAATCTTCAGCTCGTTTCAGTCTCACATAATTAGTTCCATGGTCAATCAATGCCGACCTCCTAAAAAATGTCTCTGTCTGATTTAGCATCAAAGTACATCTTTCATATGGGAATTTTTAACCAGTTTACTCTTCATCTGAGTCCATATTACCATGTCTTGAAGTCAAGGTATATGGATAGGGATCTGTGTGCTCTTTGTCTGAATGAAAGGTCAAGTCTTAGCGTGGTAAAGCCTTGAATGAGCGGTGTAGTTGCGAGGGTGAATTATGATTTCGTTCATTTATATTCTCACTTGCGCCTCGTTCTAACTTAGATTTCTAGAGGCTAATGTCATTTGGATGTTTGAACCTCATGCCTGACTAATACGTTTATCTTCGCTTAGGTTGTCATTAATATGATAACACCTAGTTGTCTCAAAGCAGCATGACTCTTAGTGGGCTAAGGGTCGTGACTAGGTAGGGCCTGATGCCGAATTTATCAAATTGAGAATTTGAAGCCTGACCTCCTCGGGTGAAGACTTAATGTCATACTCTGATGAGTCAAGACTCTACGGGCTAAAAGCGTGACTATGGCCTGATTGTATATCTACATGGGGCTAGGACTTTCAGCGCACAGGGGGCGAGGACTTTCAACACTAATCGTAAGAACATGGGCGGTGGGTGCCTGACTTCTTATAGACATGTCTTTAAGTCGGCGTTGTTGTTCACTTATTATGGCTACACATCTGTCTTTGTTGACTAAGAAATTGTCCATTCTTGGCCTGTGAACTGCTTTATGGTTGTATGATGTTTTTACTCATCCAAGACTTGTCTAATTGTACAAATCAGGCACTATCTTTCTTGAGTGAATATTAGGCTTTATTTAATTTGACTAACTTGCTACAAGATTAGAGTTCGAGACTTTGAGCGCCGTCGTTCAAAATAAATCCTTCCTGCTTCCTTATTTTCTCTTGTTGTCTAGTTAATCTCGGTACCTTTTCTTTTCTTGTATGTACCTGTGTGTTCATTATCTCTGTCATATTCATCTCGTCTTTTCCTAGTGTATTCATTATCCTGGTTGTACCCGTTTCCCTACAACTTCTACTATCTAGTTTGGGGAGTCTCACCTCGAGCTCATGTCCTTGCTTTCAGTCTCTGAGCTGTGTCTTGAATGAGAATTTTTTCCGTCATCATCACCCTTCCATATTATTCCAGCAAAAAGGATTTTTGCACCTGCTTAAAGGTCACCTCCATGGTGATTGGATCCTCCAATACCATTGATTCACAAATGCGAGAATTCAGAAAGAGGCCATAAAGGCGACAACAATGTAGAATCCTGGCAGTTCAAAATTTCCATTTTCTCTCCAATAATTAACCTAATGTACTCTTTAAAGCTCTCATCGACACCTTGTATGATCGTGTAAAGATGGCAAGATCGACGAGGAACTTTCTTGCTGATGTTGTTTTGAGTCACGAATACTTGTGGGAGTTGGTGAAAGGATATGATTGACCCTAACTCCAGTGTGTTGAACTAGGTGAGGGTCTACCTTGTGAGGCTAGAAGCAAAAAGTCAGCATAGCATTGTGTCCAACCTGTCATGAGGAATTTCTATTGAGGTCATGGCCTGTTCGTTATGGGTGACATGGTCGAAAAGATCCTTGGAGCCACTGCAAAACTGGAGGGTTGGCGTGGTGAAATGCTTCGATCATTGGACCATAATTATATCCTTTATGAATGACACCTCAACCAGGCCTTTGATAGTGTTGAAGTATACACTACCCGAGCTACTTGGGTCTGTGATAGTCAAGCCTCTAACACTAACTTGATCAAGACCAAGACCTCCACCATGTCAAGACCTTGCCATAACATGTCACATCATTAGAAACCGCAATGTGTGTGCAGACTGTCACAAATTACACCTACATTGTCCAAGTCAGTATCCAAGAAGTCAACACTTGCAATCCTTGGCTAAGGCTTCTCCATCTCATCTTTTACTATTCTGTGAAGGTGTCGCCATGGCAAGATTGCTTAGTTAATTTGGTGGTCACTACCGTCTAAAAATGGTTACATAAGGAATAGTCTAAATGAACACCTAAGAAAGAGAGAAAGCCTTCTCTCAATCATTGCTTTGTAATCAATTTTATTCTCTTGGAATTAGTTGGTTATATTAGTGATTAATCATGCTTTTAGTTACTTGTATTAGTAACTAATATTGCCTAAGTTTATCTTACATATATGTACTTGCTAATGATGTAATCAATTGAGGATCTAACAAAAAAAATATGGGAAGCATTTCATCATCATCGTCATATTCTTTATTTAAGATTTCACCTAAATATAACTTTGTATTAGAGCCTTGGCTACTCCCTCATTCTCAGACCTAAATGCCTGAATACTTGAATCCTCCACAAAAAGAACCAACGTAGACACAAACCCTTTTGCCAACACCCTAAGGTCGTAGCTATCCACCAAAGTTTACATAATAGTACATGGTATTACCAGCTTCATAAATAACTCGTTGATTGGTTAATATTCATAATGAGTGATAGAGTCTTAGGCTCTATGTTGCATTATAAGACTCCTAATGCCGTGTGGGTTGCACTTGAGAGAACATTTGATAATAGGTCTAAGGCCAAGCATCTAGAGCTCAAGAATTTCCTCCACACCACATGAAAAGAGGATAAAACCATTGCTGGCTATGTTGATGCAATGAGAAGAACATATGAATACCTCTTTGCTGTTGGGGATCCAATACGCAACCAAGATCTCATCCTTCACATTTTGATGGCTTGGGCCTAAAATATGATCATTTGGTTGTCAACATCCTTCATAATATTGAAAGAGAGACTTCTCTAAAAGCTAGGCTGCTCTAAAAGCTAGGCTGCCCTGAAAGCTAGTGTTCGTCTAGCACAAGATATCAACCAAAACAACAATAAACAGTTCATCAAAAATCAGAACAAATAATGGCCAAACCAAAACTCCAAAAATACATCTTTTAAGGAAGAAGTACAAACTCATTTATAGAGGAGGAAGGAGAGACATAAGAGATAGACACACCATAACACTAGAGTGACTTGCCAAATTCATAACAAATAAGGTTGTATTGTCATTAATTGTTGGCTTAAAAAATGACAAAGGATCCTAGGCCAACTTTGTTTTTGGACATAACCAACAACTTTACCCTGAACCCTTGGCCTCCTACAAGTCAAAAAATAGAACTGAAGGACCATGGTTTGTTGACAGTGGAGGCACTCACCACATTACCAATGATCTAAGCAAGCTTAGAATCACAAATGAATCCAGTGTTTAGACATTGTAATAGTGGATAATGGGGCTAAGCGTGATAATTCACACACTGGCACTGGCATCTTTGGCATTAAAATTTGGCCTCAAGAGTTCCTAAAATCTCAAATAAAATTTATTAGTGTAGCTATTTAGCACAACATAACCCTATTTTCATCGAGTTTTACTCACACTTTTTCTATGAACAGCTGACGCCAATGATGGACATTTGAGATGAAGTGGCTAGCATATCTTTTACAACTAGGATAGATGATGAGAATGTCAACTCTAGTATTGCGTATAATGCTCTTGTAGAAAATTCCTAAGCGAATGATTTTTGTTCCCTTTGGCACAATAGACTTGGTCACCCCTCTGCCAAATTCGTTTATCATCGACATTATGAACTTATGGTCATGTCCCACATGATAGAAATAATGACATTATGGTTGCGTCCTTTATAATCAGGATTATCACCTTATCATTGTGTCCCTCACGATAGGAATAATGACCTTATGGTCGTATCTTTTATGACTGGCATGATGAACTTATGGCCGCGTCCCTTAAGATCGGCGCTACGACCTTATGATCCTGTCCCATATGATCAAAATTATGACCTTACGGCCACATCCCTCATGATACATATAACGACCTTATGGTTGCATCCCTTATCATTAACATTATTTCCTTATAGTCATGCCTCTGATGCAACATAATGACCATATGGTCGCGTCTCTTATGATTAACATTATAACCTTATGACCACAACCCTCATGATAGGATTAATAAGTTTATGGTTGCATCTCTTATGATCGATATTATGACCGTATGGTTGCGCTCTTCATGTTAGGCATAATGACCTTATGGTTGCGTCCTTTATGATATGTATAATGACATTATGGATGTGGCCCTTATCATTGGCATTATGGCCTTATGATCGTGTTCCATTATCATTGGCATTATGACCTCATAGTCATATCTCATATAATCATGTGAAAGACACACAACACAGTCGCAAAATAATTTCCCTTACCAAGTCCACCCATGCTAAAGAGACTCATATATCTAGTTAACATCTTCCCATTACTAGGAGAAGCTTATAAAAAAGGATTCTCCCTTTAAGGAGTTAATAAAGGATAAACCTCTTCCATTCTAGAAGAAAGGGAGTTTGAAATAACTAAAAACAAATATGAAGCTCTTCATATTCTTTAATAATTATGGGGTCATTTCATATTTCTAAGTAAATATGAAGTCTTTCTGTATTTTTTAATAAATGTGGAGCCATTTCTTATTCTAATAAAAGAATCCTAAAAATAGAGAAGATTGACCTCATAAATAGGTATGGCATTGCACACTCTCACTATATTGTTATTTCGCCCCACTCACTCATTGACTTGAGTGTCAAAGTCTATTATTATAGGCACCACAACGGTGTTCATCAAGCATCCTCAAGTGATGCGTGGCAGTATCCTCAATAATTGATTTTTTGACATCTACAATTGATATCCTAAATTTATTTTCTTGGAAAGATGTGCTGGGATTGGTAGGTTTCATAATTAGCTAAAATATAAGTTTGAAGCACGAACGGTTCATGGGTGGAATATAAAAAAAAATTCCATTAACTTATTTCATCGAATGAAATAATTTAAAATCGAACAACCTACGATTATGCATACACGATGTTAAACAAGAAGATAAGGTTAGAAATAATTTTTGACCTATACTTTGATATGAGATCTATATTTCTGAACTGACAGAATTCAATCGAGCGTTTTTTGGGTTCTTCAAGCTTTGGGATCCGAATCACGCACTTAAACTCCAAGAACGATTTGTGAATTTTGTCCACCAGCAACCACCTGTTAATTTCAGAAATATCTCTCACGAAAATTTTATGTAAGAATTTGAGTGTGGGCTCTCAAAACTATTGAGGAAAAAAATTGAATAACTCTCAATCGGCGACAATCACTAGGGATGGGAGAAAACTCTTTTTCTATGTATCTGATATGAGATCTGTGTCTCTATTTCTCTATCTGCAATCAAATTGTTATTAGATATTTATAAAATCTGATTTTAGATATTTACAAATATACCCATATATTCTAAATTTTTGAAAATTCACCCCCATATATTTAAATTGCCGAAAATCAGTATATCTACACAATGTTAGAGTTGTATCAAAATTTATCAATCCAATGGATAGATTTAATTGATCTTTATCAATTAATTAATTAGTTTATTTTTATTTACTAATTACCTAATAATTAGAAAATAATAAACTAATTAATTTCAATACAAATAATCATACTTAATTAATCAAATGACATCACTTATGACATATAGGTGTAGGAAATATGCATTGACACCAAAATACATTTTGATCCAATTTACTTCATTTCTCTATTCCTGTTCTCATGAGCTATTTCTGAGATCAGATGGACCTACAAGAACAAAGATAAGGATTAAAATGCCCAGTGAATTTATCTCCATAAATTCTGACCTATTTAATCCTGACATCGTACTACTCCACTATAGGTTCGATGTCGAATCAACTATCGATTTATGCGCGCTACTTTTCTGTCGGTTTAAATAAACCCTTTTTATTTTCACGGTCTATAGAATATTTTAACATAATACCCATCATGAATATCAGTAACAAGATTGAAATGTAAAACTACTATTTTACCCCTCTTGTATTATTTTCTTAACTCCTTTATTGATTGTGAATAAGAAAGACATAATACTGAATTGTTTCATACAATTCACAAGTCTTAATCAATGAATCAATTCATTGAATACCTGGCCAGGTTAATTTATTCACACAACCATCAATAAAGCATAAGGTGAATTGTTGCTCTCATAATCCAACCACGTAACTCTAACTTAATTGAATTACAATCCTAACAGTTGAGGTATTGCCCGTTGATTTGAACTCACTCATTTGACATATCAAAGATTGCAACTAATTAATTCAAGTTACGTATTGACCTCAGAATTAATGTAATTATGAAAATACCCTTAAAGTGTAACAATTAGATTTAGAGCTAGGTAAACATTTTTTAGCTCTAAACTAATTTATTACTAGTCTGTTCAACATGTTCATAACATGTCTAAGTTAACAGTTTGAGTCTCCACTCCCATGCCCCATCACTGGTATCCATTGGTTCAACCTAATAGTCGTAATTAGATTCGATTGCCTAGTCGATCTTAAGACTGCGAATATCGTTCTAAATTTTCTTAGAAGAGTTCGTCTGGAGACGTCTCTATCTCAACTATTCGTTCGTTGATAAAAGTTCCAGGACTTGAGTAATTTACAAATACACTTTAATTTAAAATAAAACTTTCAATTTATTCAATCACGCTTTTTCTTCATCACCTACAACTTCTGTTATTTTCCTCACAAGCGATGATTTAGAAGATGATCATGCGACCCATACAATATGTTATTTTCTTTTCACAAAAGTTATTAATCTGATATCATGCCTAGTATCATAGGTGTGGAATGTAAAATTCTAATGAAGGGCTTGTTACCCTTTTATGATGGGAACCCAATATCCTTTTAGTGTTAATGACATAGGATGGAAGAAATAACATGAAGAGAGTTCCCTTAATTTTGATAGTGGGAAGTCTTAGGCTTGTTATATTTTACATTAGATCACATGTATATTTCACAATAGGCTTAGTTAGCATATATCAGTTGGATCTAGGTTAAGTTCATTAGATAGCTATAAATGATATACTCAAGTATCTTATGAGAATGAGGAATTATGTTCAATAACATTAATGTCTGAGAAATAAGTAAAAATAAATAAATAGTTATTACATGCCACTTTATGGACATATTCCAACAAAATGTTGAGTTATTTATCTAGTTAACTTTTTCACTTGTGTTGCTATTTTCTTTTCTCTTTTCTTAGTTTGATGGGATAGTTTCCCGACTTGATGATACCTTACCATACTTTTATTTTTTTCATCTTTCGTGTTTGACATTTACAAGTGTTTTTCTGTGTTCGATATTTACAAGTGTTTGTTATGTGTTACAATTGTCTGATATTTACAATTTAAACTACACTTTACGATACTCCCTTAGATGATGAAAACTATAAATTTGGACAAAGAATGAAAATTACTTATGTTCCTATTTCACTTGGTTTAGATGGACTGATTATGTGTACCTTACTTTCATTTGGTTTTACTTCCATTTTCTCTAACTAGCTTTCATCCTGTATAGTTTTATTCGAACACTCCTGCATATTTTGATTTTCAACTTGAAAGGTGTAAGATTGTAAGTGTTGTTATAAGGGTCATTGGGAATTTTTTGTATGACTGCCCATATATGAAGCCTGTCCCAAGGTCTGGTATTTTGCATCACAAGCTTTCATATAGATATTTTAGCTGAGATTTGTTCTTGTAATTTGATAATATTTCAGCTAAAACATTTTCAATGTTTGATAATATGCGCTCACTTTACACTAAAAAATGGAAACCCTAGCTTGAAATATGAAGAAAGTTTGCAAGAGGAGAGTCAACGAAGGGATCAATAGTCTTCCATCAGTAGAGGCCCATGCATGTGTCTTCGTACACCTTTCTATATATTCTATTGTTCTCTCGAAATTCCTAATCGTTAGCAAAGAAAGAAGCCTACTTGAATAAGGCTTCCAAAAGGATCAAGCCTACATCGAGCAGGTTGACGCACTTTATGTTATTGCAGGTATCAGTATAAAGAGGACGCCTGAATATAGTAAGAAACATTCCTTTTTTTTCATTTACAAAAGATTCTCTTGATTTCACGCTTGGAATCTATCTTTTCAATTAAGTTTAATAAAAGAGAAAGTGAATATTCTGCTTGTGTATGATTGTATGATCTATCAACTTTTTAAAGTTTCAATTGATTATTAATTTGTCACCGATTTGCCTTGTTGTGTCATGTGTAGTTGTTGAAGCATACTTTAAGGCTTCAAGTATGGATGGTTCTCTTGACTTGTTAATTTCTCAAACTCACGGACATACTTGAAGTATTTATATTTATTCTTGGATCATACATGAAGACTTTTAGTTTTGAAGACCTCTAAACTTGTCAAGTTCTATAGTTCATAGACATACTTGAAGTCTTCAAGCCCTAGTAGACCCGCTAAATGGTGATTCCACATGGAATCTACCTCTTTGAACTAAGCCAATTTTGGAGCCGCCTTGTGATAATTGAACAAAAGGGATTGGCATAGCAAAGAATTATCCTGATCTTAAAATCTAAGTATTAAAAAATGTAATCTATGTCAGAATGAATATAAAAATCATACCCCTAATTCATGAACCCCAAAAATCAAATCTCTTGTATCATGATCATTGTCTACACGAGAATTGTACCCTCGACTACCCATGAAACTTTGAAAACTATGAGAAAGTCATTGCCTCCATGCCTTCATTCACCGTCGCAGACGACCTTCTGCTGATTTTTGCTACCATCGTGCACCTCCCTGCCTTTACTGCAACCATTGCGTACCATTGTGAAACATGAATCTACATTTCACAATCTTCATCTTATTCCTTAGGTCATCAATAGATTACCAGTGTGTGGGCACTTAGAAGGAAAACTCACTTTTTCTTCCCTCTCAATTTTCGGTTAGGGAGAAGATTAATCTCCTTAGGGTTTTCTCTTCTATCACTAATTAGCTTTAATCTATGAGAAATACCTCATATTTATAGTGAAATCCAAAAGTCAGGATTAACTCTAAATTATCTCTTAACTAAAGCTAGTTAAATTGATTTTAATCAATAATATTTTTCATCACTAGAATTAGGAGTGACTTATTTGACTACTTGATATCCATGTGTACCTATTTATTATCGTTACAACAATACCTATAACCCATAAGTTAACTTAGGAACCATAAGGAAAAAAACCCTCATGACTAATAATTAATAAAATCTAACTACCGAGTCCATGATTCAAATTATTAATTATTACTTACGATTTCTTCCACTATAATAATGTAATTCAACTCTACTCTTATTTTATATTACTCGATAAAATTATCATCGACCTATTATTCATTATGTGTTGCCCCTCCATAGTATAGCATTGTGTATAATTAAGTAAAGTGCTATCAAACTAATATATACACCTCCTATTCCTTTACTTTCAAATCTCATTCTACTAATCAACTATGATAATATCCATATTTTATGCTTGAATTATAATTGTCAAATCTCTAATTAAACCATTAGAGATACTAAGTACTTAGATTGCTATGATCACCCAAACGGATTTTGTCAAAAGGTACAATGTCACTTACTTAAAAGTGTTTATGGACTCTACTATTAACTATGCATTTTCACTATCTAAAAACTCAGTCATCCAACCTACAGATATATTAACTCAAGCATAGCAGATCAAAACAAATGAGCCATTGAATACGAGTTCATAACTCTCTTAAGAATAGGAGCATTCATAATATAATGATGATGACTTATGATTTTCATAAGATAGTACTTTACTAAAAACCAAACTCATTAGTCCATTCAATGCATACCAAACTCACTAGCACATTAACCAGGTACTCCACTTAGTGATCAAGAAAATTCTCCTGACATTTATACTACAGTCTATCTTAGTAAAGTGCATGGCTTCACTAGACTGTGAATAATGAACGTGTTCAAGTCTTATAGAACTTTTGGTTAAATGTCTTATTCCTAAGAGCTAAACTCTATAGGACCTATAAACAAAAACCTTTTATAATAATGTATTACAGTTAATATAAGAATAAACTAGTTATTATTAACCAGAATTAAATGTCTCTGTAAGTACAATTGAATTTCAGTGTTTTCAGGACACAATCCTAACAATCTCCCTCTTACCTTAAAGCACGTCTAAAACGAGCTTCACTACCATGTTCTCTACATGTGACCCCAAGAAATTCATGGCTAAAGTCTCTAATGGGTCTACTAGGCTCTCTGATGAAGTTGTCTTATGGAAAAAAGTTAGATTTGTATACCCAACTTGTATGAGATTATTACCATTATAGACAAAAATTAATTCATGAAGGGAAAGACTTCAACAAAGAAAAAACAAGTGCAAGATTTAAGGTAGGTACCACAACTATTATCTAAAAGAGGCCACAAGTGTTAGAGATTGTGTCTAATATTGAATACTTTAGAGATTGTGTCTGATATTGAATACTTGACTTTATGTAGGCAACAATTGATAAGTTCAAGAATATGAGAAAAAAGTCAGACCTCTCATACTTGTGGCCGTAAAGGATATGCTCGATTGACTAAGGAATTGGTAACACGTGTATAGTTTTTTTTGTTGAAGTTGTAAAATTCCTATTTATAGTTAGACATGTGTTCTTTTGTTTACAAAAAATAATAGTTCTGATCCAAGCTCGATGTATGGGTTGAAGCACATAAGAGAAAAATTGTAGTGAATGTAGAAGTTGATGAGGCTATTGTAAATACATTACCTATATATGATTGGTTGGATAGGTTTCATAAATTTCATGTTTAACATGAAATTAAGTTCAGGCTGAACATCCTAAATGTGTTATACAAAATTTAAATGATGATGGTCTAGGTAAAGTTATTAGGCAAAGAAGGTCACATACGTGTGAGAGGACTTGGAAATGGAGTTACATCTACAACATTTAACGTTTTAAACCAAAATGATTCTAAGATGATGGTGTTAAAAGATAAGTGTGATATGGTTACCTACAAAATTATAGCTTGGGAAGGTAAACACCTATCCTTTGTTGGTAGATTACAACTCGTACAGTCTATGCTTATGGCTATGAGGGTTTCTGGGCTGGCCTCTTTTTCTACCTAAAAGAGTCTTGAGAGACATTCAGTCCATCCTCAGTAAATAACTCTAATCAGGAAATTCTATGAGGCATTCTTACTTTGAAGTTTCTTGGATGGATGTCTTCCAGCCTTAAGAGTGTGGTGGTTTTTGCTCTCTTGGAACTCAACAACTATTGTCAAACACCTCTAGTAACTCATCGCCAACTTTGATGGATCCCTTTGGAGAAAATGGTGTAATACCCATGTTATTAAGAATGTCACTATTTTCACTATAAGAGTGCCTAATGACTACTCTTGGGTGTGGAGGAAGCTCCTTAAGGCCAAGAACTGGTTCACTAACTGTTGTTATGCTGGGATTGGTTATGACATGTAAACCTCCCTTTGGGGAGACCCTTGGCACAAGCTTGGTATTCTGTTGAATAGGTTTGGGAGGAGCCTAACCCTTGACATAGTTTGGACTGTCGACACCAAGGCTAGTATGGTTATTAGGGATGGGAATGGACACTGGCATGTTACAAACTCTTTTACATTTATTTCTATCAAAGAAGCCTCTGCTAGTATCCACTTTTGATAGGTGGATTTGACACCTTGCTCCTGATGGTTGGGGCTCTACCTCTTCTGCCTACTATGTTTATAGGCAAAATGCTCCTATGGTGAATTGTGGAGGTTTGTTTTAGTTTTATTGAAATAAACATGAGCACAGTTTCATTAGCTGGCTTGCTTGCCAGAATAGGCTGTTTACCAAGGACAAACTTGATAATTGAGGTATTATTGTTGATCCTGGCTGCATCCTTTGTTGTAATTATGTTGAAAAAAGAGATAATTTATTTTATTATTTCTTTTCTAGTTTTATTTGGTCAACTATTACTCAAACTTGATCTCAATTGTAGTGCATGTTATTGTGATCAAATGCTTGAGTGGCTAGTTACCAATACTAGAAAAAAGGACTTTAGGTGCCTTATTATTAAGCTTGCTTTTAACTCCTTTATTCATAATTTGGGGTGAGAGGAATGCTAAGAATTTTGAAGGGAAAACTAGGGATAGGACTAGCATTGTTAAGGCCATTGTGTCAATTCTCTTAAAGATAGACTATGGAACCTAAATTCCCTCCCTGACTCCCCCACAAATAGAAGGCTTATTACCAGTTGGAGCCCTCCCCCCAATTTACTTGGTAATCCTACTTGAGGCCTTGTTGTTGTCCTGGGGTTTACCCATGTAGCTTGTTCTCTTTCTCTGGATATATTTGGCTTTTATAAAAAAAACTTGAAGGAGGTGAAGTCTATGCTCATCATTTTTTTCAAATATAAGATTTAGGTAACAAAAAAAGTTTGATATCATTATTTATATAATTGATTGACCTTTTTAACTAGTGCTTTTGTTTATTATTTATTAGGGACATCAGTGCAATCAAAGAGATTCACAATAAAATTCAACTATACCTTATCTTGTGGTAATGTTCATTTGATAGTAATTGTAAATCCTGGTTATTTATGTTTTTGATCTTTTATGCTTATACTTATTTTATTGATCTATTAATAATGTGTAAACACTAATGTACCAACATACTTAGGTATGTGTAAATTGGTGGTTGGATTGGTTCGGGAGAAGTAGTCGCTAGAGGATGATGGTCATTAAATTATCCTACATACTTTGTTCATCTCGTTCTCATCATACCTAATGTTGTGAGAGTATGGGTTGATGTGGTAAAGAATCCCAAAGCTTTTTTATGGAGGGCAAATTCTTATAGACTTGCATTGAAGATTCTTTAGGACCTACAATTGCATGGCCCATAGACAAAATTTATTGTTTGGTGAGATTCAATATTTCATTATGAGATCAGTATAGAAAATGTGTTGCTATAGTGTGGTCTGATTTTTATTGAGATAAATTGAGATAAGAATCAACTCCTTGTTCTGTGGCGAAAATTGAAATTAAGGCACTGAATTTTGTTGAGTTATAGCGGGTGGGGGATGTTAGAGGATGAATTATGTACGATTATGCATGTTTTGAGGTTTATGAGGCTGAATTTTGTCATTTTACCACTGTTAATTGAAATTTGAATTTCTTTGAGGCTGAATTTTGTCTAGTTTGCATGCTAGAGTCAGGTGATAGGAAAGTTGTTATTTTAAATGTTGGTAACACATGCTTTAAGGTGTAAGAATTCTCTTTGAGGGTGGGAAGGGGCATGGGTGGACGAGTTGCTTTGGGGAATGATGTCAAGTTATGCACACTTTGAGGTTTGAGAGGTAAATTTTGTCATTTTACCCTTATTAATTGGAATTTAATTTTTCTGAGGCTAAATTTTGTCAAGTTATGTATGCTAGAGTCAGTAGGTTCAATGTTGGTAACTTTAATGATCTTAGGTTTAATATTGGTAACTAAGTTCTCTTCAAAATGTAGGACATACAATGACTTGACGCTTTATAACATGGACATCAAAGTTTAAAGATTTAGGCTTTAAGGGTTATATGATATTTAAGTGAGCTTATGAAGTTATTTTGTTGTATTTGTGAAATTTTTAGATGCTTTTAATTTTTTGGAACAAAATGATGATACATGGATAATTAGTTCTTTTTTATTCTATGGAAGTGAAATGACATATTAATGCTATTAAGTATCTCATTGATAATGTATATAAATTTGAATGTGTTGAATATGTGTAAAATAGGTACATATAAATTGACTATAAAAATAGCATTTATAAATTGACAGTAAAAGTAATTTATGAGAGGTATTATACATTGCCAACCACTATTCCATAAGGTTCAATGAACCTAATGGTATCTCCTTTCACAGGAATAAAAAACACGTGAATGATAATTTTATAATGGTAAAAAAACATGTTAAAAATATCTGATGGAGGCTGTAAAACCCTATTCAAAAGCATGCTATAGGAGCCAAAAAAGTGCTGTAAAAAGTAAAAACAACGACATTCATCATAGCGATAAATCGCGCTATAGAAAATGTAGACTTTTCAAAGGTTGACTAACATGCGGGTCGAGAGAACGCTGTGAATTACTCTTCACAGGGGTTTTCACCTCTTACGGAATCCCATATATTTTGTAGTGTATGTAGTTCAGGATAAGCATGCCATTTTATATTTTAGTCTTGAAAAGTATTTAGCTCTAAGAAATGAAGATGACTTTTCTAAAGTCTTTAATATGATTAACTCAGTCAACATAATTTTTATCATTGACATTTAACTATGCATCATTCATAATGGTAAAATGCCATCTACATAAAGCCTAAAAAAACTAGTATGAGTTTTTCATCCTTTCTCTTGTACTTATATGGCTTCTTATGATCTTGATCAAAATAAAAAGTTTGATTCCATGATAACCATAATATTCCAAGTCCTTAATGCATGCTTAATACACAATTAGACTAATGCATCATGTGTATCATAATTTCTGGCCTTTTAAATACAACTCTAAAGATTGAGATATAAAACTTCAAGATTTTCATAAAATATAGCATTCTTGACATCGATTTGCAGAGACTCGTAAACACGATAAGTTGCAAAGGACACAATATCTCTTATTGTTACGAGCACGGATATTAGTAAAAATGATCCGTTATACTCAATATCCTTTCACTGAGTAAGCCATTTTACACTAAGCCTAGCCTTGAAGGTCATGACCTTGCATCTACATCTTGCTTCCCCTTGTAGATCTCTGGCATATTAATTTATCATCGATACATGGGGTTTCAATAGCTATTGCAGCAAAGATCTGCACATTTTGTTTAAGAAACTTTGTCAGCTCTGTCTTTTCCACTTCGGCTAGTTATGCCCCTATCCTCATTTTTTTCCATTACCGATGTCCATGAAATATGTTTCACTGGAAACTTCATATCTAGGATTTCCCACACTGTGCTCCTTGTTGGATAGTTCCTATTGGTTAGCTATTTCTTTCCCTTTGTTGGAAATGAAAGCTTCATGTTTCTTGATGGAATTAAGCACCATTACAGCCACAAAAGCGTGCAGCCTCCTGATCTCCCTTAAATGTCCTAATGACTTATGGTGAGGGATACTTCAGTGTTTGATAGTAGGTGGACGGGATAACTTTCATCTTGCGGATCCAGATCCTCCCCAATATGGCATTTTAGGGTGAAGGTACATCTATTACCACAAAATCTGTGACATGATTAAATGACTCAGCATATATTGGAATCCCTTTAGAGTAAGTTATAGTGTCACTAAATCCAATTAGTGGTTGGCCACCATTGGTCATTTTGTATGTGATATGTATGCAAGTGCATGTATCATTAACAAGTAATGATAAGTGAGTGTCATTCTCCACAGAGATTGATGAAAAATAGATTAGTTAATCAAATCAGAGCTCAAATCGAGGTTAATTAGTGTAACATCAATGAATTGGATGTTTAAAGTAATCTAAAGTAAAGACAAAGTAGTACTAATTGAAAATGAGATCAAATAGAGTAATACTAATGAGAAGCGAGATAAAATAGAGCAAGAGTTGTGCAATCAATAATTAAGTGAGCTAGAATGAATAAATCCCCTTGTTATTACTAACCTTAATTAAATATATTCAAACTGTTGTAGCTTACCCAATAGCATTAAACTTAACTCAATTGTGTGCAAACCTTAATCAAAATTAACTTATTCCAAAGCCAATGTGAGACTATAAGTATTTTATCTAGTTGTTGGGTCTATGAGGTGAGTTATATATGCTTATATTACTCATAAATTACTTAGATTACTAACGAATCAAGTGAACAAGTATCATCCAAGCTAAATCTATTGAATTAAACCTTTCCAAAATTTAATCCAATGGATTTCTCGCAAATGATGGCTAATCAATTAGAAAGAATAAGTAATTAGATCACTTGAATAAAATGTCATTAAGAAACTTGCAATTTGAACTTCATTAATTAAATTTAAAAACTCCAAGGTTCATTAAACATCCTAGCTTAAAAGGGTTTAGCTCATAATGAGCTTTAGCATAGATTCAAGCGCCGTTATAGCCCCTAAAATGCACGGAAACTTAAAATTGAGAAGATACACTAAATTGAATATCCTCTTTCTTGTCTCTTCCTTGCATCATCTCTTTCCTTTTTCTACCATTTTCTCATTTCTTCTCTACAATTTGTCTCCCTTCACCTCAACAAAGTGTGAGCTCCCCGTTCAAAAATGACATACTTCCTATAAATAGAGCCTCTAAATTAGGGCTTCAACCTCAAAAGAGGACATTTGTAATGGAGCAGCAAGGGCTGGCCACCACTTGAAGGAAACAACGCCAATTAGATAACTATTTTTGAGGGGCACGAGCTCTTATTCTCCTTTTGAAGTACTAGCTGGACTAAACGATAAACCTCATTGCCAAGTGTGCATGCTGCTGTAGCGATGTAGCTTCCCCATGCTACAGAATCCGTTTAGTCGACTGCTCTCCTTAGAGGCCTACACAAAGTATGAATTAGTGCACGATCTGCCCAATTAATGCCAAATAAGATATAAAGTAGCCTAACCCTAAGAATAGAAATAAAATAGGCAAATGAAAAAACTAAGGCTAGGAACTAATACATCACCCTTAAATTCCTAATGAAATAAGCTTGAAATTCAAAATTTCTTAGAGTTATCTCGCCCCCAAACTTAACACATTACTCGTCCTCAAGTGATGACAAATAAGACAAGCAATAACCAAGCAAAGATTCAAATAGACACCTATTTACCACCCACTAGGCTTCGACTCCTAGGGAAAACCAAAACTTTAAGGCCTTTAGATCATCATGCTAACATAACAATTTATATTAAAAAAATCTCAATCTTTACTCTTAAATAAAACTAATCGGAGTACAAGCCTATTCCCAACAATGAGTGTGTGCTAGATATTAGAGTTTGCTCTCTCAAAATGCTTAAGCTACTTTAAACAAAGATCCCAGGCTTAAGTTTAGCACTCATACTTTTCCTCTTAACCCAGCAAACGAAACAACAAGTATACAAAATTCATCAAGCAGAAGGGACGTAATTACAACAATAAAGCACATAAGGCAATGATATATTGAGCTGCATTTTATTGATCCATTGACTTCTTTCTCATCTTTTTCTTTTTCTATTTTACTTTCAATGCAATTAGAATATCTCTAATGTTACACTACCCTTTGACATGAATGGTAACATTTGTGATGAAGACACTCGGTTACTGAGCAATATAACAAGCAAGGATGCTTACATTTTTATTTTCACTTTTGCTACAGCAGGCTTATTTCTCTAGCTACCTTTTGACACGAATGACAATATTTGTGGTGAAGACACTCGGTTATTCATCAGCCTAAAATAGAGGAGTCGTTCTAACTTTATTGGTTCTTTTCTCTTCCTTTTCTCTTCTTCTTTCTTTTTTTAGCTTGCTTTTCTTTAAGTCAATGGAAGCATCATAATTACATTCAGCATTTCTCAACAATAACTCTTCCCTAAACTTGAATATTAAACACTCTGGCACCTTATATTCTTGCTATTTTCTTGAAGTTTTAAAAGATAAGCCTAAACATCAAGCCTCTCTTAAGTTTAAAGTAACCTAAACCTCCAAAGAAGCTAACTTCAAGCTCTAAGTGCCAAAGTTAAGGGGACTTGACTACACACTCAAGATGTAGCATTATCCAATGGAAAATTTCATTAAGTTCTTTTTTTATATGCTTTTATCTTTTAATTGTTAAGAAAGCAACTTCATGACGTATATTAAATATTAAAACACTAAGACACATATCCTAAAACTAAACATTTGAAATAAAGATAGGGCATATAACCTTCTCCTCTAAACTTAACAGGTGTATTGTCCCCACTACACACAGATAGAAAATAGAGATACCAACGCAAGGACCACATATAATTACATAGAAAGCAGTAGAAAGTAGAACTAAGAGAGTTAGAGAAGAAACTTCCTTGATGCTGCTGCAGCATTCCAAAAGTCTTTAATGAAATAAAGCACATAAGTCAATAAGGTATTGAGCTGCATTTTATTGATCCATTGACTTCTTTCTCATCGTTTTCTTTTTCTATTTTGCTTTCAATGCATTTAGAATACCTCTAATGTTAGACTACCCTTTGACACGAATGGAAACATTTGTATGAAGACTTCCGGTTACTGAGCAATGTGACACGCAAGGATGCTTACATTTTTATTTTCACTTTTGTTACAACAGGCTCATTTCTCTAGTTGCCTTTTTATGTGAATGACAATATTGGTGGTGAAGACATCCGATTATTCATCAGCTTAAAATATAGGAGCCATTCTAACTTTATTTTTTCTTTTCTCTTCCTTTTCTCTTCTTCTTTCGTTTTATAGCTTGTTATTCTTTAAGTCAATGGAAGCAACATAATCACATTAAGCATTTCTCGACAACAACTCTCCCTATAGTAGGAAGTTAAACAGTCTTGCACCTTATTTCCTTTCTATTTTCCTAAAATTTTAAAAGATAAGCATGAACATCAAGCCTTTCTTAAGTTTAAAGTAACCTAAACCTCCAAAGCAGCTAACTTCAAGCTCTAAGTGCAAAAGTTAAAGGGACTTGACTACGCACTCATAATGTAACATTATCCAATGGAAAATTTCATTAATTTCTTTTTTGTAAGCTTTTATCTTTAAATTATTAAGCAAAGAACTTCATGACTTAAATTAAATATTAAGACACTGAGAGTTAGATCCTAAGAACTAAACATTTGAAATAAAGATAGGGCATAGAGCCCTCTCCCCTAAACGTAATATGTATAGTGTCCCTACTGCACAGAGATAAAAAATAGAGATACCAAAGCAAGGGCCATAGATAATCAGACAGAAAGTAGTAGAAAATAGAAAGTAGAATATAAGAGAGTCAAAGAAGAAACTTCCCTGATGCTGCTGCAGCAAGCTGCACCATTCCCAAAAAGCCTTTTGATGCTTAGAAGAACTCCTTAGCCCCCTTCTTTTCTTTGAGGTGGCCTAGAGATTTGACAAATGCTTATGAAAAATTTGTAGCTCCTTTTGAATCTAGTCAGCAAAAGATTTTTCTTTCTCCGTTGTCTTCAACTTCTTCTTAGCACTAGCACTAGATTCAGGTTTCTTGGCTTCCTTTTTCTTCTCAAAGGATTTACTCTTAGGTTTGGTTATTTTAGCGTTCTCCTCATCACTTTTTCGTGCTTCTTTTCTGAGCTAGGGGATAATCGCTTTCTCTTCCACTTATCCTTCTACTTTTTCTTAGATTGCTTTGGTGGTGGTGGTGTAGACAGTTTTTCCTCCTCACTTTCCTCTTATTCTTGTTGCTCATTCTCTCTCTATGATTCTTCATGTTCACTTCCTCCTTCTCTTCATCCTTTTTCTCTTCTTCATTATTCTTCACTTGCTCTTCATAATTTTTCTCACCAGCTTCTTCTTCCTCCTTCCTCCATTTGATCTCCACCCTCTGGTGCTATAGCATCATCATGCCTAACTTGGTCTTTAGCAGCATGTTCATCTAAAACATTACCTTCCTCTTCAGCCTTACAGGGTTGAAGAATTGCTTAAGGCAAGAGAGATAGTGGACAAATATGCATTGTAAAATCCTTCTAAAAGGTTTTCTTGACGGCATGGTCTCTGGACTGAGCGTGTTCCCAATATGATTGTTAATGCTGCTCTAGATGAAGCAATAGCTCCCAAGTCTTCTTTTTCATAGCCAATTGTTAGGCTAGCTTCCTAGCTGTTGTGAAAATGCTTGCTCAATGTTAGTCTTGTCGATTGACTTTTCCTTAGAAGCCTTCCTTGAGGATGTTGATGGATGCATAGAAGGAGAGTGTAGAGGTTCCTTGTCCTTTTTAGTCACAAACCTTACTATAGCTATCAAGGTTATAACTTATATATTTATGAGCTTTTCTTCATCACTAACAAAAGGAACTCCACCTAAGTAATAAAGATTAGTGATTAAATAGGGGAAAAATAAACAACCAATTTTCTTACCCGAACATATGTTAATCTCCCTAGAAATGATTTTACCAACATTGATGGATTTTCCATTTAGCAAAGCATGCAAAAGAATTAGGGAGGGGACTTTAGGGTTTGAAAGTCACAGAGCTTCAAGAGAAGAAGAAGATAGAAAGCTTTGTAGGGTTTCAAATGAGGGTTCTTGGCAGATCTGCTTCGAGACTTTTGAATTTAAAGCCAAAGAAATCCCTCCCCATCATGTCATGTGGGTAACCTCTTCACTGAATGCATCATGAATTTTGCATAAGATATTGCTTTGTGGTTATGATTTTAAATTTGAGGACTATCTATTTAAGGCACGAATATTTCTGAGATATTTTCGCTGTTTGGCGCTTACATGCTATAGCTCTTCCTCTTCAACGATTCAACAACCAATTCCCTTTAAACCCTTTTGTAAAAAATAAGTCATTTTTGTTGGGGCTCACTCACTGACTTTCATGCGATAACAAATCAATGAAGATATTATAATCAGAGAGGGGATATTATGATCAAAGAGAAAATTCATTATCGCTAACTGAGATATTTTCACCCTAATTAGAAAAATAACATTAATTTGTGCAATTAAAACAAAAATGGAAAAGATTAGGAGAAGAGATATCCTAGGTTTCCCCTATAAAGTACTTGATTTTAAGTCTTCATCTTGACTTGAGTGACGCATAACGGTTCTTTGAGAAGGGTTGATGCCTTCATTCTATCCACCTCATTGCCTCAATATTGGTTCACTCTTTGCCCAATTACCTTAAGCTCTCTTCCTATCTTCTCATCCAACAAATCAACATCTCCATAATGGTATACCTTGATCAATTTAAAAGGGACTGACTATCAATTTTAACTTCCTAGGGAAAAACTTTAGTCTGGAATTAAATAGAGACTTGGGCTTCTAGATTTAACTCTTGAGTCATTATCCATTTATCATGCCATTTTTTGGTCTTCTCCTTGTACAGCCCGAACTCTCATAAAAGAATAACCTAAATTCATCTAGTTCATTTAATTATAAGGCCCTATTCTCTCTTATTGCCTAAAGGTCTAGATTAAGTTTTTTTAATAGCCCAATAAGCTTTATGATGCAGCTCCAAAGGCAAGTGCCAGGCTTTACCAAAGACTAGCCTATAAGGAGACCTACCCAATGGGGTTAAATGTTTTTTTGTAAGCCTATAGTGCATCGTCCAATGTGAGAGACAAGTCTTTTCTACTTGGGTTGACCACCTTCTTCAATATCATTCTTGTCTCCCTGTTTGATAGCTCCACTTGCCCACTGGTTTAGGAATGGTAAGGTGTAGAAATCTTGCTTCTCAGCCCACACTTGGCTAAGATCCCTTCAAAAAACTTATTGTAGAAGTGTGTTCCCTCATCAGTGATAATTGCTCTGGGGTGCCAAACCTTGTAAATATATTCTTTTGAATAAACTTGACCACCACCTTAGAGTCATTTGTTGCTAGGGCAGAAGCTTCTACCCATTTAGCCATATAGTCCACTTCTACTAGAATGTATAAGTTGTCAAATGAGGGTGGGAATGGTCCTAGAAATTCTATTCCCCACACATCAAAACAACTTCACTTCCAGAATACTATTCAGGGGCATCTCTTGTCCTTATCATATATTTCTAGTTTTTTGACATTTTTCATAGCACTTTGCCACTTCATAAGCATCCTTAAAGATTGAAGGCCAATAGTAACCAGATTGTAGCACTTTTGTTGCTGTCGTCAAACCTCCAAAATGCCCTCCATAAGAAGAAGAGTAGCATTGTTGCAGGATGCTCTGGATTTCTTCCCCTGGTACACATCTCCTACAAATCTGGTCAGCACATTGTTTGTACAAATAGGGGTCATCCCATTACTAGACTTTGATTTGTTGGAAAAAATTATTAAGCTACTATGAGTTTAGCTTTGGAGGTAAGACTCCACTAGCCAAATAATTCACTATTTTTGCATACAAGGGTCTTCAAATTGAGATATTGCCAATAGTTATTCATCGGGGAAGGTCTCTGTAATAGCATACCTGTTGTAGCATCATTCTCAGGCCTCCAATCTTGATAAATGATCTATAACTTGATTCTCTCTGCCCTTCATGTCCTTTAATTCCAGGTCAAACTATTGCAGTAGTAAGATCCATCTGATCAATTTAGGCTTTGCATCCTTCTTTAAAATTAAGTACTTAATAGTTGGGCGGCCTATGTAAACTATAACCATAGTGCCTAACTTAGTCACACATAAATACAAAAACCTACAATTCTTTTTTATTGTAATATGATCTAACTGTGCATCAGTGAGTGTCTTGCTAACATAATAAATGGAATGAAAATTTTTACCCTTTAGTTGCCCCAAGACAGTTCCTACTACATAATCACTAGCATAACGCATCAGCTCAAAAGGTAGCTCCCACTTTGGGGCCACTATGATAGAGGCTGACACCAAAACCTTTTTTAGCTCTATGAAAGCCTACTTACAGTCATTAGTAAACTCAAAAGATCTGTTATTCTCAAGTTACATGCATAAAAGGTTTAGATATTTTTAAAATCTTTTATGAACCTTCTATAGAAACTTGCATGTCCTAAGAAACTTCTGAGTGAACTAGGGTTGGCAGCTTCTCAATCACTCATTTTTTGCCATGTCCACTTCAATGCCCTTCATTGACACTCTATGACATAGGATAATTCCCTCTTGTACCATGAAATTTCATTTCTCGCAATTTTAAATGTGATCAGTTTACCCACACCTCTCAAGGTAAGTCAAGCAATCTAAATATGATTTTTCAAAAACAGAAAAGTCATCCATAAAAATTCTTCAAGAGTTTTCTCCATCATGCCTGTGAAGATGACCACCATACATCTTTGGAAGGTTGCTGGAGTATTGCACAATTGAAATGGCATCCCGGTAAGACAATGGTACCATAAGGGCAAGTGAATGTGGTTTTTCTTGATCTTCGGGTGTTACAGATATTTGATTATAGCCTAAATACCCATCCAAGAAACAATTGTATTCCTTTCCAACAAGTCTACCCAACATTTGGTCTATAAAAGGTAGAGGAAAGTTATTTTTTCTGGTGGCCCTATTTAATTTTTTTCAATCCATACACATCCTCCAGCCAGTTCTTGTCCTTATTGGAATTAACTCATTGTTTTCAATTGTTATCACTATCACTATTCCCTTTTTGGGTACACATTGTACATGGCTCACCCAAGCACTATCTAAAATTGGGTGTACAATCCAAGCATCCAACCATTTAATGATCTATTTTTTCACAATCTCCTTCAGAATAGGATTTAACCTTCACTATTGTTCAATGGAATGTTACTCCGTTCCTCATGTATGATCTTATGCATGTAGATGGATGGACTTAGGCCTTTTAATCATACATTTGCCAAAAAACATTTTTCTTGTATCTCCCTAATACCTCTAGCAACAGTTGCTCATTTTCACAACTCAAAGATGAAGAATTGATGACTGGCTAGGTACAATTTTCACCAAGGTATGTATACTTGAAATGGGATGACAAAGGTTTAAGCTCCAGCATATGTGGTGATTCTATGGATAGCAATGAGTGCTTAAATTATGATATGAACCTCACCGACGATTTATGATGAAACCCGATAGCAATGATGGTTCAAGAACCCCAAGAACGTGAAAGACAAGATTGTTGAGCCTTAACCCGTTATCTAGAAAGATAAGCACTAAGACTACGAAGGATAGAAATGCCACACCAAGAAACCTAAGGAACATTCAAGAATCAAGGTGATAAGTTTGGTTGTTTGAACGCCACAAGACTAACCTGATAAGTTGAAAGAGTTCTTTCAAGAACAAAGAGGACACACCTCACAATAACATAACTTCTTTTCAATATTCATAACATCATAACATCCTTACAAATTTCGTGGGTATCATGTTTTATACTTGGACCAACCCTCCAAGAATAGGAAAAACATTAATTTCAGCCTTGAAAAAATACCAACGTTAAAGTAAACTAGTTCCCACGTTTTTAGACCTTTTTTGACTAATAACAATAAGTAAATATCACTAATTGACTATATTCAATGTTTTAAGCATAACCAACCCAAACTAGATTCATTCCCCTATTTAATAACCTTCAAAATAGTCTAATTCATGCCCTTTCATGGCCTTATCTTGATGAACATATTTTTGTAGGTTCATTATCCTTTTCAATTGCTTTAGTATGCTAATTAGACTCTTCAATTGCCTTCATGACATGGAAAAAGCCTTAAATTTCATTTGGACCCACATTGGGCTTCAATTTTCCAGAATCATTCCAACTCTTGAATCAGCCCATTAAGTGATTTCTTGAAATTTTGGGCTCTAAGTCTTGTAATTGGACAACTAGGGAGTGATAAAGGGTCTTTTGCAAGTTCAGCTCCATTCCCGCATGTATGCTCATCCCAACGTCCATGTTCAGCTCCTAGATTTGCATCATTCTCCCCCTCTTGAGAAGGATTTGTCCTCAAATCAACACCTACATCAAAAGGAGACAAATCAACAAAATTAAAGGTTATACTGACATCGTACTCACCTGGTAAGTCAATCTTGTAACCATTGTCATTAATTCGTTCCACCACTTGAAATGGTCCATCACCCCGAGATAGGAGCTTTGAACGTCGTTGTTCCAGAAAATGATCTTTTCTTAAGTGCAACCAAAGCCAATCTCTGGGTTCAAACACTATCTCTTGTGTCCCTGTTGGCTTGATGGATATATTGTTTAGTGCTCCTTTCAATATTCAGTCGTGCCTTCACATGAATTTGCTTCACGAATTTAGCCTTCTTTTTCCCGTCTAAGTTTACACCTTCACTCGAAGGTAAAGGAATCAAATCCAAAGGAGACAAAGGATTAAATCCATAAAAAATTTCAAATGGTGAAAACTTAGTTGCAGAATGTGCACTTCTATTGTAAGCAAATTTAACATTTGGAAAACAATCTTCCCATGTTTTCACGTACTTCTTAATGATAACACACAATATAAAAGACAAAGTTCTATTCACTACTTTAGTTTGACCATCAGTTTGTGGATGACAGGTAGTAGAAAACAATAACTTAGTTCCCAACTTTCCCCACAAAGTCTTCCAAAGGTAACTAAAAAACTATGCATCCCTATCAGAAACAATGGTCTTAGGCATGCCATGTAACCTAACAATTTCTTTGTAGAACAAATCAGTTATATGTGATGTATCATCAGTTTTATGACATGCAATGAAGTGTGCCATTTTAGAAAACCTATCAACCACCATAAAAATTGAATCTATCCCCCTCTTAGTTCTAGGTAAACCCAAAACAAAATCCATAGAAATATCATTCCAAGGTTCACTAGGTATAGGCAAATGGGTGTACAGCCATGAGTTTTTAACTTAGACTTAGCTTGTTTACATGTGATACATTTTTCACAGATTCGTTTCATAATACACTTCATATGAGGCCAAAAGAAATGTTCATGCAAAACTCCAAAAGTCTTAGCTACTCCAAAATGGCGCATAAAACATATCAATTGCCACATTTTCACATGCATTGAACACATTACCAAAATCAAAATCTTGTGCACACAAATTCTTAATGTATTCAAAACCAAGAAATTTTGTGTCTAAAATTGAAAGTAAAGCATACCTTCGGGACAATGCATCAGCAACCACGTTTTCCTTACCTTCCCTATATTTGATCATATAAGGAAATGTTTCAATGAATTCTACCCACTTGGCATGTTGTTGCTCAAATTTTGCTGTCCTTTTTATACTTCAAGGATTCATGATCCGTGTGAATCACAAACTCCTTTTGCCATAGATAATGCTGCCAATTCTCCAATGCCCTTACCAAAGTGTACAACTCCTTATCGTAAGTGGGATAGTTTAGGGCTGCCCCACTCAATGTTTCACTAAAATAAGCCACGGGATGACCTCTGTGCATCAAGACAGCTCCAATACCTATTCTTGAGGCATCACACTCAATTTCAAATGTTTTAGCAAAGTTAGGTAAAATAAGCAATGGTGCATTAGTTAGCTTTTCTTTAATCAAATTGAATGCCTTTTTCTATTCCTT
Source organism: Datisca glomerata (assembly GCA_003255025.1). NCBI lineage: Eukaryota > Viridiplantae > Streptophyta > Magnoliopsida > Cucurbitales > Datiscaceae > Datisca > Datisca glomerata. The sequence goes on from QANY01002872.1 coordinate 598,204, forward strand.
TTCCCACTTAAATGGAACATTTTTCTTGAACAAGCTACTAAAATCATGCACAAACCAACTGTAGAAGCTTGCTAGGCAGTCAAAACTCCCCACTTGGCTGATTGTTGTAGGTGTTGGCCACTCTTGGATTGCCTTCACCCTTTCCTCGTCCACCTCAATTCCTTTAGAACTAACAAAGCCAAGAAACACAAGCTTATCTGTGCAAAAGGTGCACTTCTTGAGGTTAGCAAACAACTTTTCTTTCTTTAACACATGTAAAACAGATTTCAAATACTCTACATGTTCTTCCAAGTTTTTGCTATAATTAGGATATCATCAAAATATACAACTACAAATCTACCAATAAAAGCACGTAAAACATGGTTCATCAAAGGCATAAATGTGCTCGGAGCATTAGTTAAACCAAAAGGCATCAATAACCACTCGTACAAATCGTGTTAGTTTCAAAGGCAGTTTCCATTCATCACCTTCTTTCATTCTTATTTGGTGATATCCACTCTTAAGATCAATCTTTGTAAAAATACAAGAACAATGCAATTCATCCAGCATATCGTCTAGTTTAGGAATAGGATGACGATACTTTACCGTTATGTTGTTAATGGCTCGGCAATCTACGCACATCCTCCATGTACCATCTTTCTTGGGAACTAGCAGCACCGGAACCGCACAAGGACTCATACTTTCACACACATAACCCTTCTCCAATAATTCACTTACTTGCCTTTGAAGTTCCCTTGCTTCCTCGGGATTACTCCTATAGGCAGGTCGGTTTGCAATTGATGCACTGGGTATGAAATCAATTTGATGTTCAATTCCATGAATTGGTGGTAAGCCATGAGGTACCTCTTCGGGAGAGACATCATCAAACTCCTGCAAAAGAGAAATAATAATGCTCGACAAAGAACCGGCGAGATCATTAATACTAAAAAATGCCTCCTTGTACATAAGTACAATAAAGGATTGTTGTGAAAATAATGCTCTCTTGATCTCACATTTTTTGGCAATGTAACTGAATTTTCCTCTCTTGTTCTCACTACGGCTGAAACGCTCTCTTTTTCTTTTCCCTTAGTTTCTTTTCTCTCATTTTCTTTCCCCTCAATTTCAGCATTCCTTTATTTTTCTCTCTTCTTTTCATTTGATCTTTTGAACTTTACTTGATCCTCCATAACCTGTTTTAGAGTTAATGGAACAAGAGTAATAAGTTTCTTTTTCAAAAGTGAAATAAAACTTATTTGTGAATCTATCATGTGTAGCCCTTCAATCATATTGCCATGGTCTCCCCAACAATATATGGCATGCATGCATAGGAACCACATCACAAAGCACCTCATCCTCATATTTTCCAATGGAAAACGCTACCAACACTTGCCTTATAACCTTAATTTCACCACATTCATTTAGCCATTGAAGCTGATAAGGACGAGTGTGTTTCGAGGTTGTTAAGGATAATTTCTCCACCAAATCAGTGTTGGCCACGTTTGTGCAACTCCCCCCATCAATATTTACTCTACAAACTTTGTTTTTGACAAAGCACCGAACACGAAACAAGTTCTCTGTTTGGTTACTTTCTTCGTTCTTAACTTGCATATTTAGAACTCGCCTTGCTACCAATAATTCTCCAACCACAACATTTTACTCATCATCAGCATCCTCTAAAGGTGGAATCTCATCACTACTTCCTCCTCATCCTCCGATTCAAGCTCACCTTAGGCATTTATCACCATCGCCCTTTTGTTTACACATTGGCTAGTTATGTAACCTCGCCCTTGGCATTTAAAACACTTAATATCATGAGTTTTAGAAGTAGAAGTTTTGATGTTACCTAGAGAAGTGTTCATCGCTGGTTTGGCATTCTTAGAGAGTTCAAATTTTGACTTGCTTTGTGGTTGCTCATCCCTTTTAGGTTGTCTTCCATGTGCTAGCATAAGCCACAGGTTGTCCTCTCCTAGCCAATCATTTCTGTTTAAGTTGCTCCTCCACCTTTATAGTTTGATGCACCATATCCTACAACTCAACATAGTGATGCAACTCAGTTATATCCGCAATCTCACGGTTTAAACCATGCAAAAACCTAGCCATGGTGGCTTCACGGTCCTCTTCCACATTATCTCGAATCATAGCTACCTCCATCTCGTTGTAGTATTCATCTACACTTTAGAACCTCGAGTTAGCCTCTATAGTTTTTGAAACAAACTCCTATAATAGTGGCTTGGTAAAACACACCTCCTCATAAGCAATTTCATCTCCTCCCAAGTATCCACGGGTGGCTCTCTTTTCCTCCTTCTATTATTATATAATTGATCCCACCAAACAATGACATAATCAGTGAATTCAATTGCAGCCAACTTAACCTTCTTTATCTCTGAATAGTTGTGACAATCAAACACCATCTCCACTTTAGTTTCCCACTCCAAGTAAGCTTCTGGATCATTTTACCTTGAAAATATGAGATTTTGATCTTTATGTTTCCTAGATCATTATCCCTCCTAGGCCTACCTATCCTAACTTCTTTATTCCCATAACCATGCTCAAACCTACCCTTTTTCATATATGGCTCTTCAAACTCCTCCGATTCTGCTTCTTCCTCAACATTACCCAATGAATATGCCCACCTCACTGCCTATTACGAATTTCATGTTGCTTCCCCCTAGGTGTTCCTATTTCTACCCTATCCAACCTCTCTTGAATAGGTTCTAATTCAGCCCTCAGCATACGCCTCATTTCCCCCAACATCACTTACATTTGAAGGTTCAGAATGACTTGTTGTTGAACTTCTTCGAATACATCTTCATCTTGATTATTGGACATATTTAGAATCTGGAAAATAAGATTAGAAACCTCACAAAAACTCCCTCACGTGTTTCACTCAAGGAAGATACACCCACTCTCGTGTTTTCACTCTAAATGGCTTTTACCCTCTTATGGTCTCACACACGCTTACCTTTTTATACTCTTTTGTGTCTCTCTAGCCCTTAATCGAACTCAAGAAACAAAATGAAAATTTCCAGTAGCAATTCAAAATGAGAAACAACCAATACTCACAATGGGTCAAGAATTTGAGTGCAAAAGAAAAGGAATGGTATACATGGTATCTGTGGTTCCAATCATACCGAAAATTCACACAAGTTTATTACAAATTTTGATGATTTTTTTTCTGGATTTTTTGTCGAAATTTTGTTTTAAATGAGAAACAAGATTAAAACAAAAAAAATCTTTTGACTAATAACAATAAGTAAATGTTACTAATTGACTATATTCAATGTATTTAAGCATAACCAACCAAACCTAGATTCATCCCCTTATTTAATAACCTTCAAAATAGTCCAATTCATGCCCTTTCATGGCCTTATCCTGATGAACACGTTTTTGTAGGTTCATTATCCTTTTCAATTGCTTTAGTATGCTAATTAGACTCTTCAATTGCCTTCATGACATAGACAAAGCCTTGAATTTCATTTGGACCCACATTGGGCTTCAATTTTCTAGAATCATTCCAATTCTTTTGAATTAGCCTATTAAGTGGTTTCTTGAAATTTTGGGTTCTAAGTCTTGTAATTGGACAACTAGGGAGTGATAAAGGGTCTTTTGCAAGTTTAGCTCCATTCCTGAATGTATGCTCATCTCCACGTCCATGTTCATCTCCTAGATTTGCATCAAATTATCTCTTAGACAACTACAAAGACTCAAGTTGCTTCCCAAACCTTGTAAAAGGTTGATTTACATCTAACCATGTGACTTCTACACGATCAATGTTACTCTCTTCCAAATTCTCAAACGCCAGTATTGGAAAGTATGCTCTGTTATAACTTCTACACAAATTCTCAATCATTATAGAATCCGTCGTTGTTATGGTTGCACATTCCTCCACCTCATCATCTGGATACCTCATTACATTGAAGACATTGAAAGTGATCTCCAGATCATTAACTCTCATGGTTGATTCTCCCTTATGCACATCAATAATTGTCCTGCCAGTTGTTAAGAAGGGTCTTCCAAGTATGATAGGTACCTCCCTATCCGCCTCATACTCTAGAATGTTGAAATCTACTGAAAATATAAATTTAACCACATATACAAAGACGTCCTCTATCTTTTCTCCTAGATAAACATAAGACCTATCAACCATCTACAAGGTGTTGGTTATTGGACTAGCTTCTCCTATTCCTAGCTTTCTAAAGATAAAAAATGGCATTAAGTTTATACCTGGACCCAAATCATATAAGGCTTTCCACAATATGTCTTACCGATTGTACAAGGGATAGTAAAACTCCCTGGATCTTAAAGCTTGGAAGGAACTTTGTTCAGCAAAATTCGACTTCATTCATGGGTTCAGGCAACAATCTCAAACTCCCCTAGCATTCTTTTTTAGTCAAAATATATTTCATAAATTTGACGTAGTTGTCCACAAAGCCTCTACTAGGGTATATTTATACGCAAGCGCTTTAGCATATTTAGGAATTTGCTAAACTACCCATCCAACTTCTTCTTTTGCAACCTTCAGGAAAATTGAGGTAAAGATGTCTCTATTTTTTCTTCCATTGTTCGCTTTACACGTTGAGGTGTTACGGTAGTAGTCTGCTTCATAACTGTTCTTGATTGACTTATTTCTTGGACTCTACTTTTAGTTCGCACTTATGGTTTATCAGTGGGTTGTGCTGCTACTTTCCCACTCCTCAAATGTATTGCATTGTATTCATATTTTCCTTCCCTTCTTGGGTTCTTAGTATTGCTGGGTAAGATGCCTTGAGGTCTAGTGTTCAATGCATTAGCCAATTATCTCACCTGATTTTCTATGTTTCTAAGACAAACAGCCTGACTCTGGAACATTGTAGACTGATTGTGGATATCAGAGTGATTCTTTGCTATATAGTCTTTCAGTAGGCTTCTAATGCACCAGGTTGCTCTGTTGGTGTTGGCTTCTGGACTTGGACTTGTTGTGAGGAACCGGGAGAATAAGTTGGTCCATTTTGTGATGTTGATGGTCCTACACCATGATTGCTTCAGGAAACATTTGGGTGCTACCTCCAGTCAGGATTATAGGTATTGGAGTAAGGGTTGTTATTCTTGTTAAAATTTCTCACATAGTTCACTAAGGCTGGGTTTTCTGGGCAACTATCAAATAAATTCTCTTCCCCACAATAAACACAGAACATAGAGTGTTACCATCCTTGATTCTGATTCTTATTTATAAAAGATGCCATACTTAAAGACTTGATCATATTAGTCAATGAAGGAACTTAATCTGTTAAGGTTGTCACATAATCTAAATCATGTGTGCATGTAACTCTCTTACTTGCCGCTGCTCTAGAGGTTGGCCATTGATAGTTGTTGTTTTCTATTCTTTCAAGAATCGCATAAGCTTCATTATAAGACTTAGACAGAATTGCTCCATTTGCTGAGGCATCAACCATGAGCCTTATAGAGGAATTCAACCCATTATAAAAGTTTCCATCAAGATGCAATGTGGGATACCATGACGTGGACATTTCCTTAGCAGCTCCTTGAAACTTCCATTCCTCACGTAAAGTTTCTTCCTCTGATTGATCGAAAGAAGTAATCTCATTTCTTAACTTAGCATTCTTTGTGGGAAGGAAATACTTCATTAGGAACATTTTAGCTAGATCATTTCATATGCTAATTGAGTCTGGTGGTAGCAAATTTAACCAGGCTCTAGCTCTATCCCTTATTGAGTAAGGAAACAACCAAAACCTCAAGGCATCGTATGAAGCTCCAGGAATTTTAAAAGCATCAATAACTTCCATGAATAACATTAAATGCAAATAAGGATCTTCAGTGGGTAGATCCTGGCCTAAATTCAAACTGTGAAGCATGGATCTTTGGCCTCACTATTCTAGGGTTCATTACCTGAGGGGTAAGAATGGCATAATCCCTAATCAACCTATCATTGTCATCAACCATCACTATAATATTGTTTTCATTATTAACATTGTTGGCCTTCTGGTTCTCGTTCACATTCAGGATCAGTCCTTCTTCGTTAGCTGCCATCTCTCTTACTGTAGCCAATCCCCTATATTCTCTTCTCAATTTCCTTAGAGACCTCTCAATTTTTGGGTCAAAATTGAAGTCGGGTAATTGCTGCCTGCATAAAAAGAAATCCAAAATCCTCCACCAGGGCAGTAACAAAATTTTAGTATAGTAGCTGAAAAATTGAATTTAATTTGATCTAAGTAACTAAGTTTTTTACGCAATCCTCAAAAGTGGAGCTGAAAACTTATTGTGTTATATGTACACAAGTGAACGTGTCAATAACATGTAGGAAAGTAATAAGTGAGTGTCATTTTCCATTAGGATTGATGAAAAATATATTAGTTAATCAAATCAGAGCTCAAATCTAGGTTAATTAGTGTAACAACAATGAATTGGATGTTTCAAGTAATCTAAAGAAAGACAATGTAATACTAATTAAAGATGAGATCAAACAGAGTAATACTAATGAGAAGTGAAATAAAACAGAGTAAGAGTTATGCAATCAATGGTTAAGTGAGTTAATAACCAAATTAAATCTGTTCAAACTGTTGTAGCTGACCCAATAGCATTAACCTCAACTCAATTGTGTGCAACAGATGTCGATCCTCAAAGCTGCAAACCTTAATTCCAAATTAACTTAATCCTAAGCCAATGTGAGTCTAAAACTACCCAGTATTTCATCCGGTTGTTGGGTTTAAAAGGTGAGTTATATATTCCTATATTACTCACAAATTACTTAGATCACTAAAGAATCACGTAAACAAGTATCACCCAAGCTAAGAATGGCAAGTGACGGCCAGAGAATTAGCAATAATATGCAATGAGAACACTTGAATAAAATGTCATTAAGAAACTTGGAATTTGAACTTCATTAATTAAGATTGAAACTTCCAAGGTTCATTAACCATCCTAGCTTAGAAGAGTTTAGCTCATTATGAGCTTTAGCACAGATTCAAGCAAGGCCACAACCATTAAAATGCATAAAAACTTAAGCTTAAAGCGAAGATACACAAAACAAGAGACAGGCAAAAGGAAAATAGAAGAGAGAATAAGGGAACCTCTTCTTTCTTGTCTTCATCCTTGCATCCTATCTTTCCTTTTTTTGTTATTTTCTCCTTTCTTCTCTATAATTTGTCTCCCTTATCCTGAACAAAGTGTCAGCTCCCTTTTCAAAAAGGATGTACTTCCTATAAATAGAGCCTCCAAATTAGGGCTTCAACTTTAAAAGAGGACACTTGTCACGCAACTGCAAGGACTGGGGACAACTCGAAGGAAACAACACCAACTGGATAACTACTTTTGAGGTGCTCGAGCTCATATTCTACTTTTGAAGCGCCAGCTGGACCAAGTCCCTGCCATGTGTGCATGCTTGCTATTGCGGCGATGTAGCGTCCCCATGCTGCATCATCTATTCTTCTGACCACTCTCCTTAGAGCCCATAAAAATTTTGAATCATCTCTTACACTCATGCAGGCTCTGCTGGCTGGTTAATGGGGTTGTTAACGATGTTTGCCTCATTTTCCACTTCCCCTGTCGTGTGTGATCTAGTTCGAGGCACTTGCATTATGATCTTAAGTTAACTCTCAGCTCTCAACAAGAGCATCAAATTGTAAAGGAATTTTTTACAATGAAAATGAAAATAAATATGAGAGAGAGAATTAACAAGTGTAATTGTGATTTCTCATTTTCTAGAGTGATGTACGGTTGTGCCCATTAACCAGCCAGCAGAGCCTGGCTCTAAATTTGGTGTTACATAACCTTCTATTCATAGGCTCTAAATTATGTTATACATAATCTAATACACTTTACCTATTTACAACTAAAAAAGCGAATAAAAGGAATATTCTCCTTTGACTTAGTAAAAAATATTAACCTAAACAAATCTTGCATGTTAATCTTATCTGACGGTTATGCTTGATTGCTTCTTGTTGTCATGTCAGCAATTTGTTTCCATTTCTCTGATTTGCTCTAACCTTCCCTTTTCCATTACATGGTGGCTGTGCTAGGTTATTTCCCGTTCACTTATATTAAATTAGATTAAAAACTCATCATGTTAGTAGGAGATTGTATTTCATTTTTTTTATTTTGTAGCTAAATAATAAACCACCCAAAAACAAGTTTCCTAGATGAGTATTATGATTTGAACTAATTATTGAAAGTTGGTTTGAATGCAATTTACTTTAAATGCATGAGTTAGATGTCATCTTTCCTAACTCTCACGTACTCCTAACTCTCCTCACTCCTTACTCTCCCATTCTTAACTCTCCTTTTTATATTATAAGTTAAACTCCTAAATAAATATACTTTCTTTCTTCTAGGTTCTCTTATGTTGTCTATAAAAGAAATAGATTGACCATGAATGAAATTAAGAGAAATATTTTGTTCTCTTCTCCTCCTCCTCCTTCTTCTTCTTCTTCTTGTTCTTCTTCTTTATTATTATGTTAATATATTCCTTTCAATCTTTTATTGATCATATATTTTGTAACAAATTATCGGCATGAACCGTTGACCAGAAGTTGTTGTTAAGGTGAAAATTATTCCTTGACTATTCTATTATGTTTATCTTCTATCATTTTATGCTTGGTAATTGATTATAACTTTCATAAAGGTAGTTTATAAGTATTGATCTAGTATTAATTGCCAATGGAACATTATTACTTCTTTGTGTTCTCACATTACATATTCTCATTTGCATTTAAAAGGAAAGATGAGCATTTATTATAAAAATAGATTTATAATATGATTTTGTCAGAGAAAATATAATAGTATTAATTTATTTTTCCATTTATATTGATTTATATTGTTTAACATGTTCTTTTATAAATTGATAGATAATTTCCATGTTCAAGAAATAATATTAGTTTTTTTTCAAAATTTGGTTTGACTTGTTAATGGTACACTAGCTAATATCTTACAACATTTTTATGATAATAGTACAAGTTATGATATTATCTATAATAGATTACTCTAACATTTAATATGAGAGAAAATTCCAAATTAGATATTATGTTTTTTTTTGTTTCACATGAAAATTATATGTTTATGTTGTTAATCATTAGTTTTCTTAAATGTATGGTTTTTTAAAGAAGATTTACTATAGCATTTTAGTATCTATTACTATATTTAAGTTATTCATTTATAGCTTTAGTCCTTATAATCATCTAAAGTTACATTTTAAATTAAAATTATATTGTATTAACATTTCTATCTATTTATTCTAATTACACTATTATTTTTATCTTACAAAACCTTGAGTACATTGCTCTCGACATTTCAGATAAAAATTATTTGTCATGTGCTCTTGACGAAGAAACACGCCTTAATGCCATGAACCTAGTGAATACCATTAGAGAAGTAAATCAAGCAATCTAACAATATTGAGCAAAACTTATGATATTCATTCGCCACAATTTACATGAAGGATTGAAAATCGAATATCTCACCGTAAAAGATCCTTTTAATCTTTGAAAGAGTTTAAAGGAGAGATATGATAAGCATGCAAAATGTCATATTTATCTCCCTTAATGTTTAGACTTTTACACTTATATGGTGCCTGAATGTACGTATTATTCTTATAATTTGATTTGGGAAAAAAATGCAGGCATTGAGTGCAAAATGAAGCTATTTGGGTGATTTTGGAAGTTTCAAATTTGCGTCGTAGTCTAGGCGTAACTCTCTCATCCGAGCTCCAATTGAGATGATTCAATGAAACGCCAAGAAAAAGCTCTACAACTTTCATGTTTTGAGTTTTGAGAAATATTGGCTGAACCAAGTCAAAATCGGCTTGAAGTTGTTGCACCTACACCATGACGTTCTACAACGTCCCTTAGCCTGCAATTCTAATTCTCAGATTTGGCATGGTTTAATTTTAGAAGTTTCAAATCTGATGCACGAAAACTCTAGCTGGAAGTACTACTTTTGTAATACCCGAAGGACCTAAGGGGTTATTGTGTAATTTTCACCACCCGCTCACATGATATAAGCAGCACACTCAACCAGCTCACTCGTTCTCCACTTTCTTCTTCATAAACCCTCCCCTGTAACCACTTTCCTCTCTCTATTTTATAGTTTTTCTTCCCCATCGAATCCGCTCTGTTCTTCACCTTCTTCTTCGTTACAACTTGGGCAGCCTTCTAACATTGATCTTTGGTAAGCAATTTCTTCCCCATCGAAGTCCCTCTGTTCCTCACCTTCTTCTTCGTTTCAACTTGGGCAGCCCTCTAACATTGATCTTTGGTAAGCAATTTCTTGTTTCCTTTATTTTCTTTCTTCTTCCTTTTTTCTCTTCTTGAATCTTGATTTTTCTAACAAAATTTTGAAATACCCAAGTCTAAAGTTCTTTAATTTCAGCAAATTTCTTCCTCATCTCTCTGTTCGTGGTGCCATCGTTGCTTTGTCACCGCCGCATCACCACCGCATCACCACCGTCCTTCAAATTTCGGTTAATCTTTTTCATTCTCTCCTTGAGCTTTCAGTCTCTCTATTTCCTTCTCTTTTCTCTCTTTGTTTTGTTTCTCTTTCTGATCTCACCCATATCTTTCTTGTTTTTTTTCCTTCCATGGCAGCCCCTCCATCATCGTCTTCTCTAGATAGCATCGTAATCTTCATAGATGGTAAGCTTAATTTTCCTTTCTTTCTTTCTTCCTTGTTCGCTCTATGTATGGATTGCAACTGGGTCTTGGGACCTAGTTGATTTTGATCGGAGCCAGTTTTCACCAAACTTGAACCGGTTCAATCGAACCAGACAAAACTGGTTCATCTATACCAGACCAAACCAGTCCAATCAAACCAACTTGAACCTGTTCAACCCATCCAGACCGAACTGGCCTAACTCAGCATAACCAAACCAGTTCAGACCACCCAAACCTAGGTTAACCAGCTTGAACCGCTTGATCAATTTACACCCAGTTTAATTTTCACTTGTTTTCGACCTCACTTGCATTCCTAGTTAATTAAATAATTGTAGTTATTATATTAATATGTTGTGATATGGGATCTTTAGATTTCAGGTCATTAGTTATTGAATTTAATTCTTAGAGAATGCAAATAAGTGGATTTACATAGTAATTGGGTTCATATGTTATAAGTGTAGCATATATAGTAGTAAAATTGTTTTTATTTCTTTATGTTGCTCAATCTTATGATTAAGTGTTTTATTTTTTTTTTCATATCACGATGAAATTATTTACCATGTTACATATGATTATATTTTGAGTTATGAACGTAATAGATATATCGTTTATAATCATGAACAAGTTATATATTTATTCATGTATATGTGATAATGTGAATTATGAATCTTAACTTAAGTAAAGTAATGAGTAAATAAGAGGTAGACTTAGTCATGTCCCTTGGTTATCAAGTAACCAGATTGTTCACTTCATGTTATCAGATATACGACTCGGTGTCATCATGTTCATGTTAGCGTCCTTAAGGTTCAGATAAGATAACTTTAAGTTTCAATAAGTTTCAGGAAACCCAATACATCATGTTCACGTTCATGTTACAAGTTTCATGTTACGAGTTCAACTTCAAGTGTAAATCAATTCTGGTTAGGTTGTTAATTAAGGGATATGCTTAGTCGAATTATGATAAAGCAAGTAGAAGTATCAGCAAGAATAGGTACATGTTCAAGTTATATGTTAACCATGAAATCAATTATGTTAATTACAAGTATTTAATGGTATTTAATAATCAAGTGAATGTGTTAAATTGAAGTTGCATGAGTTATATATGGTTACATTTATGTCACGTAAAACTTATTAGTAAGTGCGTTTACTTACAGAGTATTTTGAATATTCATCCTCTCCATAGATGAATATGTTACAGATGATGGTGAGCAGTATAAGTGAGGGACTATCATAGTTAGCGAAAGTAGGATAGTTTCACTAACTATGATTGTATGACATTAGAAATAGATTTCAGTTTAATTACAATTGATTAAGAAGTTTATGAATTTTCGTGTTTTAGTCTTCGATAATATTTTTTACTTTCATGTTTTATGGATATTCGTAATTGAGATTATTAAAAATTAATGAATAATTTATTTCAGTTTATTTAGTAGATATTCTCTTAAAATAATTTTTTGCTTCTACTATTTAATGTTAAAATTAGCGAAAAAATAGAGTTTACAATTTGAAAATTTTCTCCATATAGGGTTTCAATTGAATTGTGAATTTTTGAATAAGTGAAATTACATGCATGTTTAGCTTCGGGGATCAGGGCATTACAGTTTGGTATCAGAGCAAATGTTTTAGATTCTATAAAATTTTCTTAGTGAAAAGTATGGCATGTCGCTCAATCAGCTCCTCCATCATCTTACAAGTCAAGTACGCACGCATGTTATATGTGTTTAATTATTAATTAAGTATGATGTGCTTTAGCTTCATTATAGCATGTTTATTACGTTTATGTTACATTTGTGCGATAAGATTAGACTTTCGATAAGTCATGACTATTGTGGGCAGCAGAGTAATAACTCCCCTTACTAGAAACAATAATCACGCATCGATAGATCCTGTTGCGAACCCTCCGACAACCATGATCAAAATATTTCAAGAATTTTTAGAGTTGTTAGGGCAAACAGTGATGGCTCGCCTAACTCAACAACAACAACCGCAAGAAACAACAGCAGTTGACATGCAGCTGATCCACACATTCAGGAGTTGAACCTGCCCGAATTTGACGGTCACTCGTCCGACCAATTATTAGCTGATGAAACGATTGTGAGATTGGAGTAGATCTTCTAGTTTTATGCTGTGTTATGAGATTCAAAAGGTTGTTTGTGTAATTTTTATGCTGAAACGAGAAGCTCGAAAATGGTGGGAGCTCATAGAAAAAGCTCATGATGTTGTGCATAATCAGGTGACATGTCATCGATTTAAGGAGTGTTCTTCGAGAAGTATTTTTCGATCACCGTCAGGACATGTAAGGAGGTCGAATTTCTTAGGTTGGTGCAAGGTAATATGATTGTTACTGATTATGTAATAAAGTTTGATGAATCATTTCGCTACACCATGCATTATATTAATAGCGAGATCAAGAAGGCTCAGACATTTGAACGGGGGCTTCGTCTAGAGACAAAGGGTTCTGTGTCGCTCCATAAGCACACCACATATACGGCGGTAATTGAAGCAGCCTTATTGATGGAACAAGATCTTCAACTTCGTGCACCGCCACGGTCAGAGCAATCGTTTCATGGAAAGAGAAAACCTTAGAATTCTCACTCGGGTCCTCACAACGCAAAAAGAAAGGCAATAAAATCAAATATTATGTGCACTACATGTAACAAGAACCACAGTGGCAAGTGTTTTAAGGTGAACAATGGTTGCTTTAAGTGTGGAAAGATTGATCATTACCTCAGGTAGTGCCCTTTACTTGCTCAAGGACAGAATTTCAACATTGCTAGATATAGCAAAAAAGAAGGTTTTTCACTAACTCGCCAGGAAGCTAAGCAGTCAGATACAGTTGTCGCGGGTACATTACTTGTACTAGGACATTCAGATTTTACATTGATTGATTCTGGATCCACGCACTCTATTATATCTGCTTTGTTTATGACTCATGCATCATTGCCTATTATACCATTGAGTTTTGAGCTATGTGTTTCTATGCCTTTTGGAGCTTTTCTCCTAACTAATAAGACGATGGAGAGTTGTTCATTGATGATAGCATATCGTGTTATGTATGCTAGACTTATAGTCCTAGGGATGTATGATTTTGACATAATCCTAGAAATGGACTGGTTGACTGCTAACTATGCCAACATAGACTGTTACCAAAAGTAAGTTCGATTCCTACCTTCAGGGTGACTTAGCTTCAAATATATGGGATCCCAACAATGACCTATACGGAAGATTATATCTGTTTTGCGGTCACAACGCCTACATGATCGTGGTAACTAGGGCTACTTAGCTTATGTGGTGGATACAGCTAAGACAAATGATGATAGCAGATCAACAACAAGATATATTGGTAAGGGTTTCATTCGACCCAATGTTTCACCTTAAGGTACTATAGTATTATTTGTTAAAAAGAAAGATGTATCAATAAGGTTATGCATTGACTACAGAGAGTTGAATAGATTCACTATCAAGAATAAGTATCCATTACCATACATTGAGGATTTATTTGATCAACTTCATGTAGCATTAGTATTCTCTAAGATTGATTTGAGATCTGGTTACCATCAGCTCAGGATTCGAGATGAGAATATCCCTAAGACAGTGTTTCACACTCATTACGGCCATCATGAGTTTGTAGTGATGTCGTTCAGATTAACTAATGCTCTGGCAGCCTTTATGGATTTAATGAATATGTTGTTCAATGAGTACTTGGATTCTTTGGTGATTGTCTTCATTGATGATATTCCGGTGTACTCTAGATTAGAGGTTGAGCATATAAACCAACTCAAGATTGTTTTGCAAGCGTTAAAGACTCACAAGTTATATTCCAAGTTCTCGAAGTTTGATATTTGGCTTCAGCAAGTATCATTCCTTGATCATGTGGTATCTCAAGATGAAATCTCCGTTGACCAGTCTAAGATTGAAGCGGTGGTTAGTTGGCCTCAACCGATAAATGTTAGGGATGTTCGTACTATTCTAGGTCTAGGAGAATATTATAGGAGATTCGTTGAGGGTTTTTCAAACATTGTTGTTCCACTTACTTAGTTGACTAGAAAGAATGCCACTTTTTTTGGACGACTAAGTGTATGAAATGTTTTTAGAGCCTTAATCAAAAATTAGTGTCAGCACTAGTGTTGACCATTCCAGATGGTAAGAGCAACTCTGTGATTTATAGTGATGCTTCTAAGAGAGGTTTGGTTTATGTTTTGATGCAATAGAGAAAGGCCATAGCATATGCTTTTTGCCAACTCAAGCCTTATGAACATAACTACCCTACGCATGATTTGGAGTTGGTTACAGTTGTATTTTCCATCAAGATTTGGAGACATTACTTGTATGGTTGTAAGTGTCAGATTTTCACAGATCATAAGAGTCCCAAATACTTTTTCACTTAGAAAGAGTTTAACATGAGGCAACGCCGTTGGTTGGAACTGTGATTTATATTGATGCTTCTAAGAGAGGTTTGGTTTATGTTTTGATGCAATAGAGAAAGGCCATAGCATATGCTTCTCTTCAACTCAAGCTTTATGAACATAACTATCCTACGCATGATTTGGAGTTGGTTACAGTTGTATTTGCCATCAAGATTTGGAGACATTACTTGTATGCTTGTAAGTGTCAGATTTTCACAGATCATAAGAGTCCCAAGTACTTTTTCACTTAGAAAGAGTTTAACATGAGGCAACGCCGTTGGTTGGAACTGTGATTTATAGTGATGCTTCTAAGAGAGGTTTGGTTTATGTTTTGATGCAATAGAGAAAGGCCATAGCATATGCTTCTCGTCAACTCAAGCCTTATGAACATGACTATCCTACGCATGATTTGGAGTTGGTTACAGTTGTATTTGCCATCAAGATTTGGAGACATTACTTGTATGCTTGTAAGTGTCAGATTTTCACAGATCATAAGAGTCCCAAGTACTTTTCACTTAGAAAGAGTTTAACATGAGGCAATGCCGTTGGTTGGAACTGTGATTTATAGTGACGCTTCCAAGAGAGGCTTGGTTTATATTTTGATGCAATAGAGAAAGGCCATAGCATATGCTTCTCGTCAACTCAAGCCTTATGAACATAACTGTCCTATGCATGATTTGGAGTTGGTTATAGTTGTATTTACCATCAAGATTTGGAGACATTACTTGTATGGTTGTAATTGTCATATTTTCATAGATCATAAGAGTCCCAAGTACTTTTCCACTCAGAAAGAGTTTAACATGAGGCAACGCCGTTGGATGGAACTGATGAAGGATTATGATTGCGAGATCATTTATCACCCAAGAAAGGAAAATGTAGTGGTTGATGTCTTTAGTAAAAAACCAGCTCATTCAACAGCTTTGATTACATCTCAAGAGCATATCGTGGAGGATTTTGAATTTTCAGAGATTCATGTCTTGCTGAAAGACACTAAAGCATAACTAACTCAGCTCATAGTTCAACTGTCATTGCAGCAACGTATTATCGATGCACAAAACTCAGACTCTGAGTTGCTTCTGATTCAAAGTGAAGTGAGTTTGGATAAAAGTCAAGGGTTCAATGTCACTAATGATTTAGCTCCTCACTTTCATGGGAGGCTTTGTGTTCTAAAAGACACAATTATTAGGCAAGAATTACGTATGAAGACTCATATTTCATTGTATACAGTGCACCCTGGTAGTGCCAAGATGTATCACGATTTAATGTTACATTATTTGTAGAATGGTAGGAAGCGTGATATCGATGTGTTTGTAAGTATTTGGTGTTTCAGTAGATCAAGGCCCAGAGACAATGACCATCTGGGGTCTTGCAACCATTATGTATTCTTGAATGGAAGTGGGAGCATATGACTATAGATTTCATTTTTAGGGCTATTGAGGATGGTAAAAGGTTATAGCTCCATTTGGGTTGTGGTGGATCGTCTTACCAAATCTGCACACTTTTTGTCTAGCAAGACTACATTCTTAGTAAAGGATTGGGCACGGTTGTATATCTGAGAGATTGTTCAACTTCATGGGGTTCCAGTGTCTATAGTATCGGATCGGGATCTGTGCTTCACGTCAAATATTTGGCGAAGTCTACAGAAATTTTAGGTACTCAGTTGAATTTTAGTATTTCTTTCCATCCGCAATCTGATGGGCAATTTTAGATTTCTCTTATAGTTGGGACGCGCAGTTGGCACTTATGGAGTTTGCATACAATAACAGTTACCAAGTGACGATTGGTATGGCTCCATTTGAGACACTTTATGGAAAAAAACGTCGGTCGCCAATTCACTAGGATGAAGTTGACGAATGGAGGCTTTTGAGCCTTGACTTGGTTCAGTCTACGATTGAAGCTATTCATAAAATCAGAGATAGAATGAAGACCGCGCAAATTAGGCAAAATAGTTATGCATATGTTAGGAGAAAGGACCTCGAATTTGAAGTGGGTGATCATGTGTTTCTAAAGGTTGCCCCAATGAAGGGTGTTATGTGTCTTGGTCGAAAAGGGAAGCTGAATCCCAGGTTTATTGGTCCTTTGGCCTACCAGCTCACTTTACCACTAGCTCTTTCAGTTGTTCAGAATGTGTTTCATATCTCAATGCTTCGTAAGTACGTGTTTGATCTAGCACATGTCATTTATTTTGAGCCACTGTGATTCGTGATGATCTCATTTATGAAGAAAAGCCAATCAGAATTCTAGAGCGTAGGAATCAAACTCTTCGTAACACAACGGTTCAGTAAGTCAAGGTCCTCTAGAGAAATCATCGGATCGAAGAAGCAATGTGGGAACGAGAGCGGAGATGCACTACTATAAAATGAGGCTTAGATGATTGTTAGTATCCGTCATCAAAACTCTTTAATGTTGGGGATGTGACCTTCATCTATCGCACTATCATCTAAACTTATTTTACCAAAAATCGTCATCAAAAGGTGTGCAAAACATTTTTTATGACGGTGAATCCTTGTCATTAAACTTGCCACAAAAACACATTTAATGACGGGGAATGCTCGTCATTATAGGTGCCACAAAAACACCTATAATGATGGGAAATCCCTGTAATTAAAGGGTCATTTTAAAAAACTATCATGGAAAGGCAAAAACCTGACTTCCCATAAGAGCAGTAGAAGTGCAAAAGGTGTAGAAAGTGGAGAAACTCTTACTGAACACAACAAGCTAATAAAAAATTTCAAGGACATTTAAAAAATTGTCAACTAAGCTAATCAAAACAAACTACAACTAGTATTGATGTAATAACCTACTCCCAAAAAACAACCATTATCACAACAGAGTTTGATCTTTCAATTGCATATATAAGTTTTCAGCTGCATCTACTTACTCGAGGATTCAAAATATTTATCTTCTTATGCTTCAAAATCACTATGTCTCCGAAAGCAGAATCTTTAAAAATCCTTCCATTTCTTTCATGCCAAAGCAACCATAAAATAGCAAAAGCCAAAAAGAACTAGTGCATTCTTTTCTTCTTACTAGAAGCACCCGAATCCAATATTAACATCATTTTAGCCGAACGAGACTTTCTAATTAGCTCTTTTGTGCACTGAAGAAAGTAGGTATCAAAGCTTTCTAATTAGCTCTTTTTGTTGCTGCCTTCATTGACGGAATAAATCCTTGTTAAACTATTTCAAAAAGGAAGACTATCTCAAGGAAACAATTAGTTGAGATATCAAAACTATTGAAACAACTAGTAATATAGACCATTTTTCCTCTCATGTCCAAAACTATCAACCAAAGCAGAAATAAGAAATTTTTTGTCTTATCAACTTACTTGCTCAACAAAAGAAACACCCTTGTCTATTCTTCCACATCTTGAATATTCCGAGTCCTTCTTGTCACCAACTAGAAGCCTTGCCTTCTCGTTACTTTTGATATGCTATTAACCAAACATAGTTTATCTATTAAAGGAAAAGAAAGAGGCAAACCTAGCATATCAACTGATAGTCTTGTGCATTACTAGTTTATACAACTTATAACATAATTTGACAAGAAGTTTACTATGAAAAATGAGATACCTTAACTGTTGGTTTCATCTGTGCCTCTGAAGACCATAAAACCTATTTACAGGGACAACGTTATCAGGACTTGAATAATTTTTTAAATCAATATCATTATGTAAAGACAATAAATGGGGTGTATTATAAAAATAAGGGGGGAGAATAAAAGAATGCACATAATAGAAACATGACTATGTTCAGCTTAAAGTACTATCATGCCTTCAAGCTTAACGCTCAGGACAAGTTTGAAATTTGTCAATAATTTCAAGTATTATGGAATAAAAAGTGCAATAGACTACGACTTGCTTCATAAGAACAGTGTAACCAACAAAGGTCCAAGATTTTCTTTGGATAAAAATGAATTATATTAAAAGAAAGAGATAATTACAAAGTTCGGGGGATGAGCAATCCAATCGAAACCAAAAGAATCCCCCACAAAAACTCAAACAATCTTTACAAGTTGCTAACCAGTCTACACTAATAAAAAACAACAAAAGTCCAAGATAGTCTGCTAATTGTTATTCCAAATGCTTTATAGACCACTTAAACAAAGAAATAATGCGCTACCATTTGTTTAACAATGATTTTAAAGTCAAATCGCAACTACAAAAACTAGAGTACTAACGGTAGACAATAGTTTTTAGCAGGAATATATTTTTTTAGTCAAACAGTATATATGATGCACAATATGAAATCTAAAACACAATGACAATGATGAGTATTATTAGAATTGTTACTGTTGTTTCACTAAGTTACAATTTGAAGAAAAAATGTCATTCAGAAGTGAAAAGAATATTAAGACTACCCATACATCATGAATTTTAAAAGAAGGGCAATAAATAATAAAGAAATGTAAAAGAATCACTGGAATAGCAAATAATTAAATAAGAAAAATTAGGCATGGTGGAGAGTATTCCGATCAAATTAAATAGAAAGAGAAAAAACCACTTTATACAAGCAACATTTCAATCAAAATTTGTAATAAAAAAGAAATCGTTCAATAACTAAAGCACTCAGCAAAGCCAAAAGTAAAATTATCTGTCAGACTGCCTCTTCCAAATGTAGAAGATCCTTTTGAACTAGTAATTATTAAACTTTTACATAAGTTAATAGTGGACAAGGAAAATGATATGTAACTTCTCCCAAAATACATAGCTATGAATAAGATCTGAACCAATATTTCTTTAACATTTACATGAAGGTGATAGACGACGAGGAAAATGATATGCACCTTCTCCCAAAATACATTACTTTTAGAGCATTGTATTTCCTAGCATGGTGACCCATGATCCTAGTATAATCTATATAGAACAACTAACTATGAGATGAAAAAGTTGTTAAGCTAGCTAATATATACTTCAGAAAAGTAGACCATATAGTAGTTTACTTGTGAACAGGTCCATCTGAAATAATCATTATGCCAACTTCGTTTAGTTAAATAAAGAAGAAATAACCATGTGCTATGGTGAGTACTACAAAAATTTGAGCCTCAAACATAAACTGCTAGCTAAAACTGCTAATGTCATATAAGGAAATCAAAATATAAAAGACAATAAGGATCTTGTGTCTACCAAGTCCAAAAATTTACAAGGTCAATTGTTTGAGCTATCAAGACAACTAAACAAGCATGATAATTGGGATATCAAAACGAGGCAATTTAAAATTTTGGGAGTAATGTGACATACAAAGTGAGGCTTTTAGGGGAATAATGTTGTTGACCCTGTTTTTTTGGGTAACCGTGCTCAATGTAAAATGTCATTTACTTTAGTTTTTGTTCTATCTTGTTTATGTTCATTCGTATGGTTGAGAATCTGCTAAATACAATAAAGTGCAAGGAGAAAACCTAGAGATCTGTCTGCCCCATTTTTTTTTATAGAATTACTATCGGCACTTTTCAATTTCCTTCTTACCCCAATTGATTTATTGCAAATGTCAAGCTCAAGCTTCTCTACCCTCTGCAGAAAAATTAGATATTAAGTTCCCTAGAACAGTGAACCAATCATCACGCTATCTATCATTGCAAATTTCCCAACTTAAAATATGATTGTAATCAACAACCCCACCAAAATAGGAATGTAGCACAAAATTGTGATTATAAACATATTAAAACATAAGAAGCTCGAAAGAAATTTGCTTCAGGCAAGCTTCAAATTATACTGAAAATTTATTTGAAAAAAAAATTATTTGATAATCATTATCAAGATTCAGATAACAGTAAACCTGAGAACAACAATAACATGATTATTGGATAATCATTTTCAAGTCAGGTCGTAAAGATCTGGGTAAGCATCTTTTTCCCCTATCTTAATGGCGATCTGCAGAAATAAAAAAAACACTATATACAGGATTGACTTACATCTCTAGCACTGTTGAATCCTGAACGACTTATGGCATTCATAGCAAGCCTAACTAGACGAACAAGTTCATCCACGTCTCGGAAACTGAAATTAAAGAGACTCTTAACAAAAAGCAACAAAATTTTAAACTCTTACTTTAGGTTGACCACCATGAAATTCCAAACAGCAAACATCAGAGAGACAAAACCTACATCGGACCATCGTGCTTCCGCTGAGAAAGTTGAGCATTATATAGATGACATTTTCATAATTAAAATGAAATATGGGTATCATGCTTGCATCTATAAAAAAAGCAAAAACTTTTTATATCAACTTAAAAATAGTTGTCATAGTAGGTAAATATTTGATGACAGATCTTTTAAACACTGTCATATAACTCAAAAAGAAAAATATCCCTGCTCAAAACTTTTTTCCTATGACAGGTTTAACAAACCTGTCATAAAAAAATTATGGCTGTCATTAAAGGCCAGTTTTGTAGTAGTGATACGTGTTGAGACCTAGAGTTATTTCTATAAGGTACATTTCTTTCAAGGATGAAAACTCTTAATGAAAGAAAATGTAATAACCCAAGGACCTAAGGGGTTATATTGTAATTTTAACCCCCCCGCTCACATGATATAAGAACCACACTCAACCACCTCCCTATTCTCCATTTTCTTCTTCACAAACCCTTCCCTGTAACTGCTTTCCTCTCTCTATTTTATAGGTTTCCGTCCCCAGCTAAGCCCCTTTGTTCTTCACCTTCTTCGTCATTTCGACTTGGGAAGCCCTCTAACATTGATCTTTGGTAAGCAATTTATTGTTTCCTTTATTTTCTTTATTCTTTCCACTTTTCTCTTCGTAATCTAGATTTTTCTATCAAATTTTGAAATTCTTAATTTCAGAAAATTTCTTTCGTCGCCGCCCATTCACCAGCGTCCTTCAAATCCCGATAAGCTTAATCTTTTCATTCTCTCCTTGAGCTTTTTGTGCCTGTATTTCCTTATTGTTTCTCTCTTTGTTTTGTTGTTCTCTTTGATCTCACCCCTATCTTTCTTGTTTTTTTATCCATGCCAGCTCCTCCATCATCATTTTCACTGGATTACAACGTCGTCTTCGTCATTGGTAAGCTTAATTTTCCTTTCTTTCTTTCTTTATTCCTTTTTCACTCTTTGCATGGACTGCAAGTGGGTCTGACGACCCAATTGATTTTAATTCAACCTAGTTTTCACCCAAACCTGAACCAACTGAATCAGTTCATCCAGACCGGACCAAAGTGGTTCATCGAGACCATACTGAACCGGTGCAACCAAACCAACCTAAACTGGTTCAACCTGCCCAAACCTAACCGGCCCAACTCAGTAGAACCGAACCGATTCAAGCCACCCAAACCTAGTTGAATCGGTTTGAACTGCTTGTTCAATTTACACCCAGTTTAGTTTCCACTAGTTTCTGACCTCACTCGTCTTCCAAGTTAATTAAATAATTGTAGCTATTATATGATGTTGTGATCTGAGATCCTTGGATTTCATGTTAGTAGTTGCAAAATTTAATTCATGGCGAACCTAGGTCAGTGGATTTACATAGTAATTGGATTCATATGTTATAAGTGTAGCATATATAATGTAAAATTGTTTTTATTTCTTTATGTTGCTCAACCCTATGACTAAGTGTTTTATTTATTTTTTCATATCATGATGAAATTATTTACCATGTTACGTATGATTATATTTTGAATTATGCACATAATTTATATGTTGTTTATATTCATGAACAAGTTATATGTTTATTCATGTATATGTAATAATGTGAATTATGAATCTTAACTCAAGTCAAGTGATAAGTAAACAAGAGGTAGACTTAGTCATGTTCCTTGATTATCAAATAACCATATTTTTCACGCCATGTTATCAACTATACAGTTGGGTGTCTTCATGTTAATGTTAGCATCTTTAAGGTTCAAATAACTTTAAGTGACACCAAGTTTTAGGACACCCAATCCGTCATGTTCACGTTCATGCTACAAGTTTCATATTACAAGTTCAAGTGTGAATGAATTCTGGTTAAAGTTGTTAATCGAGGGATATGCTTAGTCGAATTATGATTAAGAAAGTACAAGTATAGGCAAGAATATGTACAAGTTCAAGTTATATGTTAACCATGAAATTAGTTATGTAAATTACAAGTACTTTATGTTATTTAATAATCATGGGAATGTGTTAAATTGCAGTTGCATGAGTTATATGTTTATATTTATGTCATGTGAAGCTTATTAGTATGTGGGTTTACTCACTGAGTATTTTTAATACTCACCCCCATAGATGAATATGTTGCTGGTGATAGTGAGCAGCAGGAGTGAGGGGATGCCATAGTTAGCGAAAATAAGAGATTTTCACTAACTTTGATTATATGACATCAGAAACAGATTTCAGTTTAATTACATTTGATTCAGAAGTTCATGAATTGTCACGTTTTAGTCCTTTATAATATGTTTGACTTTCATGTTTTAAAGATTTTCATAATTGACTTTATTGAAAATTAATGAATCATTTAATTCATTTTATTGAGTAGATATTCACTTAAAATAATTTAATGCTTCCTCTATTTAATGTTAACATTGGGGCAAAATTAAGGTTTTCAATTTGGAAATTTTCTCCAATTAGGGTTTCAATTGAATTGAGAATTTTTTTAATAAGTGCAATTATATGCATGTTTAACCCTCAGGGATCGGGGAGTTATAATTTTCCTAGTTATATTAGGATATTTTATTTTTAATATTTTCTTAATTAGTCAGATTTGGAACTTGTTATTGTAGGATAATATTTAGAGTTTTTTCAGGAGATCGTGTGAGCTGTGAATACTGAGAAATAACTTGTAAAGGGGGAAGAAAATGGAGACTTCACACACACGTCTCTATCCCCTCTTCTCTAACATCTCCTTCGATTTTTCATCATGGCCCTGCGTGGCTAAACTTTTATAATTGGTCGAAGGTAACAAAAGCCTCAGAATCAATAAAATAGTGTTGTTTTTATTATTCAATTTACGCTTTGAGTATCAGATGTTCTTGTTATATTTATTTTGTAGTAAATGAACATATGTAATTTAATAGCCCAGTGGTAAAGATTTTGTATAAAACCTTGAGGTCATAGGTTCAAACCCAAGCCTTGACATAATATATTTAAGGGTTTTTTATGGGGCCTTGGGGCCTTGGACTTAATTTGCTTAGACCGTTCTATTTTTTATTTGGGTTTTCAGATATCTTCAAGAGGAGTCTTCATGAAGGTGCCTTTGTAGAGGCACCATAGTGGCAGTTGTGCAACTGCTACTTGTGACTGTTCTGAATAGTCACAATTCCAACCTTTTGTGACTGTTTGAACAGTCACAATGGCTTCTATATAAAGCAATTTCATGGGCATCATTAGAGAAAGAATTTTCATTCAGTCAAAGTAAAAATTTGAGACACAAATATTTTATGGTTCGCTCAAGGGAGAAAGTATTGTTGTGGTGCTTTTTGTCTCCACAATACCGTTGTATCATGAGACGGGCGTCCAAGACTATGAGCATCATCTGCAGGGACGTTACTGTTTTAGCCCATTGCACAATTTGTAAGCCTCGGTCTAAGTTCTTTGGGTAACTTAATTTTCTATATTCTATACATTTTTATGTAATTCATTGTTGTAGATACCGTATTTTATCTGGTCCAAAACTTTAAAATTACTAATTTTATTTTTTTGGCTCATAAACTAGTCGAAAACTATGTGTATGATTTGAAAAATAGTTCAATGCCTAAAAATAAGAATTGTCTAAGGACTAGAAAATAAAAAGGGAAAAAAGGACTAATAATAAAAATTGAAGCCTTAAGTTTACCTATAAACATATGGGAGTCTTCACTTGAAAAGGAGGATATTGGAGAGTGAGAATGAGAAGGGATTTTAGAGAGAGAAGCGAGGTCTTGAGAAAATAGGAGACTTTTAAAAAAAACAGAGAGAACGAGAGTTTTCATTTCGATTCATCTTCCATATTCTCCTATTCTTTTTATTAAGGTAGTTCAAATTTCTTGTATTTTAGCTTACAATATATCTTGTTCATTATTGTTCATCATCTCCCTTTTTCATACTTATGTATTTGATATTTCTTTGTTTCCTTTTCTATACATAAGATATTTGTTCATTTTTTATCATTTCTCCTACTCTTAATCTTATGTTTTATTTCCATGTATTGTTGATTTCTCTACAAATTTGATAATTAGATGTTTTTGTCATCAACTCAATCAATGAGGATGAGGATAAAGTTTTTGAGGGGTGTAAAATTAACTCAATGTAAATCAACCCTTTAATGGGTGGAAAGAGTACAATTGATGAAAAGATCTTCGATGATAATTTCTAATACATAAAAATACGTAAAATAGAGAGTAAAACCTCTATACAAGATTATGCAAATATTTAAGCTTTTTTTTATGTTCTTGCAAGTCTTTTCTACTTTTGTTTTTAATTTTTGTTCATCATTTTTGTGACCTTTGTTTGAACTAGTTACCATCTATGATCATTCCTAGCAATGAAGGAAGAAAGTAAAAATGGTAATTAGTTAACTAAGTGGTCCAAAGTAAAAAAATGATATATTTATATCCCAAACAAAAATTATTTTATATTGAAAGTTTTATTGATTTTTTTTAGTGACACTTGTTTAAACTAGTTACCATCCATGATCATTCCTAGTAATGAAGGATGAAAAGAAAAATGATAATTAGTGAATTAAGTAATCCAAAATAAAAAAATGATGTATTATATTCCAAACAAAATTATTTATTTTTCTTTATTGACTCTTGTTTAAATTAGTTAGCATCCATGATCAATTTTTTGATATTTGATTAGCATTGAGGGAAGAAGTAAAAATGATAATTAATATACTATGTAGTCAACAATAGCATGCTCATACCAATTATATATGAAGTTCAGCATTTTTTTCATAGATTAATTTATTTACACATAACAAAATTTATTATTAATTTATTTATTAAATAATTATATATATAAATATAAACGAAATTATAAAAAAATAAACAGAGCACCCTCTCTCTCTTTTTTTGTTATTTTTTTTTTGTATTTTATTTTATTTTATTTTATTTAGTTTTTTTTTTGTTTGCATTTTATGTCTTTTTTTGTGTTTGTTTATTTTTTCTATTTTTAGTAGATATTATTGGTTTGTTTTAATTTATGTTTATATATCTTTTTAATTTTTTCACGTATTGTTTAATTTTTTATTCTATATATTCTTTTTAAACTTAACATACATATTTATCGTCTCTAACATTTCTTTCAATTTTTATTTCCTTTTTTATAGTTGTTATCTGTTCTTATTTATTTATATATTATTGTCATATGGTCCCAATCGTCACAATTGTATGTGATTATTATTTCATTCTTTTACCATCAGAATTGGAGTTCATAAATTAAAACCATAACAATTTGATTTAAATTTTGTTAATTTCTTTATTTAGTTTTCACTAAAAAATCTGATGACGGACTTTAGAATTTTTGGGATAACAAATTTCTCGAACTACCGAGGTGAGGAGTTATTTTTAGGATATCAAGAGTAACTCCAATAATACTTTGATTTAAGAAAAATATAAAGAAAAACAAAAATAATTTTTCAATGGTCTTTGTACCACCCATTAAAGGCCATTTATTTGCTCATTTTTATGATGCAAAATGTACTAAATGGGACATTCAAAATTGAATTTTCATAACATTATTTTAAACGATAATTTGGAACGTATTTGATTAAATTTGGTAACCATTTTTCATAATGGGTGTTGTGGGGTGCTAATACATTCCCCACACACAAATGCCTCCCGAACCAACTTTAATTTTTCACAGACCAAAATATTTAATTTTAAAATTGGATGACCAATCACGCTCTAAAATGATTGGTGGTGACTCCGAATTTCTTTTTTTCAAAAATAATTTTTCAATCGCCGCTTCGCGTCGCATGCACGTTGCGACAGCTTGGTGACTCCACTGGGGACAAACAATTGGTCTAACCATTTTTAGATCTATAGAGAGTCAAGCCAAAATTTTGTCATATGCTATCTTTTTATGTGGTTCTTTGTTTGTTTATTTCATTCATTATTTTTTTTCTAATTCATGCTTGTAGTTGTACATAAGTTCTTTTTTTTACGAAGTATATTTCTTTATATAATTTCAAATTTCACACATATACATCAGCCTTGTACCCGAGATTTCCCTTTAGGATTAGCGAGAATGAGTAGTGGAATGCCTTCGTGGAACTGCGGTTTCCGTGCAGGCTCGTGAAAGTTCTCACTCAGGTCGACCCTTTCAGGATACCAACCACTCATGCATTTTGTTATTAGAGCCCATCTCATGACCAATGTTTGATAGAAATAGAGATTCTGCGTAATTATGATATCATGACTAATTTTTTTCATGTATATATGTCTTACACTCTATAAACATTTCTTTTCTTTCCCATTGTTTCCCTTCTAACTTCGTCTTTCTTTTTTACATACATGGATCATGTTGCGTTATACAGATTGTAAAAAAGTATTCAATTCATTCGTATTTTAGAGACCATGACTTCTACTCCGAGTGTGATAGAAGATCAAGTCATAATAGCGCAATGGTCAGAGAAAACGTAGAAATGAAAAGGAGATTGTCTGAAAAAAGAGGATGTCGTTCTTATACCTTCAATCACTAAGATAGAGTTCTCACACACTGACTTTGAAAGGTTGAAGAAGATATGGGAGGATTTTTCACCGAAGCAGAAAAATTGTTTGTCGGTAAATATGGTCACATCGCTTATTTTCTATATATTACAGTCAACGCTCCCGTTCTTAAGGCTTTAATGCATTTTTGGAATCCTCCTGTACAGATGTTTCTCCTTTGTAACAATTGATCTTACTCCTACAATTGAAGAATATCAAGCCCTATGAACGTCCCGCTGCAAAGCACGGATAAAGTTTATAATTACGATAAAAATCTCACATTGAAGAGAACTTTATCCAAGCTCTTGGGTACTGTCCATGCATCCGAGATTGAAAAAAGGTTGAAAGTTAAAGGGGTAATGAGTGTGTGCCGCTAGATTACCTCCTAGATCTCACCAAAAATGTCTTGAAGGAAGATAAGGGTATGCCTCTTTATGCTTTGTGTATATATGGCACCGTGTTATTTCCAAAGATTCAAGGTTATGTGGATGATAAAGTGATAAAAATGTTCCTGCTAATTGAACATGGTGTTAACCTTGTTATCTCAATTCTAGCTGAGACTTTTCGTTCCTTACATCACATACGGGTGCTTGGAAAAGGGAAGTTCATCGGCTCTCCATCTCTTTTGTGTATTTCGATTCTTAGCCATCTAAGATGTCCACTAGGTTTCAAATGTCCTCATGTTAAGTTTTCAAGTCCATGGATGAAGACGAGAATCCCCATTGCGGAATTTGGAATGGCCAAATGGAATCTACAGTTACCCACAAAAGGGATATGGCTCTCACACCTATCAAAGTTGAAAGATGAGGATGTTATCTGGAAAGCCCAATGGATGCCGTTGACATCGATGATCTACAGATGTGGCGACTATCAATGGGTCCCGCTCCCAGGACCATGGGGTTGTACTAGTTATGCTTCTCTAATGGTGCTCCGTCAACTATACATAAGACAATTAGTCCCTCGCACGCATTGAAGGACATTGAGATCGGTTATGATTCTCAAGATATTGAACAAAAATTGCAGCAACTAATTGGAGCTTGGAAAATCACGATAAGGGTGCGAAATGAGAAAAATCACATGAATTGCACAAAGGAGTATGAAATGTGACTTGAGAGCAGAGGAAAAGTAACTATTGCCCTACAAGTTGAGGATTTACAATCACACAAGTTGCCAGAAGCTAATCAAGAGATTGTTTAAAAAGAGGACCGGGATGAGTTATATGAGGATCATCAAAAGAATTTAGCTCTCTTAGAAGAAAATAGACGTCTAACAGTCGAGATGAATTTGTCTGGCAAACACAAGATCGAAGATGAAAAATAACTCAGAGATTTGAGGAACAAGCTTAAGGATCAAGAATATTTGAAGCGGAAAAACTTAGAGTTGGGAACTGACACTCGCAAAGTGAACAGCAAAATTAGCAAAATGGCAGAGGACAATGAGAATTTGCGAGGGGTAATATATGAACAAGAGGATCGAATCATGAAGCTAGAAAGAAAAATAATCTTGTACAAAAGGTTTTAGAAGAGGTTAAAGGGGCTGTCGATAAGAAGAATGCGTACATCATTGAGTTAGAAAAACAATATGACTCATTACGATGAATTGCTGATAATTTACAAGTTGATTTAAAGAATCAAAAAGTTAGGAAGAACGAGTCACCAAATGATAGTGAAGAACTATTGAAACTCATTGCAATCCTTGAGCACCAAGTTAGAGCGTATCATAACGTGGCAGAGAAATTGGCAAGAAATAATGATGCTAATGTCGACGCACTGAGATATGATTACCAATTACTGCAACAAGAGCACGACTTGATTCGACAACGATCAGGGCATGCTATGGAATGGCTTAAAGGCGTTGTTATGAGAGCGAGCAATTTGGCGGAACAAGCATCATTTATGAAAAAAATGTTTTGCCCATCCATCCTAATGGGGAGAACTTGTCTAAGTTTTTGAAAGAAATCAAGAGAGGTTTAGGTTATTTTGGTATTTTGTATAAACTCATATTGCGGAGTAGTGTAGTTGACTTCTACATACTCAAATGTAGTGGATGACTCTACTAATTGAATGAAATTGAGTATTTTTGGACTTTCACTTTGCGTAATATCATTTCTCATGCATAAATTTACTTTCGTTATTATTATTGTTATTATTGTTTATTCTTTTTCATTAGTAAAATCTACCATCTCATTATTTTATTTTTATTTGTTTTATAAAAAATTTCAAAGATAGCCCGTCAACTCCGACATCCCTACCGAACGGGAGCTCAATTGCGGAAAATTGGGTACAACCCATCCACATGGCACCTGGCCACAACCAAGCTTTCACTCTGCAAAGCAAACTCGCTAATGAGCCAATCATCATACCCGATGTTGATGACCCAAAGGGGCAGAGAAGTCACCTTATTATGTGCTGCAGAAAGATGGTTATTTGTGCAAATGATGATAAGTTGTTGATTCATTTCTTTCAAGATAGCTTGATGGGGGCTGCATCTCACTGGTATATCCAATTGGATAACCAACATATTCGGAGGTGGAAAGATTTAGCTGATGCTTTCTTAAGACAATACAAGTACAACATAGATATGGCTCCTGATCGTCTGGATCTACAAAGGATGGAGAAAAAGGCTTACTTAAGGTTTAAAGAATATGCGCAAAGGTCGAGGGAATTAGCTGCTTAGGTACACCCCCTTGTCAGAAAAGGAGATGGTTGCAGTGTTTATCAACACCTTGAGATCTCCATTCTATGATAGGATGATTGGAAATGCTTCAAACAACTTCTCTGACATTGTAGTGATTGGTGAGATGATTGGAAGTCGTATTAGATACATCATCCGTAAAAAAGGGGCCGCCGTTGAAGCGAAAAGAAGGGGATGTACAGACGATCAATTTTGGGTACCCATCATAAGCTGCAAACCCGAGGCTGGAATTTCCAAAGTATAGTGAATGGCCCAAATTTGTGACATCATATGTGGAAAATACCTCACAAATTGTTTTTCTAACTCAACGCGAGTTAGAAAAAAATTAGTATTTCAAGACAAGCCCCAATGTGGTATTTCAAACAATCAGTATTTCTAACTCAACGTGAGTTAGAAAAACAATCAGTATTTCAAAACAATCAGCGAAAAGAAGGGGATGTACAGACCATCAATTATCACTCTCAACAATCAATATTTCAAGACAACCCGAGATCTAGTTTTAGACTACCGACTCACCAGTAAAATGTTGGTCAGGCTGATCAACCTCTGAGGGGGAATAGAAATAATCAACGTTTTGTCCAATATGATCCAATCTCCATGTCATATACAGAAATCTTACCACAATTTATATGGAATAATCAAATGGAGCCAATTCCTTATGAACTTCTACAGCCACCACACCCAAGGTGGTATGATCCGACTACTCGCAGTGATTATCATACTGGGGTAGTGGGATATTCGACTGAGAATTGCACAACATTAAAAGGTAGAGTACAGGCATCGATCAAGGCTAGATGTTTTAATTTCAAAAAGGCTAATGGGAACCCATATATCAATTCTAACCCTATACCAAATCATGGCAATCCTACTGTAAATGCAATTGAGGAATATTTTTCATATGGAAAGAAGGACGTGGAAGATGTGAGCACGTCAATGAAAATATTTTTCCATCTTCTTTCTAAAGCAGGGTACATCTACCCAACACGCTCAGAGGATGAAGGCGTTTCTAGGAAGTATATGCATGACTTTGATTGTTTGTTTCATAAGAATGTGATGGGGCATACAATTGAGGAATGTGTTGATTTTAAAATGGAAGTGTAAAAGTTGTGGGATGCAAAGATACTTACAATAAGTTATAAAGAAGAAAGGGAATACCAAGGAGATGACTCTTTAGTCCTCATGATAACTAAACAATCAACTGAAGATAATGTTGAAGTGTCATCCTATATCCTAAAACATCTCACAATACATTATGAGAAAAAGTCAACGCACACCACTACGCCTTATACTCCGATCTCCATCACCATCCAAATACCGGGTGCGTTTGCTTACAAGGATCTTAAAACAGTACCATGGACGTACGGATATGAGGTTATTACAAGCAGCAACGACAAACTCAAACGCTAAATCTATCAGACATCGATCTCCCTGTAACTAATATTTCGGGAGTAGGTGGGATGACGAAGAGTGGCAGATGCTACACGTCAAAAGTTTTGAAAACGGATAAAAGCTATGCGTTTGAAAGGGAAAGCCAAAGAAGGTGACAATGATTATGAGTTCCAAGGAGAAATGCATGGCGGCCAAGTGATAGAACCATATATAATAAGAGGTAATGAGGAAATAGCAGTGTCTGAAGAAGAGGTATGTGACTCTTTTAAGCTCATCAAGCAAAGCAAGTATAAGGTGATAGAATAACTTAATCGCTTACATGCTCGCATATCTTTACTGTCACTCTTTCTAAAATCTGAACCACATTGCCAAGCATTATTGAAGGTTTTGAATCAAGCATATGTCTGTCATGACATTACGGTTGAGAAGTTGAGTGGAATTGTGGGAAATATTACCACACTAAATTTTATCACTTTCACAGATGATGAAATCTCTGCCGATGGTACTGGACACACCAGAGCTCTACATATATCCATAAAATGTAGGGATTATGTTGTTGCAAAAGTATTAATTAATAAGGGCTTGTCTCTAAATGTAATGCCAAGATCTACACTAGCAAAGCTCCCTATGGACGTGACACATATGTGACCGAGCATGATGATAGTAAGAGCATTTGATGGTACCTGAAGAGAAGTAGTAGGAGACATAGAGATACAAATTCAAATCAGTCCATGCCTATTCAATATTATTTTCCAAGTGATGGAAATAAATCCAGCATACGATTTTCTTTTAGGCCAACCATGGATTCACTCTGCCGAGGCAGTACCATCTTCCTTACATCAGAAGCTGAAAGTTATAATGGATCATAAACTCATTTATATATATGGGGAAGAATATTTATTGGTATCCAAGCCAGCTACCATGCCATATGTTGAGGTGGCAGAAGAAGCATTGGAGTGCTCATTTCGATCATTTAAGAATGCAATCACCACATTTGTTGCTAGTGAGAAACTCGCTCCAACATCAAGCCTATAAAAAACATATCAGATGGTGGCAAAGTTGATGATAAAATGGGGATACAAGCCAGGCAAAGGACTTGGGGGTAAGCGTTAAGGCATCAATAAGTTAATTGAGTGGGACAAGAATGAACAAAGGTTTAGGCTTGGATATAGACCGACCAAGGCTGATAGAGGGAGAGTGGAAGCGTAAAAGAAAAAACATATTATTGCTAGGCTCGAAAATAGGGAATTCAATATAGAAATGGCGATCATACCCCATATTTTTGAATCCTTCACAAGTGGGGGAATTTCATTTGAAGAACCGGTTACAGTAGAGCAGCATGACCTTAAAGATGGTATGGCCCAGCTTTCAATATCTGCAATCTTGGGAAAATCATAAAGTGCGAGTACGGAGGACATGGTTTCTCGATATGATTCAGATAATGAGCTTAACAATTGGGATGCCACCGAGCTATTAGTGCTTTTTGGGAATTTTCAAGTGTAATGTGTTCATGCCAAAATTTGAATGATTCTGTCCAATGCCTTAGGAATTTCATCGTTATAGACCTATGTTCTCGTCTTTTTCGTGTCATCTCTTAGAATGAGAGTCTAAAAACTTGTTTCGCGTCCTTTTGTTAATAATGAATACAATTCCAGCTCTTTTTTTCTTCCTTTTATGTCTACTTTCTGAAATGTTATTCATACTCATGCATTTTTTATTTTATTTTCTCGCCTTCCTTTCATCCAATAATCTGATTCAGGTTCGAGAATGATGATTTTGAAAACAAGAGCATAAGCAATAACTTTGACAATCTCATTCTTAACGTAAAGTCATATGAAAGTGACAAGGATAATTTCAAACCATCTCCGGAAATGTTAAGAATGGTAGAAGAGGATGATAAAATAACTCAAACATATCAACAGTTAACAGAGGTGATAAATTTGGGATTAGATGGAGAGACGAAAGAAGTTCAAATCGGCACTTCTATGACAAGCGAAAGCCACCAACAATTAATTGACTTACTCAAAGAGTATATTGACATCTTTGAATGATCTTACCAAGATATGTCAGGTCTAGGCACTGATATCATGGTTCATCATTTGCCACTTATGCCTGAAAGTAAATTAGTGAGACAAAAGTTATGGAAAATGAAATCAGACATGTTGGTACAGATCAAAAAAGTAGTTAAAAAGCAAGTAGATGTGGTTTTCTAGAAGTAGTAAAATATTGTGAATGGGTTGCCAACATAGTCTCAGTGCCAAAGAAAAATGGGAAAGTAAGAGTGTGCATCAATTATAGAGACTTAAATCATGCAAGCCCCAAGGATAATTATCCATTACCCCATATCAATGTATTAATAGATAACACTGCAGGACATTCAACCTTCTCTTTCATGGATAGTTTTTCGGGATATAACCAAATCAAAATGACTCTTGAAGACCAAGAAAAGATCACTTTTAACACTTTGTGGGGTACATTTTGTTATATGGTTATGCCATTTGGTCTAAAGAATGCAGGGGTGGTACCAACAGGCAATGGTAACACTGTTTCATGATATGGTGCATGAAGAAATCAAAGTGTACGTTGATTACATGATTGCTAAATCTCATCAAGGGGAAGATCACACTGTCACTATGCGGAAACTATTTGAAAGGTTGAGAAAGTTTCAGTTAAAACTTAACCCGACAAAGTGTACATTCCAGCATCTTCAGGGAAACTACTTAGTTTTGTCATGAGCAAGGAAGGAATAAAAGTTGACTCCGACAAGGTTCGGGCCGTCATTGATATGCCACCACCTCAAACTCAAAAGAAAGAGGTTTCTTGGGGAGATTAAATTACATAGCCTGGTTCATCTCACAGCTAACTGTAACTTGTGAACCTATCTTTAAACTTCTCCGCAGAAGTGATACAAAAAGATGGAATGATGATTGCCAAATTACTTTTGATAAGATCAAGCAATACTTACCAAATCTGCCTATACTTGTTCCTCCAACTCCAGGGCGTCCACAAATTTTGTATCTTACAGTAATAGGAAAATCCATGGGTTGCATACTTGGTCAACATGACGACTCTGGAAGTAAAGAACAAACAATATACTATTTAAGTAAAAGGTTCACAAACTATGAGGCTAATTATTTGATGTTGGAGAAAACGTGTTGTGCCTTAGCCTGGGTTGCTAATCGGCTTAGACAGTACATGTTATACCATACCACTTGGTTAATTTCAAAGATAGATCCAATCAAGTATATCTTTGGAAAACCGTCACTTTTCTGGGTGAATTGCTAAATGAAAAATGTTGCTCACAGAATATGATAATGTTCATGTCACGAGCAAGTCAATAAAAGGAAGTGTACTTGCTAATTATCTGGCAGATCAACCATTGCAAGATTATGAGCCTATGAAGTTTGATTTTCCTGATGAAAACATATCAGTCATATTAAAAAATGAAGGAGAATATATGGATCCATAATTGTGGCTAATGTTATTTGATGGCGCATCTAATGGTATAGGACATGAAATTGGGGCAATCCTCATTTCTCCTAAGGAAAAGTTTTTCCCATTCATGGAAAAATTATGCTTTGACTGTACAAATAATGTGGCAGAATATGAGGCATGTTCCATGGGAATTTAAGCAGCTTATGATATGAAGATAAGGAAGTTTCGAGTGTACGGAGATTTGTTATTGGTGATACACAACTAAATGGGGAATCAGAAGCTAGAAACTCCAAGATGGTACGTTTACAACAAACATGTACCTAAGTTAATCCGAACTTTTTAAGTGATCTCATTTGACCATATACCTAGAGAGAATAATCAAATTGCATATGCACTAACAACTCTAGCATCCATGTTCGCCGCAGACTTTAAGGAAGAAGTGCAACCCATAAAAATTGAGAAGCAAGATTTTCCTGCTTACTGTATAAGCATTGAAGAGGAACGAGACACAAGACCATGGTATTACGACATCAAGCAGTATATAAAGAATGGGGAATATCCATCCAAAGCTTCTGAGAATGATAAACGCACTAATAGAAGATTGTTCATGGGTTTCTTCTTGAATGGTGAAATACTCTACAAAAGAAATCATGATATGGTGCTCTTAAGATGTGTTGATGCAAAAGAAGCGAATCAAATCATAGAGGAAGTTCACGAAGGAATTTGTGGTGTTCATGCTAATGGACATATGATGGCCAAACAAATCTTGAGAGCAAGATATTATTGGTTAACTTTAGAGTCCGACTGCATCAAGTACGCTAAGAAATATCATAAATGTCAGATTTATGAGGATAAAATTCACGTACCCGCATCCCGTTTACATGTCATGTCCGCGCCTTGGTCGTTCTCTATGTGGGGCATAGACATCATTGGTCCCATCACACCAAAAGCCTCTAACGGGCATTGTTTCATTTTGGTCTC
This sequence comes from Datisca glomerata, assembly GCA_003255025.1. Classification (NCBI taxonomy): domain Eukaryota; kingdom Viridiplantae; phylum Streptophyta; class Magnoliopsida; order Cucurbitales; family Datiscaceae; genus Datisca; species Datisca glomerata. Next base: position 634,339 of record QANY01002872.1, read on the forward strand.
TATAGATTATTTTTCCAAATGGATGGAGGCAAGTTCTTATTCGAGTGTAACCAGAAGTGCGGTTGTTAAGTTCATTAATGGGACAAATTTAAATAACAATATGGTGAAAGAATTATGTGAGCAATTCAAAATTAAGCATCATAATTCATCCTCTTACCGTCTGAAAATGAACGGAGCAGGGGAAGCAGCCAATAAGAACATTAAAAGGATATAGAGAAGATGACGGAGGTTTATAAGGATTGGCATGAGATGCTCCCGTTTGCACTACATGGGTACCACACATCAGTCCAAACATCAACTGGGGTAACACCATTCTCTTTGGTATATGGCATAGAAGCAGTCCTTCCAATTGTGGTGGAAATTCCTTCCCTCAGAGTCTTAATGGAAGCGAAATTAGAAGAAGCAGAGTGGGTACAAACACAATATGAGCAATTGTATTTCATCGAGGAAAAAAGATTGACTGCATTATATAGAGGCCAATTATATCAAAGAAAAATGATACACGCATATGATAAAAAATTACGTCCCCGATGTTTCTGAGAAGGAGACTTGGTGTTGAAAAAGATACTCTCATATCAAAAGGATCACCGGGGGAAGTGAACCCCAAAGTATGATGGACCTTTCATTGTCAAGAAGGCCTTCTCTAGAGGATCTATCATGCTAACAAACATGGATGAAGATGATTTACCACATACAGTTAATTTTGATACAGTCAAGAAGTACTTCATTTGACCGCGTATGGGAAAAACGAAGTTGGGCAAAAAAATGTTTTTAAAAGGAGCTGTCTTGAATACTAGAGAAATTCTTATTCTATATTTTTTCTAAATCCTTGTTTGTAAACATTATTCATCATCGATGAAGAGCCTTTTATTCTTTCTTAGTTGACAAATACATATCATTCATCTTCTTGTTATTTCCATTATTTCTTATTCCTCTCTATTCTAAGATATCATTAATTACTCTTGGAATAACTCAGAAGCATAAACTTGGTTAGGTGAAAACTAATTAAAAAAAATAGTAACTAAGAAAGGCGGTCTGACTTTCTCGGTTAAATCGAATCTGACTTTGTTGCGATTCGAAGCCTGGTGCAATGCCTGATCGGTTCCAATTAATATGGTTAAATCGAACTCGCATCGAGTCGAGGTTGAAGCCTGTGTCTATCCAGGTCCACACTTTTTCTTTATCTTCGGTTAAATTGAACCCGCGGTCGAATCCCGGTGTTAGTGCCTGGTCTGTTTCAACTAATATGGTTAAATCGAACTCGCATCGAGTCGAGGTCGAAGCCTGCTTCTATCCAGGTTCACGTTGTTTATTTATCTTTGGTTAAATCGAACCTGACTTTGTCGCGGTCGAAACCTGGTGTCAGGGCCAGGTCCGTTGCAATTAATATGGCTAAAATCGAACCCACATCGAGTCTAGGTCGAAGCCTCCATCTATCTAGGTCCACATCCTTTCTTTATCTTAGGTTAAATCGACCCCGACTTTGTCGTGGTTGAAGCCCAGTATCAGCACCTAGTCCGTTTCAATTAATATGGTTAAATCGAACTGAAATTGAGTTGAGATCGAAGTCTTTGTCTATCCAGGTCCATTTCATTAATTCCGTCATTTCATAAAATTCGAATAAGTTGAGGATTCTATTCCCCTTATCCATATAGTTTTTTATCGATCAAACTACTTATCTACACCTTTATACACCTTCTAAGTTTAGAATCGTGAACAAGGGGGCAACTGTAGATACCATATTTTGTCCGGTCCAAAACTTTAAAAATATGAATTTTATTTTTTTCCCCTATACTAGTCTAAGACTATGTATATGATTTGAAAAATAGTTCAATGCCTAAAAATAAGAAGAATTGTCCAAGGACTAAAAACTTAAAAGGGAACAAAAGGACTAAGAATAAAAAGTGAAGCCCTAAGTTTTTCTATAAATAGATAGGAGTCTTCACTTGAAAAGGAGATATTGGAGAGTGAGAAAGGGAAGGGATTTAAGAGAGAGAAAGAGAGGTCTTGAGAAAATAGGACACTTTTTTTTTTAAAATGAGAGAATGAGAATTTTCATTTCTATTCATTTTCCATCTTCTCATATTCTTTTTATTAAAGTAGTTCAAGTTTCTTGTATTTAAGTTTACAATATATTTTGTTCATTATTATTCATCATCTCTATTTTTCATACTCATGTATTTGATATTTCTTGGTTTCCTTTTCTATACATAAGAGATTTGCTCATTCTTTATCATTTATCCTACTCTTAATCTTATGTTTTATTTCCACGTATTGTTGATTTCTCTACAAGTTTGATGATGAGATATTTTTGTCATTAACTCAATCAATGAGGATGAGGATAAAGTTTTTGAGAAGTGTAAAATTAACTCAATATGAATCAACCATTTAATGGGTTAAAAGTGTGCATTTGATGAAAAAAATCTCCTATGATAATTTTTCATACATAAAAATGCATAAAATAGAAAGTAAAACCTCTATACAAGATTATGCAAATATTTAAGTTTTTTTTATGTTCTTGCAAGTATTTTCTTTTTAATTTTTGTTCATAATTTTTGTGAGCTTTGTTTGAACTAGTTACCATCCATGAGCTTTCCCAGTAATGAAGGAAGGAAGGAAAAATGGTAATTAGTCTAAGTGGTCCAAAATAAAAAAAATGGTATATTTATATCCCAAACAAAAATTATTTTATTTTGAAAGTATTATTTATTTGTTTAGTGACACTTGTTTAAACTAGTTATCATTCATGATTATTCCTCGCAATGAAGGAAGAAAGAAAAAATGATAATTAGTTAACTAAATAATCCAAAATAAAAAAATGATATATTTATATTCTAAATAAAATTATTTATTTTTCTTTAGTGACACTTGTTTAAATTAGTTATCATCCGTGATCATTCTTTTACTATTTGATTAGCATTAAGTAAATAAATGAAAATGATAATTAATAAACTATGTCGTCAAAAATAGCATGCTCATGCCATATGTATGAAATTAAACATTTTTTCATAGATTAATTTATTTACATATAAAAATTTAATTATTAATTTATTTATTAAATAATTACATATATATATAAACGAAATTAAAAAAAACAGAGAAATAGAGAGCGATGTGACCCTCTATCAACAGAGCGTGACTTCACCATCTGTCTCTTTTTTTTGTTATTTTTTTTGTACTTAATTTTTTTTTGAGGTTTTTTGTTTTTTTTCATTTTATTTGTTTTTTTATTTTTTGTGTTTGTTTATTTTTCTATTTTTTAGTAGATATTATTGGTTTATTTTAATTTATTTTTACATAATTTTTTAATTATTTCACGTATTGTTTCATTATTTTTATTCTATATATCCTTTTTAAATTTATCAAACATATTTATCATCTCTAACATTTATTTCCATTATTCTTTCATTTTCTTTATAGTTGTTAACTCTTCTTATTTATTTATGTATTATTGTCATATCGTCACACTTGTATGTGAATAATATTTCATTATTTTTATCATCAGAATTGATGTTCATAAATTAAAACCATAAAATTTTGATTTAAATTTTGTTAATTTCTTTATTTAGTTTTCACTAAAAAATCCGATGACAGACTTTGGAATTTTTGGGATACTAAATTTCTCGAACTATCGAGATGATGAGTTATTTTTAGGATACCAAGAATAACTCCAATAATACTTTGATTTAAGAAAAATATAAAAAAACAAAATTAATTTTTCAATGGTCTTTATACCACCCATTAAAGGTCGTTTATTTACTCAACTTTATGATGCAAAATGTGTTGAATAAACATTAAATGTCATTTTTTAGTGGGTTTTAAATTTAGGAGTTAGGAAACATAAAAGGTCAAGAGTTTTTGTAGTTGAAAGGACAATGGGTGATAGATTTAATTGTTTTTCAGTTATTTTTGAGTTTTATAGTCTATATAAAGGCCTTGGTGATTTCATTTGAACATAGAACTAAGAGGAATACAAAAGTTAAAGTATTACAAGTGAGTTTATTTGAGTTCTCAAATTGGTATCAGAGCCAATGGCGAATGTGACGGGTCAAATGCCGCTACCACGACTAATGAAGGCGAACTACGAGAACTGGAGCATTCAAATAAAAGCTCTTCTCGGCTCTCAAGATGCATGGGAGGTGGTCAAAGAAGGGTTCGAAGAACCAACAAATACCACGGGATATACGGCGGCTCAAAACAAGGCGTTGAAAGAGGCGCGAGCGAAGGATAAGATGGAATTATACATGTTGTTCCGAGCAGTTGATGAGTCGGGCTTTGAGAAGATTGTCGGTGCAACAACTTCAAAAGAAGCGTGGGACATTTTAGGAAAAGTGTTCAAAGGAGCCGACCGAGTCAAGAAAGTGTGTCTCCAAACTCTTCGTGGCGAGTTGGAGAGCATGAAGATGAAGGAGTCAGAAAGTGTATCTGACTACATCAGGCGTGTACAAGCCGTGGTGAACCAACTCATTCGTAATGGCGAAGTGTTAACCGATGCGCGAGTTGTGGAGAAGATTTTAAGATCATTAACCGACAATTTTGAGAATGTTGTGTACGCAATAGAAGAGTCAAAGGACCTTGCGACGCTCACAGTCGACAAGCTTGTCGGTTCTCTCGAGGCACACGAACAACGTAAGAAGAAAAAAAAGGAGGAGACACTCGAGCAAGCACTTCAAACCAAGGCGTCAATCAAAGACGAAAAGGTATTCTATTCTCAAAATTTTCGAGGTAGAGGGCGTGGCCGTGGAAATCATGAAAATGGTCGCGGTGGTCAAGGCAGCAGTCATGAGAGGTACTATAAGGAGAAGGGACAGTCGAGCCAACCAAATTGGTGTGGAAGAGGACGCGGTCGAGGAAGAGGTGGCCGGTCGAACTATTCCAACATCGAGTGCTACAAGTGTTACAAGTATGGTCACTATGCGAAGGATTGCAACTCCGAAAAATGTTATAATTGTGGTAACATGGGGCATTTTGCAAAAGATTTTCGAGCCGATAAAAAGCTGGAAGAAACAACCAACCTAGTCTTGGAAGACGAAGCGAATGAAGGCCTTCTCTTGATGGCTCAAAATGAACTCAACATCAACAATGACACTCTGCGGTACCTCGACTTGGGGGCAAGAAACCATATGTGCGGTCACGAGTACCTATTCAAAGAGATGCAAAAGATTGAAGATGGTCATGTGTCATTTGGAGATGCATCAAAGGTGGAGGTCAAAGGCTGAGGTACGGTTTGTTACTTACAAAAGGATGCCTTAATAGGGTCAATCCAAGATGTTTATTACTTACCAGACCTCAAGACCAACATTTTGCGTATGGGGCAACTCACGGAGAAAGGTTACTCGATACTTTTAAAAGACTGAGTACTACACTTGAAGGACAAGCAAGGGCGTCTGGTTGCTCTAGTCGAGATGGGAAGAAATCGGATGTACAAACTGAATTTGAGAAGTGTGCGAGAAAAATGTTTGCGAGTCAACGTAGAAGACAAGGCGTCGCTGTGGCATCTCCGCTTTGGTCACCTACATCAAGGTGGTCTAAAAGAGTTAGCAAAGAAGAACATGGTGCACGGGCTGCCGGACATGGACTATGAGGGCAAATTTTATGAAGAATGTGTGCTTGGCAAGCAAGCGAGAACATCGTTTCAAAAGAAAGTAGAATATCGAGGTAAACCTACTCTCGAGTTGATTCATACCGACATATGTGGACCAATCGCCCCTGAATCTTTCAATGGTAAAAGGTACATCATTACCTTTATCGATGATTTCTCACGGAAAACTTGGGGTTATTTTCTGAAAGAAAAATCCGAGGCATTCTAGGTGTTCAAAAAGTTCAAAGTGATGGTGGAGAAGGCAGCTGGTAGACACATCAAAGCTGTACGATCCGATAGAGGTGGTGAGTATACTTCAACGGCTTTCATGGAATATTGCGAGGAGCAAGGCATAAGGAGATTTCTAACCGCACCATACTCTCCTCAATAAAACGGTGTGGCCGAGAGAAAGAACCGGACTATTCTCGACATGGTTCAATCAATGCTCAAGAGCAAGAAGCTACCGAAAGCATTCTGGGCAGAAGCCGTGAAATGTTCCATCTATGTACAAAATCGATGTCCACATGTGAAGTTAGATGATCAAACACCACAAGAGGCATGGAGCGGACAAAAGCCGACAGTTTCTCATCTCAAAGTGTTCGGTAGTGTGGCTTATGCACACGTACCGGATCAACGAAGAATGAAGCTCGAAGACAAAAGAAAAAGGTATATTTTTATTGGGTATGATGAGAAGACAAAAGGGTACAAGCTACTCGACCCGATAAGCAAGAAGGTGATGGTGAGTCATGATGTGCGAGTAAATGAAGCAAGCGAGTGGGACTGGAACAATTCGATGGAGGTTATCATCGAAGTTGGAGAATCATCAGTCGTTGCACCAACAAGTATACCAACAAACTCTGAAACTACCGATGATGAAGATGAACCGCGACAACCAAAAATGCGAAGTTTACAAGATTTGTATGACTCGACAAATGAGGTACACCTTGTATGTCTTTTGGCAGATGCTGAAAATATCAGCTTTGAAGAGACGATGCGAGATAAGAAGTGGCAAACTGCCATGAACGAGGAGATTAAGGCGATTGACCGCAACAACACATGGGAGCTAGCAGAATTGCCGAAAGGCAGTCATCCTATTGGTGTGGAGTGGGTGTTCAAGAAAAAGATGAATGCTCAAGGCGAGATAGAACGGTACAAGGCGAGACTTGTTATGAAGGGATACAAGCAAAAGATAGCAATTGACTATGACGAGGTGTTTGCTCCTGTTGCAAGAATGGAGACATTCCGATTACTCATTTCACAAGCTGCTCAATTCAAATGGCCAATATTTCAAATGGATGTCAAGTCAGAATTCTTGAATGGTGTGCTCGAAGAAGATGTCTACATCGAACAACCACTCGGGTACATGAAAGTCGGAGAAGAGAAGAAGGTGCTAAAATTGAAGAAGGCGCTTTACGGGTTGAAGCAAGCACCGCGGGCATGGAATACACGTATCGATACATATTTCAAGGAGAACGGGTTCAAGCAATGTCCCTACGAGCATGCCCTTTACGCAAACAAGAATGGAGGTAACGTGTTATTTGTTGCTTTTTATGTCGATGACCTCATTTTTATGGGAAACAGTGATGAGATGATAGAAGAGTTTAAGGGAACAATGACACGGGAATTTGAGATGTCAGATTTGGGCTTGATGAAGTTTTTTCTTGGTTTGGAGGTTAGACAAGTAGAGACGGGTATTTTTGTATCACAGGAGACATATGCAAAATAAATTTTGAAGAAGTACAAGATGGCAAATTGCAACCCGGTATCAACACCAATGGAACCAAGTGCAAAACTCTCGAAGTTCGATGGAGGAGAACGTGTCGATGCGAGTAGATACCAGAGTTTGGTAGGAAGCTTTCGCTATCTCACATGCACAAGGTCGGATCTTTCATTAAGTGTCGATATTATAAGTCGGTTCATGGAGGAGCTGGTTTATTCACATTGGAAGGCAGTGAAGTGAATCCTATGGTACATCCAAGGAACGGTGTCACTCGGGTTGTTCTACTCGAAAGAAGATTACAAGTTGGTTGGTTACTCCGACAGCGATTGGTGCGGAGACATAGACGATCGGAAGTACATCGGGATATGTGTTCTTTATGGGAGATACTGCATTTACTTTGTTTTCAAAGAAGCAACCGATCGTGACACTCTCGACGTGTGAAGCTGAATATGTGGCAGCATCTTGGTGTGTATGTCATGCGATATGACTTAGAAATTTGTTAAGCAAGATGGGGCTAAAGCAACTAGCTGCAACCGTGATTCAAGTTGACAACAAATCAGCAATTGAGTTGGCAAAGAATCCAGTGAACAATGAAAGAAGCAAATACATTGACGTTCATTTTCACTTTATCCGAGTCATGTGAAGGAAGGAAGTGTGGAGTTGGTGCATGTGGCAACTCAGGATCAAGTTGTGGATATCTTCACAAAACCGCTACCGAAAGTACCTCTCGACAAATGCAAGAAAATGATTGGCATGACGGATGGTAGATAAATTTATGGGGGAGTTTTGTTGAATAAACATTAAATGTCATTTTTTAGTGGGTTTTAAATTTAGGAGTTAGAAAACATAAAAAGTCAAGAGTTTTTATAGATGAAAGGCCAAGGGATGATAGATTTAATTATTTTTCAGTTTTTTTTGAGTTTTAGAGTCTATATAAAGGCCTTGGTGATTTCATTTGAACATAGAACTAAGAGGAATACAAAAGTTAAAGTATTACAAGTGAGTTTATTTGAGTTCTCAAAATGTACCTAATGGGACATTCAAAAATTAATTTTCATAACAATATTTTAAAAGATAATTTGGATAGCATTTGATTAAATTTGGTAACCATTTTTTATAATGGGTGTTGTGGATGCTAATACCTTCTCCACACATAAATGACTCCTGAACTAACTTTAAATTTTTACAAACCAAAATATTTGATTTTAAAATTGGGCGACCAATCACGTTCTAAAATAATTGGTGGCGACTTCGAATTTTTTAAAAAAAAAATATTTTTTTAATCACCGTTCCACGTCGCATGCACGCTGCGATAATTGTTTATTATTAATAAAGTATATCATTGATTTTCTTAGAGTTATTCCGTACATAATTTCATGATTGTCTCATTTAATTATTAGGAGGCGTACTAGTTTACTATTCATTGCAATCTACTGCTAGGTTAGATATCAAAACCATAATTGTTTGATCCCTTTAATTTGTGAAGCGACTAAGATTTAATCATTTGTTGCGTCAGAAATTATTAGCTCTTAGAAAGAAATTGACTAAATTAAATGCAACTATTGTGCGTGTGTTGTTTAGCTTCATCCATCTCTCTAATTCTTAAGGCTGCTACTAGATTAAACCTTTAGTGCTTGTCTTGAATTGATTAGTCATTAGGATTAATTACATCGCCTGTAACTAATTCATAGCACCTAAGGAGAGGTAGAAAATAGTTCCAACTGTGAATTCCAAAGTGTGATTTGATATATACTTGCATCGATGATCAGTTGTAAAATTCTGATGATGGATGTTGACTTAGGCCAAGGTTTGTTCTTTTGATTGATTTTGATTCTTAAATGTGAATTATTCCTTAGTTGTTTTTCTTCAAATTGTTTTCGTTATAATCAACTTGTTGACGTAGAATAAAGCTAGGCTAGAAACTCTCCGTGGGAATGATCCTTAGTCGCCTCAAAACATGTATTTTTAGAAGTACAGGTTTTATATTTGGTTTCCTTGGACATTACACCAAGATATGATCATTAGAAAATGGTAATACTTTCAAAAACTCGTTATCATTAGATGCACCTGATGTTGCAAGATTTTAAATTAGTTAGTGAGTAAATTCTACATTATTCAGAATTAACTCGCAATTAAAATAATATGGAGAAAATGTTGAAAAAAGAAGATATATTAGAGAAAATATATTCTACTTTTTATTCCTTGAATGTACTCCTGCAGCAACAATATGGAGAACATGCGTTTAAGAGATACTTTGAATTATCTCCCGCATACTCGTTCCTTTAGAAAAATAATGAGCTTTTAATGAAAAATCATCAATCTCGCCCAACTGGCTCAACAACATTCCTAGATGTGAATGCTACATCATTTAGTGACCATGGGCACAGACGTGGTCGTGGTCGAGTGTAATCTGTGGTGGTCATAATTATAATAGTAAAACATATGGTTATCAAAATAAGAAAACCACACCTACCTCAAGAAACAAGAAAAATGGAAGAGGCTTACAAAATAAGCCTTCCAAGAATTATGAAGATGTTTGTTATAGATGTGGCATTATAGTTCATTGGTTGCATACCTGCCGTACGCCTAAACATTTGGCTAACCCATATCAAACTTCTATTAAGGGAAAAAGGAAAGTGATATAAATGAATTTTGCTGATCATAATAATCCAATTAGTATTGCCCACTTACACATTTTTTACTTTCTCAAGCAATCTACGGAGAACGCTTGATCATGCAAACATTTCTTAAGTTCACATTTTGTATTTTATTTTATTTGTTTTCTTAATTGCTTTTAATGGCATACTATGAAAATATTTTATAGTTTCTTCGTAAATGAGAGTTAATTATTTTTCTTTGTTAACAAATAAACATAACTTTTAAGATGTATGTCTGATAGATAATGTATCAATTCATACAATTCTTAAAGGAAAAAAGATATTTCTCTCATTTGACATTAGAAGAAACAGTTGTAAATACAAATCTCGTACTATAAAATTAATTGAGGGTTCTGGAAGATCAAACATTATTTTACCTAGTGGAACAAAATTTATTATTAATGAAGTATTTATCTCTACAAGATCCAAAAGAAATATGCTTAATCTTTGTGGTAATCCTATTAAGCCATTGATGAAAATAATATATGGTGTATATTCATTACTTCATACACCTCATGTGAGAAGAAAATATTGGACAAACTTTCATCTTTGTCTTCTTGATTATGTTATACAACTATAAGCTCAATTAAGTTAAAAATGTGATGAACCAGAAGTTCACTAACCCAAAAGATTTTTGTTATTTTGCATAATCGATTAGGTCATCATGAATCCATAATGATTTTCCATACAAATCTTGCTCTAATGAAAATTTGACTATCATGACATCTTTGACTAAAGTTGAACATAATCTCTTACATATTTACAACTCATTCAAAGAGATATTTTTGGACCTATATATCCACAATACAATCTATTTTGATACTTCATGGTACTAATAGATGCATCTACACGTTGGTCAAATATAAGTCTTCTTTCCACTTGTAATGAAGCTTTTGCTAGATTATTGGCGTAAATAATTCGATTACGAGCACAATCGCCTATTATACAATTAAGAAGATTCATCTTCATAATGCTAGTGAATTTACTTCAAAGCATCGATGAAAGTTGCATGTCAATTGGAATTGATAGTGAACATCATGTTGTCCATACTCATACTCGAAATTATTTACTAGAATTAGTGATTAAACCTCTACAATTAACTGAGACCATTACTAATGAGGTCAAAGTTATCTATTTTTGTTTGGGGACATGCTATACTATATGTTACATCATTTGTAAGTATAATAACCCTTGCTTATAAAATCTAATCGCATTACAAATTATCTCAGGATAAGAACCAAATATTTTACACCTACTTTTGGTAATATGTATCTGTCCAAAACCATAGTAGTATTCAACCTCTTCCGTTCCAGCCAGAGCGGGTAAAATATTTTAGTTTCAACATGAGAAAGGAATGGGAGGGGTACAAATTTTTTGGACTTATTTTTGTTAAATAATAATGCAAACCAAAACAGACCACATGATTTTGGCTGGTTTAGTGGTACTTCTTTGCTAAGCGCCCTGCCTCCTAGGTTCGAATCACTGCAACTACTTTCAATTTTTTTTAATTTATGTTCATGTTATGCGCATCTAAATATCAATTTTTTTTAATTTATGTTCATGTTATGCGTATCTAAATTATTTTAATGAGACAAAATGTTCTGGTTTTTTTAAATGAAAAACCTAAAAATTAAAATATATGGAATGTGTTGTTTGCTCAAAAAACCAACATTAATTTTGTTGTACGGCTTGGGATATATATTAGCTTTGAATCTCCCTCAATAACTAAAGACTTTGAACGCCTAATAATAGTTGATATGTTCAAAGTAAGATTTGTATATTGTTATTTTGATGAAACATCTTATCCATCATTAAGGGAGAAGTACAACTAGAAAATAAATATGAAACTTTTTTAATGCTTTATCATTATGATCCACGTACAAATCAATGTGAACTTCAAATTAAAAAGATTATTCATTTGTATAAATATTGTAGACCAATTACCTAATGAATTTGGTGATATAAAGAAACCGACTAAACAACATAAACTAGTTGTAAATGCTCCAACACAGATTGACGTCCCAACACGACAAGTTGTTGATAAAGTTGCCTGAAGCGTGTCAGACCTATAGAATCAAAAGACAAGATGCCCCAAAAGAAAAGGGCATAAAGAAATTATAAATGAGGTTGGCACTCCTAAAGATCCCACATTTCCAAATCAAATAAAATACATGTACGATCAATTGGAGGTTAGAGAATTTATATCTCTAGAAGAGAAAATACATAATAAAGATATCACAATAAATTATGCTAGTACTGAAAAAGGTTTAGATCACAACATAAATATTAACAATGTTTTAATATTTAGTGTGGCACTTGATATTCTAAAGGATCCTGAAGATCTTGAATGAAAATATGTCGAAGAATGTCAACATGGAAAAGATTGGTGAATAAGGAAAGATGCAACACAAGTAAAACTTGTCTCACTTTCAAAACGAGAAATATTTGGACCTTTAGTCCAAACAATCAAAGATGTAAAATCATTTGGATACAAATGGGTATTTGTAGAAAAGTGTAAAGAGAATAATGAAATTGTTGAATACAAAGCACATCTCGTACCATAAGGTTTCTCATAAAGATCTGGTCTTTTGAAAGGAGTGTATGTGTACAATTTAATTTGTCCATATATTTTTTTTAGGATTCGCCATTACCACTTTGTATGTATATGATTTAGTTCTTATTGGAAATCTTGGAAATCTTAAAATTTCCATAACATAAAAAGAGAATTTCAAATCAAAGAACTTGGAAAGACAAATTTTTTATCTCGGCCTACAAATTAAACATTTGTCAGATGGAATATTAATCTATCGATTAGCTTACACAGAAAAGGTCTCAAGTGCTTTTATATGGATAAAATTTATCAATTGAGTTTCCGATGGTTGTGAGATCATTGATATTGAACAGTACCATTTTCGTCTTCGAGAAGATGATGAAGAAGTTCTTGGAATAGAAGTATCATTTCTTAGTGCAATTGGTGTTCTTATGTGTCTTGCAAATTACACACATTGTGATATAGCATTTACTATGAACCTGCTTGAAAGATATAGCTCTTCACCAATTCAAAGGCATTGGATTGGACTTAAAGACATATTTCATTAATTAAGTGGAACAATAGACATGGGTCTATATGATTCGAAAACATCAAACCATAACTAATTTAATATGCAGATGTCGAGGTCGATCGCAAATATGTTATATGTTTACTCATATTGATACAATGATGTCTTGGCAAATCTATGAAATAAACTATAATGGCAACTTCTTGAAATCATTCTGAAATATTTGTGAACAATGAAGCAAGTAGAGAGTAAATATTGTTAGGATCAGGGATCCAGCATATCAGAGAAACATGTAAATTGTCCTTAACCAAAGGTAATCCTATGAATTTATACCAAGATAATACGACATGTATCATTCAAATTAACAAAGGGTATATAAAAGGAGATCGAACAAAGCGATCTCAATTTCGTGTATCCGGTTAAACGGGCCTTGCCGCTAACTTCCACCCAGACCAAAAATATAAGGCCCGTTGGCCCTTTAGTTTTCAATAAGGGACAAAGCTTGAAGAAGCAAAGCGAGCCCAGAGTAGTAGCCTAGTACTACATTTTTCAGGCCCCTTGACTTTTATGTTAGTAAAGCGTTAGTAGAGTACTTCTGCTATCAATGAAATTGAAATAAAGACAAAAACCCAGTGCATTTTGTATAGATCGAGACTTGTAGTTTGATTCTTTACCCATTCCATGTTGGGAAGAGTTTCAAGAAATCGTTCTATAACACTTATTTTCTCTGAAGGTCGAGGAGGAAAGAAAGAGGATGATTATGCCATTCAGAAGAAGTCTTCAATCAACAATAGAAGCAATCCTATAAGAGTCTCTTGAGTTCTCATCTATGATTGACTTGGATTTGTATACTTTGGATTCTCTCTATAGACATGGCTATCGTATGTCTACAGTGTTACAAGTAGAGTTTTGCTTCGCATCAAATACCTCATCACGTGGGTATGATGCATTCATCTTCCAAGCATCATTGTCAATGGCTTTTTTACATTTACATTGAGGCTATCCATCATACGACCAGCAATCCTGCTGCATTTGCCTCATCCTCGCCTATGCCCTTTATAGCTACCTACGGGCAGACTTAAAGACAAAAGAAGGAGATCCATGCACAAATTTGTATGAAAATCATATGACTTGAGAATTGGAATAGGAGGAATTCCGAGGATAGAGACTTAGCCGATGCTTTATTTAAAAAGCTAAGATAATGTCTAAGATCGTCTCTTCTTTTCTACATCCTCATTCATCCTTCTTTCTAGATACTTAAGCTTCTAATGATACGCAATCAACTTTCATATTCAATCAATTAATGTGTAGGAACCTGCCCTGAATTTCTCTATAACTGGATTTCAAAGTCCATCTTTTCATCTTCCAAGCATACCCAAATGAACCAAAACGGAATTAGATATTGAATAGCCAAACATATTCCAGTCGGCCCTCGTAATGGGGATGTAGTACGGCTTGGTAGCACCTTTTATTTTGGGTTCAAAATTTCACGAGTTACAATCCAGTTATCCCTACCTATTACTTCTCCTCTAGGCAGTAACGAGGGATCCATTGAGAACGATTCAAATTGGACATACAAAATCTTTCATTTGATGAGACGTGGAAGCCTAAGCCAAGTAGATACGAACAAAGTGATAGGCCCTTTAGAGATAGGGTAGGGGTGGCTTTCTTGTGGTAGTCATTTCGAACATCTCTCCTTTTTTTCGTGACGTGCACAATTTTCTTGCGGCGTCTCACCGAAGGTTTTCTTGGTAAGATTTTAATGAGGCACTTAAACTTTTACAGGCATTAGAATTTTGTACTCTTTTCACTAGAATTTTTTTCCAAAGAGTTTTTCCTATTAAGGTTTTAACGAAACATATTATTTGTATTGTGGACATCTGAGGGGTGTCGTAAGTGCATGTGCTAGATGCCACCATTCTTAACCCTCATGTATTCCTAACTCTTGCCACTCGTAACTCTCATGCTTACGTTATAAGTTAAACTCCTAAATAAATATTATAACTTCTGTATTTCTAGGTTTCTCCCATGTTAACTATAAAATGAAGATATTGATCATGAATAAAATTAAAAGAAACAATTTATTCTCATCTCCTTCTTCTTCTTTCTTCTTAAGTCAATTTGTTCTTTTACATTATTTTATTGATCTTATAATTATAACTAATTATTGAAGCGTGATTATGTCCATTTTCTAATCAACTCATTCATTTAACGTGGGTGTTTTGGACAAAAGACATTTTGGAAATGCATTTCGAAAAAATGGGCCAACAATTGTTTTTGGAAAATATGACCTTTTTAACTTGTGAAATACTTTTCTACCCCTTGTTGTAAAACAGTTTTCAGATCCTAAAAAAAATTGGACAAACAAAAATGAATAACACAAAAGCTACTTGCTTGAGCAAGTAGTTTTATGATTCTAGATAATAAAAATTAATTAAGTACTTTTATGAGCAATTAACTTTATAATTTTGGACAAACAAAAATGAATAATACAAAAAGTATTTGCTAAGAGCAAGTAATTTTTATGATTCTTAACAAACAAAAATTAATAAGGCAAAAACTACTTGCTTATATCACGTAGGTCTTATAAACTACTTGCTCAGAGTAAGTATATTTTATTAATACGGACAAAGAAAATGAATAGGACAAAAAAAGTTGGTCTTTGGACTTCTTTAATGAGAAAGGGCACAAAAGTAATTTCATAGTAAAAAAGACATGAATTCCTGATTTTGAAAAGGAAAATTTACAAATTTGGCTATCACAGTTTACCTCATTTTTTAATTTGGCCATCGTATTTTAAAAAATTTCAATTTTATCATCTGAATTGACTTAACGTCTCAATATAAGCCTTATGTCACTCTCCGTGAATAGCATTAGACAGAGATGCAGACGTGTCGTGTAAAGTGCTGATGTGATATAGGCAGGACTCAGGAGAGCACAATCCATAAAAAATATAATCTCTCTTCCAACTCATTTCCCTCCTATTTACCTATTTTATCTTTTTACCATTTTTAATACTTTTTTATTTTTTCACATTCTCTATATAAAAAATCGCATCTCTCTCTCCATCATGGCCTCATCTCTCTAGGATGAATCCCAAACCCTATTCGCAGCTTTACCATTGTGTTCTCTCTCTCAGCAAGGTACACGACTTCAACTCTCATAGCTTCATTTCTATGAGTTATTTTCTTTTAATTTGACTACTTCTACCATATATCACCCAAACCCTCGATCAATTTCACACTCTCTCTCCTTGTTGGTTTTTACCGAAAATACCATTAAATCACTAAACTATCACCATGATTTTCATCATAAAGCCACCCTATATACATATTCATAACGACAAGCGCAACTACATAAATCCCACTTGAAGGCCGAACAGAGACCAGTTGGGGAGCCGGGTTCGGGTGGGACACAGGTCAGGATGGGTCATGGCGTCAGGTCGGGTACACGAGTTTAGGAGTTTGGGTCTGGGACACGACTGCGACCCTTACCCCAACCCCAACTCAGACCCCAAAACCAACCCATACCCTGACCCCAACCCTGACCTAAACCCCAAACCAGACCCCGACCTTCACCCGACTCAGAACTTGACCTAGACCCCGAACCATATCCTGACCCTGGGTTTGGGTGGGACACGGGTCAAGATGGGTCAGAGAGTCAGGTCATGTACACGAGGTTAGGAGTGTGGGTCAGGGACACGACTTCGACCCTGACCCTGACTCAGACCCCAAATCCAACCCATATCCCGACCCCAACCCTGACCTAAACCCCAAACCAGACCCTGACCCTGACCCAACTCAGACCTTGACCTAGACCCCGAACCAGACCCTGACCCCGATCAGACCCTGACCTCGACCCATACCCAAACCCGAACCCTGACCCCATCCCTAACCCAAACCCCAGTCAGGCTCGAGTTAGGTTCAGGTCTCATTCAAGGTCAAATTCAGGGTCTGAGTTTGGTCGGGTCGGGGTTAAGGTCAGGGTTGAGGTTGTGGTCGGGTTAGGGTCAGGTCAGGGTCGAGGTTTGGGTCTGGTTTGGTGACCTAGGCTAAGACCCTGCCCCTGACCCTAAATAAGACCCAGACCCAGAACCCAACCCCGACCCAGACCACGACATTGACTCCAACCTCGACCCTTAGGTTGGGGAGCCTGGAACGGGTCGGGGAGACGGGGTTGAGTGAGACACGGGTCGGGATGAGTCACGTTTACATTGACGATTAACCTGGGCCGAGTCAAGAAACTGACAAATCGGGATGACTCTCGTTTAGATTAACGATTTGAAAAAATATAGATACTAAACAAATGAGCTAAATTCAAGCTATATTATTAAGAGAGATCCTAAAGTAATTTCAATAAAAAAAATTTAGTTATGCACTTTTGTCCCAAACATCAATTTAAAATAATTTATAGTTTAAAGTTAATTATAATAAATTAAGCCAAACACATTTTAACTTATTGATTAAAGTTAAACTTAAATAAGTTACAACTTACAACTTTAAGCTATAAGTTTAAGTAGAGTCAAATGAGCCAGAAGAAGATGAACGTTACTCGTAGAAGGCTTTCTAAAGGAGAGAGAGAGTTCGTTGATGTGTGGGAGAGTGGAGAGAGTGTGGAGGAAGGATTTTTGTCAAAACTTAGACCCTTCAAAAACCTAAATGGCTAAAATACAATCTTTCACTAATTTTGGCTAAACTATACTCATGGCACACGATCCACTAACTTTTTCTCTATTCTTTTCTCCTTATACTATTCTTACACGACATCAAATCAAATGTCAATTTATTATTCCTCAATACTCAACCATCATATTTATTTATATTTAATTTTAAAATTATTAAACAACGTCAAATCAAGTGCTCAAGACTGGAACGTCTTGACCACTTCAAGGTTTATTACATGATGACTTTGTAGTCATCTTGTACACTACACAATGTGTTACACGATTATCTTGTAGTTATCGTGTAGTATACGTGATAACTAAAATTATCTTGTAATAAATCTTAAAATGGTCAACAGATTACTACAAGATCATCTTGTAATAAATCTTCATTCATTGATTTTTTCCATTTAGGTTTTCTAGGGGTCTACTTTAAGTAAAAACACGTGAATGAAGTGAATAAGGTAGAAAGTAAAAAAATATTTAAAAAAATAGATAGAAAGATGATTTTGCAGGAAAATAAGATGGGGGAGTGAGAATTTTTGTATTTGGCTCCACGTTGTCACCTAACCTTCCAAGTGATCACTTAATCCGCCACATCATGAAAATATTGAAGTTAATCAATAAGGGTGATAGAAATACTACATTAAGACGTTAAGTAAAATCAGATGGTCAAATTTGAGATTCTTTAAACTATGATGGCCAAATTGAAATTATTGCTAAAATACGATAGCCAATTTGATCATTTTTCTTTTTTGAAAACTTGACTCATTTACCCAAAATGCATTTTCACACTGTTCTTTTATCCAGAAAACCAGTTCGCCAATTAATTACAATAGAACATTATATACTAATAAATGCTTCTTGATTTTTTACAAAAATAAAGTGCTTTATGGGAAATCTATATTTCTTTAAATTGATAAGTTTTGTGCCGTTATCTAGAATGTTTAAGTTATTGACTTGAACCAGTTTTTCATCCTTTTTTATACATGTTCCCTTAGATCTTTTACTAGTTTCTAATACCATTCGATTTCATGTTTTCATCTTTTTAGATATTTAAAATTTATTGATCGATCCTCTTACCGTAAAATGAAATATTACATTTTAAATACGTGTGTCAACAAATTAATGGATGAAGTACTAGAAAATCTTCCCTTTAAAATAAGTTTTTCTCACTACAAGAAATATGACATTTCGCGGTCGTCTCTTGTTAAAAACTAAAACAACAAGAGATTTTAAAATCTAGTAAAATTTATTCTTGTTAAAGTGAAAAAAAAAAGCTGGAGGCAAAATTAATATAGACGCGGGAGTTAGACTTTAAGCGGGGCTTTGAACAAAAATTGGAGACCCCTCACATTTCGTTCTCGAGCTCTCTCAGTACTGTGCCTCGATTCTCTTGCTCCATTTTTATATCAGAGAAGCTCAACTCGTTGCTCTATTTTCGATCAGAGAAGCTCAAAAATTGGAGACCCCACGATAGTATTGTGGCTCGATACCCTTCTCTCTCACTCTCTCATTCAACTTTTAGACAGAGGGAAGCCATGAGGGAAAGCAAACCCTAGCCTCTGTCTCTCTTAGTCTGACCCTTCCCTTTCCTCTCTTAGTATCAAGCTGACCCTCACCTCGCCTAGCCTCAAGCTTCTCAGGTAAGGTCTTTCTCTCTCATCCTGCTTTTGTAAAAATTCCCCCTACGTCTGATTCGTCTAAGGAGATATGAATGAGGGGTGATGGTTCTCGAACTTTGTTGAGCTTTGGTTATCACTCGGTGACGATGGTGGATCTATGAGATTTTTACTCTCACAATTTCTTACAAAAGGAGAGATGCAGAGTCTGCAATAGAAAGCCCTTGATGAAGGTAACCTGTTTCAGAAGCTAGGGCTCCAGACCTTCGTTAATCTCTCTACCAACTTCTATAACAGGTTCACTTCCTTCTAGATTGGACTTTGTTTTAGACCATTTGACATATGCCTTGACTCTCTTCGTCTCAAGCTAGTCATAAGCATACCCTAGGCTTAAACTTCTCAGGTAAGGTCTCTATCTATCTCTCTCTCTCTCTCTTTCTCTCACACACACACCACTTGATTTTCTAGAAATTCCCTCTCCCTCCATCGAGTATCTTCCTCTCTCATCTCTTTATAGATTCAAGCTTCTAATTATCATAAAGGAGTGTCTCTATTCTGATTTTTGGTGCGAAGAAAGGATTGATTTTGAGCGATTTGTCTCCATTCTTAACTTGTTTCTATACAAACGACTGTCTATGTTCTAATTTCTAGTGTGAAGGATAATGGTTTGATTTTGAGCAAATATATCTTTGTTCTTTTATCCTTTTTGCTTTTCCTTCATCATTTCTTTTACTTCATGGGTCCTGATGTTGTGGGTCTATTACTGCTTCTTTATATGGCGACTAGTTGATTAGATGATTGTAAACTACACATTCGCTGCTCACTAACTGAAATCATTTTGGATAGAATGATATTGTTCTTTCTTATACAATTATTACAAGAACTTGATTGTTGGTACATCTTGATATATAAGTCACTGATACAATTCTTTGTTTTTCATTAGGTTGAGAGAGCAATAAAACATTTTGGGATAGTCTTTTTACAATATAGCATACTACTTATAGAAAGTCATGAATCCATGTTTTAAATTTTGTTTTCAATGTTTGTCATTTGGCATGTACTTAACCCTTGTTTTTTACATTTATATATATGTATATAGCATAAACGTTTCTCCTTACAGAGGAGCTCCTCGATGAATTCACTATATGGGTATGATGTTGTTGCACATCTAACTGAAGAAACTAAAGGTATAGAAAAGATTACTTCTTAGCCTTTGCATTCAACATTCAGGTATTGATTCAAAATAGTAAATATTAGTTTATAGTTTCATCATACAATAAGATTTACTTCTCCATGTTCTTTAAGACATGATCCTAATGATAAAAACAAGGAAAGATCCACTTTAATCAATACCAAGGAAAAACTTTAAACTTTCCTGATGAACTTTGTCTAGCAAATTCTTTTACTACTCCAGTTAAAATTTTAGCTATTATGATGCAAGTAATAAGATAGCTATAGAGCTTTTACCTACTCAAAAGTAGGTTGGTTCGTCGCTTTGGAGAAATAATGCAAAAGAGGTAACTCCAAATCGTCTATCTCATTGCTATGTAGTTGAGGAATGTTTGGGACTTTGTGTTGTCCAACTTGTTATCTGCTACTCTATTTTTATGGTCTAAAAGATGTTCATCTATTTTTACTTCTTAGTAACAAGACTGCAACTTGTATAAACTAGTTCGTCTTTTTGGTGTGAAGCCTTTTCTGAAACTTCCGTACATTTCTTTTCTTGGTTTCTTTTAAAATTAAAAGGAATCTCGTTGTCTTGTACTCTTGACTATAAAAAACTTCGTCTTAGATAAGAAAATACTCACAAATTATTTTTAATTGCTAAGGACTAGTTATAGCTTGTGTGCAGTGGGGTTTGACATGTAAATTATATTCCTTAGGAGAGTATAGCCTAATAGGGAGAAATTTAGAACATGCAGAAGTTATGTGGTTGTAAATAGTGAATTTATATAGAGATGCGTTAATTAGGTGAGAAAATTATTTCATATATGAATTTTGAATATACTTTCATATGCCATTATTGTTAGATTCCAGGAATAATTCTTTTCACCCTTTCTCCTATATTTCCTTTAGCTTCTTTTTTTTTTCAATTTTAATTCCTTGTTGTGACTCCATTTGATTTAATTCTTTCGCTGGTTTCATGTGTATCCCTAGGCGTGGTTGCACTTTTAGAAGATGTAAGTATTGATACTATAAATATGACATTTATTAAAATCATGTAGTCAAAAGTCATTGAATCACATATTTCTTGTAGTGATTCTTGACAAAGTTAATTTATATGATTTCTTTTGCAGTGTTTTGAAGGAAACCCTCTCTTTGAATTTGATCGTACACGGATCTAATACGACTACCCTTGTAGACTTGCATACATAAATTCAAATGCCGATCAATTTTTGTTTGGGTTTTATGACGTTTATTATCATGAATCTTTTCCTCAATCCCAATTTATCTAAACTTGTATTACTAGATGCTTACTACCAATCAGCATGTTTGAGGGCTAGTAAATTGTAGCTTTATGTTAAGCTGTGTTTGGCAATATTCTTTCTTTGCTGATAAGAATGTTATTGGGATAACATGATCTTAATATTTCTGAATGGCAGGAAGCTATGCATTTTCAAAGGTGTGTTACCTCGAGAGCGAAAGAAGAAGGTGAAAGGAAATCGCCACACTTATTATCACTTAAAGGACGTTGCTTTATTTCATCATGAACCACTGTTGGAGAAATTTAGAGACATTAGGGCATACGACAAGAAGATACAAAAAGCCAAGGCAAAGAAGAACCGGGATCGTGCATAATTTTTTGAAAGATCACAAACCCACTTACATACTTGACAGAATGATACGTGAGAGGTTTGATATGACATACCATATTGTACTACCCCCACAAGTAGAGTAAGAGGTCTCTTGATCCCCATTATAGCATTTAATTGGGATTTATCATGATTGCCACTTTAGGTATCCGGAGTTTATTGATGCACTCAGAGATTTAGATGACTGTCTTTCAATGGTGCACCTCTTTTCAGTATTACCTACACATGAGAGGTTTAAGATTGAAGCTAAGAGGGTCCATAATTGTCGAAGGTAGACGCAAAATATTAGAGCTTTTTCTTTTTGTATTATGAAGTGCTGGATGTTGGTAGTTTTTGCAGGTATTTTCATTCTGGGAAAAAAATTCATTATTCAGTTTCTTTAGTTTGTCCATTGCTAGGTTGAGTCATGAATGACAAGCATATGTTTCTCAAACTCACAAATTACATATGGTTTTTGTGTCTGTGAAAGGCATTTATTACCAGGTAATGTTTGTTATTTCTTTATTTATTATGTGTGGTGCATATGTGGAAGCATTTTAAGTTGGATAGTTGGTTTGATTTTACATGTTTGCTTATTTATTCAGGCTGAAGTTGAGGGTCAGAAGATCACGTGGCTGCCACCTCATTCAATGCACAAAATGTTGAGTGACGATGTTGATTTCGCTGTCATTCTCAACTTCATGGAATTTTATGAGGTTAAGCCTTGACCTTATGTTGTATCATCTTCTCTCTATTGCACTTTCTTGCACCTTTTGTTGCTAGTACCACTTCGTCCCACTTCCCATCATAGAGAATAACAACCTGTGGCATGAAATGATGGCTTTGTAGTGAAACTTGAGTTGGCATTTTGATGTCACCTGGTCTATCACAAAGTTAATTCTTATTTGGAGAAGAGAGTTACATATCCTTGGATAGAAAGAACAAGGACAAGAAATTGTTGAAAATAACCAATGAATCTTTGAATGTAACTCAACATACTTAGCTATGTTAGGCCCTTATAAAAAGATAGAATGTAAATAGAGGGGGGATGAGCTGGAAAATGGGAAGAAATGAGTTGGTCAGGGGAGAGAGAAAAAGGGTGTTGATTAGGTAAGTTAGTTAGGCTTTTGTAATCATGAGGATTGAATAAAGGGGAGTCAGTTGGGTAGTGGCTATTTTGAGAGAAGTCAAGCTCTCGAACATCTTGGTATAGGGGTGTAATTTCACTGTTCTTGGTGAAGTTCACCATTTTTTGAGTAATCAAGGTTGTTTTTCTTCATTGTTTCATGTTGTAGCTTCTCTGTTTTCACTATTTGGGCTTCTATTGTGGTTAGAATAGTGTTTGTTTGTAGGAAAACTCATATCAGCTACAAATTGCACTATCCTTATTATACGATTCTACATTTCATCATTTCTTGGTTATTATTATCTAAAATGCCATAATTATGCTCATTCTTATTTATTAACACTGTTGTATTCATTCCCCAGTTCGCCTCACCTATGTACTTTTTAATGGTGCAGATCTGTTTGTTTCCTATACTCACCAACTAACAACTGCTCATGGTGTTTTTCTTCAACATTGAGAAGGTTTGAAGACACTGCATACCCTATTATGAAACACTACCATTCAACTTAGGTTCTTCATTTTTCATTTTTTAGACTCAAAATTTCATTTTTTTATATTTTTCATTTATTGGAACAAGTTTACTTGTATATTTTAAGGATAAGTTAATTTTCAGGTTAGATTTATTTGTAAGTTGATCAAATGAATAATGTAAAACTTTATTTAAATGATTAAATATTAATGTTGTCAATTATTATATTGATGTTCTTTATGTTACATAAAAATATCTTTTGAAAGTGTTTGATATAAATACTTAACTATAACAATGAATCTTATGATATATCATTTTATAGGATATAAAATACCTATAAATGTTAACTCACAAGTATTAAAAATACATGTTGAATACATTCAATAGGAGTGAAAACCCCGTTAAACAACATTCTACAGAAGTCGAAAAACCCTATAAAAAGTGAGATACCACAAGGGTCTTCACAGGAAGTGTTGCGCCTCATGAAAAATGTGAACTTTTAATATGAGGGGCTGCCACAGTGTCACATGATCTCTGTGAATTACTTTTCACGGGGATATCCGCCTCTTGTAGAATGTCATATTTCTTGTAGTGTCTTGGTTCTTCTTGCACTTTTTTTCTTTTTAATTTTCAATTAACTCGAAGGGGACGTTTAGTATGAGTGGAAGTTTTCTAGATTCATTTGTTTTGGTAACAATGTATTAGAGGGGATATGAATTGTTGAGATCCTAAATGCATCTATTTTAAGGGTATAGGAAACTCCTCAAATTTGGGGGTATGTTGATTCTCGAAATGCTTACAAAACACAACTATTTATTTTATCGAAATTATCTTTTATCACAACCATTCTTCTTCCCTCATCTTTGTCTCGCTGTCTCTCTGTCTCTCTACTTTTCTCTTTCTCTCTCCGCCTCTCTCTCTCTCCCTCCCTTCTTCATCGATCCCTCTCTCTGCTACCTTATATCTTTTTCCCTCTTTCCCAAGTCATAATAGTTATTTTCTCTTTCAATAATCCATTACTTTTAAATGGTTATCACTATGACCTCTATTTTAACTGTGTTTATATTTTGGCGTTGATGATATTGTTTCTTTTTTGGTTAAATTGTATTAAGAATTAAGGTTGATGATATACTTTTTTCTTAGTTTTATCTCCTAGTTTTAGCACTGTCGTGATGACAATCGGTGACAGCAAGTCTAGAATGACGACAACTAGCAGGCAATGATTATGAATTTTTTCTCTTGTCTCCTCTTTGAAGAAAAAACATATTTAATCTCTCAAATATCTATTGCATTTAATGTTAGTTATTTATTTTACTATATTAATTATCAAATATTATATTAATTCAAAGGGTGGAATTGAAAATTATAAATAATTTATAACATTTCTTTTCAACATTCTGCATTGTTATCAAACATTGTAATTTTAACATTCCGGATATCTTACTTTCCTACAATCTTATTTTAATAATCTTATTTCAGAAATCATTTACGTGTAATCTTATATTAAATGGCCTCAAAGGTTTTATCTTAAACACCAAGAAGAAAAAGAAAAATAATTATATGTTGTTATTAGAAAGAAAGAAACGTTTCCTTAATATGTTTTTTTAGTTTAAATTTCATTTTACAGTAGTTTTCTCCAAGTAGAAGAGGATATTTCTTTTACTACAAAAATAAATTCGGTTGCTCTTGAAAGGAATTAGGCCATATTTAGTTTTGACGGAATTAAAATTGGTTTTTTTATCAGATCTGAGTTATTTTGAGGAAAAAACAACAGTCCAAATCTAACTAGAAAATGAGAAAAAAAGGAATAATACACATATTATTTTGAAATCAGATATAGGCTGATAAAAAATGAGTGAGCTAAATGACAGATTCCTCTATTACTTGTCCAAATTTAAGAGCATAGGTATCCAGTGTAAAATAACAAGTCGATAAAACAAAACGTTGAATTGGCACTCAAAATGTGACCACAAAATACAAACATGACTGATTCAACAGAGAAGAACTGGGTCAAATCAAACTCTTGTACTTCCGGAAACCACAAGAAACCAAGCAAAAATATCTAAGCATTCAAAAATGACTCCGCCGGCAACTTCTCATCATGCACCATTCATTTTTTTAAGAATTTGTTGTGAAATTGTTGTAGTGGGACTACACATTAAATGTTAATATATTAATCGTGGCGCACATACTTGACATCTCATTATTAAAAAAAGTAAAAAATTATTATTTTTAATGTGGGATCAATGTTCCAGGAGAAATTACTTTTAAGTGAAAGATAATAAAATTTTCTTACGTTTTCCCTCCCAAAATGTGATCAACACGAAAATTTAACTAATATTGTGGTTTTATTTATTTTGATTCCAATCGATTCTTTTGGTTCTCTTTTTTCTTCAAGTATACTAATTTTATCTTAATTAATGTTAAATTAACTTAAAATAAATACTTATAATTTTATTTAAATAATTCTTGCTAGCAAAAATTTCAACCCAAGGTTTTTTTCAATTTAGCTAATCTTTTGAATTAAGTTATAACGATACAGTAGTCAATTCATAAAAGTTAATACATGCGTACATATCGACAAAGTTTGAACAATATATAAATTAAAAAATTCTGAACATTATTATAATCAGATAGGTTTCCACTTGAGTATTTATTTTCAATCTTATATATATTGTGATCCTAAAATTAATTAGAATATATGACAATTAGTACTCTTAAAAATGCCAGTTGACATAAATTTAAACATGGATAACTCAATTAAAAGGATTTATTACCTCAATAAATTACATAATATGACAATCATTTTACGTTAAATTCATAAAATTTAAAGGTATGAACATAGCCTAGTTCAACAAAAAATTGTAAGTTGTAATCATTTTAAACGTCTAATAAACAATTATCTAATAAAATTCAAATACCGGATCGTTTGCGATTGTATTTTGACTTCTTTGGCTAAATATTTGAAAAGATGATACTTGGCTTGGAATGAGGAAAATTGTTACTTTCTAACTCCTGATACATGAAATTAATTAGTCATAACCAGTAAAATAACATATTATTGCTTTATTAACATAAAAAAATTAAAATTTACTTACCAGATGATCATTCTTTTGGTTTTTTTCTTATGCTTCTCCATGTTACTTTTTAGTCTTGCATGAGAGACTTCTTTTGGTCTTATACATGGAGGATCCATTATTGACGTTAGACCACATCCTAATTGTATGTCATTTGTTAAATAATCATCATTGCTTCTACCATTAACAATGTTCATCATAGTGCACTTGTTCACTTCTATAAGAAGTTGCAAGCCTTCAACAATTTTATCTTTCACAATCTTACTACCATCATCTGTTTCTGCCCCAATTATCACAAGTCTATACGCAGCACGCATCACTTTATTACGTCGCAATGCTTTAATAATTTTTTAATCTGTGTGTGAAACAGAGGAAAAACTTGATTCTGTGACACATTGTTTTGCCAATTTTGTCCACATTCATAAGATATATTGTGAGAGTACTTTGACAAACATTTTTTCCAATCAAAACTCTTAATGCATGTTGACATAAGATTCTAAAAGATTCAAGCTTGTGATTTGAAGAAGGAATTGTCTCAGAAAATGAGTGGTAAAGAACCTCTCAAATCATTTCTTTCCCATGTACTCCGACAAGAAAATATTCAATAGAATTTGCGTACATTTTCTATTAATGACGACAGATAGTATTGATGACACCTCAAATTGAAAGTGTTTGAATAAAGTACGAGTATACATACGTGAAGCTTGAACTATCATGGGCCTACATTAATTTATATTGGGAGGTGTAGAGGGTCTAATAATTGTATTATGGATTTCTCAAATAAAGGCCCACTCGGCCCAATTCCTACATAAAGATCTTCTACGATGCTCAAACAATTGATTACAAGTTTAAAAGGACATAATACCAAAATATGACTGAACCTCATATTTTGGCCGAAATTTATATTTTGGCCGAACTTCACATTTCGGCTGAATCTCGGCGAGCCGAAATATGACCAACCTTACATTCCGAACAAACCTCATACAAGGCGGAATAATCCCGAATCCACAAAGGCCAAAAGGCCGAATCCCGAACTCAAACTTAGTCAATATGACTTAGAAATAATAATATTGAATGACACACGGTAGTGTCTCAAGACCAAAATAAATCACAAATAGGAGGAAGAGATATGAAGCCTTTATTAGAAATGAAACTGACGATCCTATCATATTCCGCATTTAATGAAAGACTCTCTCTTTTTTCGTAATTAATAAAATGACTCTTCGTATTCGGACATGAATGTTGAGTTATCTATATTAGGTTAGGTACCACACCGACGTCAAGCTAATATCTCCACGTTCATTTTTCTCTTGTGTTCATCATATGACGTTCAAAAGAACACGTGGCAGAATCATCGATAGTAGATTTCTAACATTCACAGGAGACATACCTTGGTGGCAACGAAAATCTTCTTCTAACTCTTTTTGCCTCATCTATTTTGTCGTCTTCTTATAATGAATCACAAATTCAGTAAGCCGCATTACATTAGTCGACATATGCTGAAACACCATGTTTGTACTCTCACTTCGTTGCGATGATCTAATTCCAGCAGAAAATGTATCCATGCTGAAAGCAGGACACCACTTAGCTCTTAACACATGAAGATGGTTCAACCATCTATGTTCTTTGAAACCAAACTTAGTTAGCATGGAATTTCAGGTTACCTCAAACTCATATGGTGAATTAGACCAGTGCAGAATCTTGTTAAACTCTCTATTAATTTAGGATTTGCATACAATGAAGAAAAATGCCGTATAGTATTTTTTATATATTTCAAATTCAAAGGCGGTGAATTGATTGAGGAAAGCCTAGAGATAGTGCATTAGACATTGTTTGATCTTGGTCTGAGAATATTGTTCTTGGTTGTCTACAACCCATTGATTTCAAAAAGTTTCGAATAACCAAACAAATTAAGCAATTGTTTCATCTAGTAAAAATGAAAAACCCAAGATAACATTCATCCCATGGTGATTAACCCCTATAAACAGTGCACATATCATGTTATACTTGTTCGTGCAATAAGTTGTATCAAATATCACTATATATCCAAAACTATCATAGTCAAGCCTTAATCTGTCATCCCTCCAAAAAAACATTTGTCATTTTATTTTCTTGATCTAATTGGAATGAGTAAAAGAACATGGGATCATCTTCTTGCTTGGTTCTAAAAATGTTCCACATTTTGTGCGTCTTCAGCCTTAATTAGTTGCAATCTTGGTGAATTCACAAAATTATAGCAATTTCTCCTAGTAAACCCAACAGAATTTACTCCCCCAGACTCATTAACCATGAATGAATATGCTTGTTTTGTTCTCATGCCTGAATCAATCTAAGTTTGTATGATACAGTTTTTAGCATCAGAAATTTTTTGTCTAAAACGAGGAAATCGCATTTCCTCAAGCCTAGCCAATTTATGGTTATGTTCTGAATTGAAGTGAACAACTCTCCAACACTTATTAACATCACAATAAAATCCAATACTTGCTTTACAACAAGTTCTTGTTTCCAACCTTTCTATTCTTCTCTTTTAATGAATTGGAGTGTTTACGAAAGCCTTCTTTTTAACAAACAAAATCAATAACTATTGGGTTCCCATACTCATCGGACCATCTTAACATTTTTCTAATGCTAAAATCAAGTTGTAAACCATACTTATTATAAAACTCATAACAATCTTCTATATTACGGACAATTAGTCCTCTATAAGGCTCAATAATATCATTTTCTGCTCCTCCATCAGTTGCAAGATAAATTACTATCAAATAAAGCAACTAATATTGTGTGAGTAGTGAAACCAAACAAAATTACACAAATAATTTCCATATATTATCACACAAAAGTGTTTTATTCACTCAGATATCTAAAATTTAATTATTATTAATTCTAATATAGTCTAAAAAAGATTTTATTTATCCACCAAAAACAGTAAACTCATTTTAAAAAAACAGTAAAAACCGTAAAAAACGGATGTAAAACAGTAAAAAATAAAAATAAAATACAGTATGGTCATTTTACAAAACTCATTTTAAATTCATATGGGTTGTTTTTTAAAAATAGTAAAAATAACAGTAAAAATTTTTAAAGCGGTAAAAATTGTAAAAACAGTAAAAACAACACTAAAAACCAACATTTCTATCTTTTTAAAACAGTAAAAATAAAAAAATCAAACAAGTATGGTAATTTCTTTTCAAACTAAAATAGCAATCTCGTTAACATGTAATAAGCATAAGCAAATGAATTACAACAATATTAGCACTACAAAAATATTAAATACTAAATTATCGTGTTGATTAATTACCTTTAATTCATGAGGTATATTATTAATAATCTTTTCAGATTTCATTTCAGATGATTCTAAATTTTTAATTGATTCTTCAATATTATTAATGTTTGGAGATTCACTTATTGTAGACGAATCATAGGTGGACTCTGACCTATGGCTTTCTGTATCTAAACTATTATCTTGGTTGATTAGTTTTAATTCATGAAGTATTTTAACAATCTGTTTATTGAGGGGAACCATATTTGGAGTGGTTTTGTCCAAAATATTTGGAGTGGTTTATGAAGATCATCAACTTTATTTTCTAATTGCTTACCTATTATAATTAGACTTTGATTGGTGTAATTGAGTTGTTCAACTAATTTTTTATTTGATTCTTCTTCCTTTGAAATCTTGAAAAGAGAAACAGTGATTAAAGAATTTCTATGGTTAATGTCCTCATAGGATGATTTTTTAGTTTCAAAACATTTTGATGTTTCTTCAATTTTGTTAACGTTTGAAGATTCATCAATTGTGAAGGATTTATAGGTTGATTCTAACCTACGGTATTCTAAATTTGAACTACTGTCATCTAATTCTTGAATTTTATTATTAGTAAGATTTTCAAATTCTAAACAATTTTTTTGATTATCAATCATACCAGAATAAGATGATTCATTAGTTTTTAAATTTTTTAATGTTTCTTTAATATTTGAAGATTCATTAATTATGGAATATTCATAGGTGGGTTCTAACCTATGAATTTCTAATTTAAAGATACTGTCATGGTTATTAACATTGACAGATGATTTAATTTCTAAATCTTTGGATGGTTCCTCAATACTATTTGAAGGTTCATAGGATTCTGACCTACAAGATTCTTTAATTTTATGTTTTGAAGAATTATGAATTATGGATGGCTCATAGGTTGATTCTAACCTATGGTTATCTGATTCTGAGACATTGTCTCTTAAAGATTTTAACCTTCTAAGTATTTCTTCATTAGGAGTTTTCTCATAATGAAGTTGGAGAGGTTTAATGAAATCTTTATTAGGTTGAGAAGTTTTATGATTAACTAGGATTTTTTCAAGTGGTGGATGACTGACAGTTATCACACTGGAGTCTTCCTTGACCCATTTAGATTTGAAAATTATTTTAATAGTTTTCTTATAAATATCTTTGATATAATCAAGGAAAAATATGTTAACTTTATATAATAAAATGAATGTCTTCCTTTCAGTAAGTATGCTTTTTCTTTGATCCATATTATATGAATCTTTGAACCTATTACGTCTATTAACATTGGTTGGGTCATCATTATGTTTATTTAGACTTGCCCAATCTGGTTTATATTCTTGCTACAGAATATTGGATTTAAACTTTTATAATCTTTTAATTTTTGTTTTGATTCTTTAATCCTAAAATCTTGATCATTATTAATAGATGATCTAGAAAAGGAACTCTTAGGGGTACTAGACTGGTTATACTCCCTAACTTTAGAATTAAAATATTGATAATTAATTTTATTAGATTGTTTATTAGTAAGGTTTGTCTGAGTTTCTTGGAAACTTATTCCTTTAGGTTCTAGACCTTTAATTTTTAAATTTTTTAATTCTTGCTCTATTTGAATCTTAAAGGATAATTTAGATTTGGAATTCTTATTTTTATTGGATATGTTCCATACCCCATCATTTACTTTATTAAAGTCTTCAGAATGATTTTCTTGATCATCTGAATGGTATTCAAAATGATCATTCTGATCATCGATGGGTATTCAAAATATTTATGATCTACTTGATCATCTGCAAGTTCAAAATATTCATCATCCACTATGTTAGATATTGAAGATATTATAGACCTAATGCTACTAGAAGAACTACTTTTAGATAACCTACTCATTGCTCAGAATAACTAAATTATTCTTATTATTGAGAATTTCATATTGTATTTTTTTTACTAACCTTGTGGTGACTTCTACAACCTCCTATTAGGCTTCACTCTTCTCCCTTTCACCTCTACAACCACCCTACCCTCGGGATTTACGTATCTAAGAAGTCTTACCTAGGTCCCTGAAACTTAACCAAATAGAAGTTGGTACGTCAGCTTTTGATGAACAGATTCACAGATTAGGTAAACAAATAATACAGAGAAATAATCAATTATAAGAATAACCAGCCACTTAGGCAGAGAGTAAGATTCTTTTGTCTACTAAGAATGCCAATTTTCTCAAACTGTCCTATTGTAGAATCTTTGTATGGATTCCTGCAAAAGATTACAAGTAAGAGGATCATGAATTTAATTATTAATACATTATGTAAATTAAACATTGAAATCAAAATTATAAATAGATTGTTACCTGGCAAAACTTTGTTTGGAAGGAATCTCGAAACATGTTTTGCAGATTCATAATTAATTAAAATAAATTTTTGATTTAATAAGGCAAATTGTATGAGATAAATTTTAAATTCTAGAAATCTATTTGATTGAAATAATTTGATTCTTTTTGCAAAGATAACTAAAATGTTTTATTTTATTATCTTAGTAAATAATTCAAAGTATTTTCAGTATTGTTTATCATATTTAAAGGAAATGTTATTAATATAAACAATCAAGAAATTCAACCAGTTTTGTCTACTAAGAATGCAATCAATTAAGAATTGATTAAAGAATTCTATCATTATATTCTGAAATTTACTTGGAGCAAATTTAAGATCAAATAGTATTATTTTCCATTTATGATGAACAAATATAATTTTGTATTTATCAATCTTATTTATCTGGATTTTCGAAAATTTAGATTTTATGTCAAACTTAGAGAATGCAACAGTTTCTCTAAATTTGTTGATTAAGTCCCTTTTATTTATTGGATATTTTATCCATTCTAAAACATTGTTAATGGGCTTGTAATTGATTACTAAACAAAGAATTCTTTGTTCAAAGATTCGATCTTGAAGAACAGTATCTGGAAGATGTTCCTCAATCTTTTTGGATTTCAAAATAGAAAAAGAAACAAATTTTAATTTAATAGGTTCATCCATAGGATAAGTAATTATCTCATCATACTCTATTGTCAAAGGACACAACAAAGAAATGAATGGTAAACCTATAATTACTTTATCAATCATATTTTTTACTAAGACGAACGATGTTTTAAAACATACATTGTCTTGACAATTATGAACTTTAGGTATTTCATATTTGATATATATATATATATATGTGTGTGTGTGTGTGTGTGTGTGTGTGTGTGTGTGTGTGTGTGTGTGTGTGTGTGTGTGTGTGT
This sequence comes from Datisca glomerata, assembly GCA_003255025.1. NCBI lineage: Eukaryota > Viridiplantae > Streptophyta > Magnoliopsida > Cucurbitales > Datiscaceae > Datisca > Datisca glomerata. Next base: position 667,644 of record QANY01002872.1, read on the forward strand.
ACCATTGGCAAAAGATAAAGATTCTTTTGTATTCTTGAAGTACTTGGTAGGAACTAGTCCTTCTTGCATACAATTCAAATCTGTTCCCGAATCTACAAGAGCCATTGTTGTAAAATCAAAATCTTGGACGATTATTCTAACCATTATGTGCCATTTTTTTATTTTTATGTGATTGAAGATTTGGATGAAATGTTCATCATGTTGGGTTGAACTATGACTTCACAACATTAAGTCAATGGTATAAAAAAAGTATGAAAATAGTGTTTGCTTATTGATAATATTGTTTGCTTATTTGCTTACATGAATAATTGCTTATATATAATCTTACTCTCCGCCTAAGTGGCTGGTTATTCTTATAATTGATTATTTCTCTGTATTATTTGTTTACCTAATCTGTGAATCTGTTCATCAGAGGTTGACGTACCAGTTCTATTTGGTTAAGCTTCAGGGACGTAGGTAAGACCTCTTAGATACGTAAATTCCGAGGGTAGGGTGGTTGTAGAGGCGAAAGGGAGAAGAGTGAAGCCTAATAAGAGGTTGTAGAAGTCATAATTACTATCTGGAAAGTTTATTGTGACTATTGCCATTGTTTGCTTCTCTTGAATATCATTATGATTGTTGCATTGTGCTGAGTTGTCATTATGATCAATTGATTCTTAGATCTTTTCTAACACTGGCATTTTGCCAACGACAAATCCGTTTGTTTACTGGTTAATTCGGATCTGTTCATTATCATTAGGATCAATACTTTTGAATAGGACCTTCAATTGCTGAGGGATAATTGATTGACTCTGCAGGTGATTTAGAGTCTGGTTCAGTATTGTCCTCTAAAAGTAGAAGTAGAATTAATTCTTTTTCTAATTTGAGTTTAGCCTTGGTGGCCTTTGATTTACCCTTCGAATATGGTTTGGACTCAAGATTAGATTTAGAAGAATTTGGACTGGATACTTTTATTTGTGGGGCTAGGTAATTGATTACTAAACGAGGAACTCCTCGTTCAATTTCACTGGCCTTCTGGACATTAAAGGCCGAGTAGGACCAGGAAGATTTGCTTCTTCTAATAATATTTTTATTGAGAAGTTCTATAATTTCCTCTTTACAGAACTCAAGCATTTCTGAATTCATCTGAATTGGCCTTGCTTTTGTTGGGATATTCTTTTCATCAAATCCCTTAATCTAGGGAAGACTGACAGTATGTTGTTTTCTGTGCCAGAAAGCATTGTGAGTGTCAGAACATAATTCTTTATAGATTTTTTGTTCAAACATTTTAATTTTGTTTTGAAGAATAGAACTCTGAAGTTGTTCTTCAATTCTGTTAAATTTTAATTCATATTGTAAAAAACATAGTTATTTTTCTTTACAAGAAATGAGATTTATTGAATTAGAGATAGAGTTTTCCTTTAGAGTTTTTAATTTTTCATTACTGGGAAAAGATAGGAATTTAAATTTTATTGGTTTATTCATAACATAGGTAATTTTTATGGATTCTGTTTCTAAGAGGATGTCTCTGTAGAAACTAAGAGTTTTGTTATTATGTCCAGGGACATAATGAATTTAGGAATGAAATGGGCTTTGGCAATTTGGCCAGGATCCTTCAAATGAGCAAATAGAGGCTCAATATGAAAGAGATTTTTACTGGCCATTTTTCAGAAATCAAATGATGAATTCTTGTATTTTGAAATTAATTGGGCATCGAAGAATATTGAGAATGGGTCAAAATGGTTGGTTGATTGGAAAAGTAAAATGTTTTTACTTTACAGAAAAGAATAGTGCAAGTAAGTGATGAGTTTCTGGTGAACTTCACTTTCCTTGCTTATGAATAAGCTACCCTCTCCCAGTTGTTCCTCAGAACTGGTTTTCCACTCTTAACGATTTTGAGAGAAAAACTTATTTTGAAAACAAAGCATTCTTCTTCCTCATCTTTTGTAATCTTTATTCTTTCTTTTTAACATTAATTACTGAGCACGAGCACTAATTTACCATTGCAAATTAATTTTTTTCAATACCTGTAACTTTTAGTCTTACTTCAATAACATTTTTACTGTTTATTGTTCTTTGAATTCTTTCTTGTTTTAATACCCAGACTTTAAAACTTAAATTATCTACAATTATGCCTCTTTTGATAAACCCAAACCCGATAGGAAATTTACTATTGTTTAATTACTTTGCATAATCATTGTTCTTCACTTCCCAAGTGGCTTATTCTTGTTGCTATTGTTGCTTACTTGTTTACTTGAATAATTATTTTTATTTAATCTAACTCTCCGCCCAAGTGGCTAGTTATTTTATGCTTGATTATTTCTCTGTAATATTTTATTTTCTAATCTGTGAATATGACGTATCAGTTTCTAATAGGTTTGTTTCAGGCACCCCAATAAGACCTCTTAGATATGTAAATCTCGAGGGTAGGGTAGTTGTAGAAGTAAAGGGGAAAAAGAGTGAATCTTAGGAGATTGTAGAAGTCATAGCAGGTTTAAAAATCAGAATACATGATATATATTTATATATATATATATACATACATACATATGTGTAAAAATGTATATCAATAGCACCACACATTGTTTCTTCATCATTGCCAAGGATTGAGGTCCCTTCGGCATCAATCTTGAGTACCATAAGAATTGTATATTTGGATTCTTGGGTGAGATGTCTTTCCCACCAGAAATGAAACATTCCTGTAATTCTGCTACTAAGAGTTTTATAACCTCATTTATGAGGCAGATTATGAGTGGTAACAAAACTATTGGCCACCATAGCCATGTATTGTAATTTATTAAGGACTTCATGTTCTGAAATCCCATCAATATTCCATTCATACAATTTCTCAGCAGAGACAATAAATTGATTAACTAAAGAAGATTCATGATTTTAATATCTAGAGGAATGAGCCTTTTATGCCACTTTCTTTCAAGTTTATTTATCTCAAGATTTTTGAATGTTTTCTCTACATTGTGAATTATGGAAAATTCATAGGCAGAATCAGACCTATAACTTTCAGAATTAGAATCACTATCTTGGTTAATTACCTTAACAGAAGAGGATGGCTCAGTAGATATATTTTTAAGATCTTAAAGCATTTGATCAATCCTATTACTTAGGGGGTCAATTTTTAAAATAGTTTTTCAAAAATATTTATGAAAGGAGTTTCTTTTTGGAGATTGTCAGAATTAGGTACATGAATATCATCAACCTTATTCTCAATTTTATCTAATTATTTTTCTATTGTTATTAAACTTTGGTTGGTGTAATTAAGTTATTCAAAAACCATCTTATTGGGTTCATCCTACTTGTAAATCTTAAAAGGAGAGGCATAAAATAAAGAATTTTTATGATTAATAATGATTTTTTCGGGTGGGGGATGACTAGTAGTCACCCAATTAGAATCCTCTTTGACCTATTTGGTCTTAGAAATGACTATAATATTTTTTTCATAAATGTCATCGATATAATCAAGGAAGAATATATCAATCCTAAATTGTTGCATAAATGCCTTCCATTCAACAATGATAATTTTTCTTTGATTCATATTATAAGTTTCTCTAAATCTATTACTTCTATTAAGGTTGGTTGGGTCATTCATGTGTTGGGTTAAACCCTCCCAATCTAGCTTGTATTCTTAGCTTAAGGTGCCTATATTAAGAACTAAGAGTTGGGGATTGACAGGAGGTAAGATTCCTTGCAATTCAGAGAGAATAGGTAATTCAGATTCATCAGATTGTTCAGTCTTATTATCAAAAATTGGCTGACTGAGTTGAGAATTAGTGGTTATGCCTTTAAGTCTTAGATTTTTCATTTTTAAAATTTTAAACTCTTTTTCTAATTTTTGGATTCTAATATCTTGATCATTATTAACAGTGGATCCAAAAAGGCAATTTCTAGAAGTACTAGTCTGACTAAGCTTTCTAATTTGGGGATTGGATCTAAAAAATTAGAAATTAATTTGAACAGTACCATCCATGTACTGCTGAATATAGTCAACATCTTGAGAATGTTGTTGAATAGGAGTGGGTTGGCTTTGATTGGCTAAAAGCCAATTTGTAGGAAAAGTAATATCAGACTACGTAATACTTTTAAGGATTCTAATATTAGCATTAGTTTGATTGGATTGAATCAAAAGAGTCTATTTTAGGACTTCTATTGATGGCTTGGAGCTTCATATTAGTTTTGGTAACTTTGTAATGGATTCTAAAAATCAATGCTAAGGGTTGGACACCTTCAAAGATTTCATAACCACTAGTTTTGATATTCAAAGTTAAGGCTTTAAGAATGTGAGGATCATGTAAGCTCACAGGCAAATCAAGAAAGCATGCAATGGTCCGAACTATTTTGATTGCTTTCTTGATTTGTCTATGAGATTACATGATCCTCACATTCTAAAAGCTCTAACCTTGAATATTAAAACTAGTTGTTATGAAATCTTTAAAGGTGTCCAACCCCTAGATTTGATTTTGTAATTCATTACAAAGTTACCAAAGCCAATATGAATTTCTAAGCCATCAATAGAAGTCCTAAAAATGAGACTCTTTTGATTCAATCCAATCAAAGTAATGCTAATATTAGAATCCTTAAAACCATTAGGTGATCTGATTTTACTTTGCTTATAAACTGGCTTTTAGCCAATGAAATATTGAAGATGTTGATCACTTTCAGCAGTACATACATGGTACTGTTAAAATTATTTTCCAATTTTTTAGATTCAATCCGCAAATTATGGAGTTTAGCCAGACTAGTACTCCTAATTTTTTTTCTGGATACACTGTTAAAAGTGATCAAGATATTAGAATCCAAAAATTAGAACAAGAATTAAAAAATGAAAAATGAAAAATTTAAGATTTAAAGGCTTCACCACTAGTTCCCAAGTCAGTGAGCCAATCTTTGATAATAAGATTGAACAATCTGATGAATCTGAATCACCTACTGCCTCTAACTTTCAAGGAGTCTTACCTTGATATAGGTACGTAAAGCCAATAATACGAGCCTAATTGGGAGGGTTCAACCCAACACATGAATTACCCAATCCAACCTCAATAGATGCAATAGATTTAGAGAAACCTATAATATGGATCAAAGAAAAATTATTCTCGCTGAATGGAAGACATTTATGCAAGAGATACAAAAGGCTCAAACTTTTGAAAGAGGAGTGTGTCCAGAGATTAAGGGTTCAATGTCACTTCTTAAGCATACCACCTACGCAGCGGTGGTTGAGGCAGCTTTACTTATAGAACAAAATCTTCCACCACGTGCATCACCTCGGTCAGAACAATCATTTCATGGAAAGAGGAAATCACAGAATTTTCATCTGGGTCCTCACAATGCAAAAAGGCAGATGATCAAATCAAATCCTTTATGTGCTACATGTAACAAACATCATGTTGGTAAATGTTTTAAGGCGATCAATGCTTGCTTTAAGTGTGCAAAGATGGGCATTACCTCAGACAGTGCCCTCTACTTGCTCATGGACAGACCAATAATGTTGTTGGTTGTAGAGCTAAAGGAAGTTTTTTCGCATTAACTCGCCAGGAAGCTGAGCAGTCGGATGCAGTTGTGGCAGGTACATTACTTGTACTAGGACATTCAGCTTTCACATTGATTGATTCTGGATCCACGCATTCTTTTATTTCTACTTCATTTGTGACTCATACATCATTGCTTGTTGTGCCTTTGGGTTTTGAATTATGTTTTTCTACGCCTTCTAGAGCTTCCCCCTAGCTAATAAAGTGACAGAGAGTGGTTTAGTGATGATTTCATATAATGTTATGTGTGCTAGACTTATAGTCCTAGGGATGCCTGATTTTGATGTAATCCTAGGGATGGCTTGGTTGGCTGCAAATTATGCCAACATAGATTGTTATCGAAAAGAAGTTCGATTCCTACCTCCTCGTAGGCCTAGCTTCAAGTTTAGGGGATCCAAGCAATGTTAAATACCAAAGGTCATATCTGCTTTGCAGGCACAACGCCTACTTGATCGTGGTAACTAGGGTTACTTAGCTTCTGTTGTGGATACAAGTAAGACACATGTTGATATTGGATTGGTCCCGGCCATTTTTGAATTCTTGGATGTTTTTCCTGATGATTTGCCGGGACTTCCTCCTCCTCGAGAGACAGATTTTCATATTGAGTTGGTACCAGGCACTGCCCCTATATCCAAAGCTCCATATCGTATGGCTCTTATAGAGTTGAAAGAACTTAAAGATCAACTTCAAGAATTATTGGATAAGGGTTTCATAAGACCTAGTATTTCACCTTGGGGTGCTCCAGTGTTATTTGTTAAAAAGAAAGATGGATCAATGAGACTATGCATTGACTACATGGAATTGAGGATTTGTTTGATCAACTTCAGGGAGCATCAGTATTCTCTAAGATTGATTTAAGATCAGGACACCATCAGCTTAGGATTCAAAATGAGGATATTTCTAAGATAACGTTTCACACTCGTTACGGCCATTACGAGTTTGTAGTGATTTCGTTGGATTAACTAACGCTCCGGTAGCCTTTATGGATTTAATGAATAGGGTGTTCAAGGAGTACCTGGATTCTTTTGAAATTGTCTTTATTGATGATATTCTACTATACTCTAGATCGGAGGTGGAACATATGAATCATCTCAAGATTATTTTGCAAACATTAAGGACACAACAATTATATGCCAAATTTCAGAAGTGTGAGTTTTGGCTTCAGCAAGTGTCATTCCTTGGTCATGTGGTATCTCAAGACGGAATCTCGGTTGACCTGTCTAAGATTGAAGCAGTGCTTAACTGGGTTTAAGCGTCAAATGTTGGGAAAGTTCACAGTTTTCTAAGTTTAGCAGGATATTACGGAAAGTTTGTTAAAGGTTTTTCAAAGATTGTTGTCCCACTTACTTAGTTGACCAGGAAGAATGCCACCTTTTCTTGGACGGCCAAGTGTGAGAAATGTTTTCAGAGCCTTAAACAAAAATTAGTGACAGTACCAGTGTTGACCATTCCATATGGTAAGAGTGACTTTGTGATATATAGTGATACTTCTAAAAGAGGTTTGGGTTGCGTTTTGATGCAACAGGGAAAGGTCATAGCATATCCATCTGGTCAGCTCAAGCCCTATGAACAGAATTATCCTACTCATGATTTGGACTTGGCTGCAGTTGTTTTTGCCCTCAAGATTTGGAGACATTATTTGTATGGCTGTAAGTGTTAGATTTACACAGATCATAAGAGCCTTAAGTACTTTTTCACTCAGATAGAACTTAACATGAGGCAACGCCGTTGGTTGGAATTGTTGAAGGATTATGATTGTGAGATCATTTATCATCCAGGAAAGGTACATGTAGTGGTTGATGCCTTAAGTCGAAAATCAGCTCATTCAGCAGCTCTTATTACTTCTCAAGGACATATCTTGGAGGATTTGGAACGTGCTGAGAAGCACAACTAGCCCAGCTTATAGTTCAACCATCGTTACAGCAGTGTATTTTTTATGCACAAAACTCAGACTTGGAGTTGCTAAGATGTATCACGATTTAAAGTTACATTATTGGTGGAATGGTATGAAGCGTAACATTGCTGAGTTCGTTAGTAAGTGTTTGGTGTGTCAGCAGATCAAGGCTCAAAGACAGAGACCATCTGGGGTTTTACAACCTTTAAGTATTCCTGAATGGAAGTGGGAACATGTAACTATGGATTTTGTTTCGGGGCTACTGAGAACGGTAAAGGGTTTTAACTCCATTTGGGTTGTGGTGAATCGTCTTACCAAGTCTGCACACTTTTTGCCTGGTAAGACTACATTTTCAGTTGAGGATTGGGCTCGGTTATTTGTTCATGAGATTGTTAGAATTTATGGGGTTCTAGTGTCTATAGTATCATATCGGGATCCACGGTTCACGTCAAACTTTTCTACAAAAAGCTTTGGGAACACAGTTGAATTTCAATACAGATTTTCATCCGCAATCTGATGGGCAATCTGATTGAACAATTAAAACGTTAAAAGATACGATTTGAGCTTGTGTCTTGGATTTCTTTGGTAGTTGGGACGCACACTTGGCGTTCGTGGAGTTTGCTTATAATACCAGCTATCAGGTGACGATTGGTATGGCTCCATTTGAGGCACTTTATGAAAAGATATGTCAGTCGTCGGTTCATTGGGATGAAGTTGGCGAACGAAAGCTTTTGGGCCCTGACTTGGTCCAGTCCATGAATGAAGCTATTTAGAAAATTAGAGATAGAATGAAGACCGCTCAAGTAGGCAAAAGAGTTAGGCATATGTCAGGAGCAAGGATCTCTAATTTGAAGTGGGTGATCATGTGTTTCTCAAAGTTGCCCCATTGAAGGGTGTTATGCGTTTTGGTCACAAGGGGAAGCTGAGTCCAAGGTTTATTGGCCTGTTTGAGATTTTTGATCATATTGGTCCTTTGGCATACCGACTCACTTTACCACCAGCTCTTTCAAGCGTTCATAATGTGTTTCACGTCTCGATGCTTCGCAAATATATGTCTTACCCAACACATGTCATTGGTTTTGAACCTCTGCAATTTCGTGATGATCTCACTTATAAGGAGAAGCCAATCAGAGTTCTAGAGCGCATGAATCAAACTCTTCGAACAAAATGGTTCAACTAGTCAAGATTCTTTGGAGAAATCATCGGATCGAGGAAGCAATATGGGAACGAGAAGCAGAGATACGTGTCAAGTACCCAGAGTTATTCCAATAAGGTATATTCCTTTCAAGGACGAAAGGTTTTATGGAGGGGAGAATGTAATACCTATGTATTTTATAAGGGTTATTTTTGTAATTCAAACCCTCACTCACACATATGCACTCACTTACACACTAAGTCAACCCAATTTGTTTCCCTCACACGTGTTCTCTCTCATTCATCTTCCCCAAATCTCTCTTTACTTTTATCTCAAACTTACCCACGTAACTCCCCCTCTTTCCTCCATTTATTTTTGCAGGAAACATAACCGTTTCCTTAGTGTGTAACTCACATCTAATCTAATGCTCTTTAAATCCCTCTACTTCTCCATTTCAATTTCACGAAACCCCTCCCTTTTTAACTTTTGTTCAACCTCTTTCCCTCACTCTTCCATTTGTTCTCTTTGGCAGCCTCTCTCCCTCAATCGAACATTTGCAGCTCATTCTTTCAATTTCATCTTCTTCACCGTTCTAATTTAAGTAAGTTTATCTCCCTTATTTCTCCTATTTTATTTCTCGTTTCCTCTTCTCTCTTTGAAATTTTGGTTCTTCAATTTCAACAATTTGTAAAACTGTCACTCTCCCATCCCTGAAGGTGCACCATTGTCGTCATTCCTAGATTCAGCCCCTTGATCGTCTTCTTCAGATCGTTGCTGCCTTTGTTGTCAGTAAGCTTGTTTCTCTCTCGCTTTCTATTCCAATTTATGTGATTCTTTCTCCTTTGCATATATCTCCCATGTTCTCTCAATTTTGTTAGCAGCCAAACAAAAATTAGAGTTTTGAAATTTGTTTTGCTAAATTGTTTTATTGAATTGTTCAGCTTAGATGTTTCGGCTTAATTCTAGAACTGTTGATCACTTTTCTTAACATTGTATTTTTGATGGATTAAGATATATGCCTCTTTATTTTAGTTTTGTTTATGTACCTTTTTTACGACTGATTTTTTTTGCAAGGCTGTATTTCTATATTGCCCTTTTGATAGTTCATCCTAGTGGGTTTTTGGTAATCAACAGAATATGTGATTTTTTTTACACAATAATAAAAGTTCTTTCTCATTGGTTCAAATTAAGTGGTTTTGTCATTTCTTTCAAACAAATAAATAAGTTCTTTTATGTGAAACAAATAGTTTTATAACTCTAGAAGCAATTGAATCAATTTTGGAGTGATTTCAATGCTTATTAGATTTCTCTAGTGTGTTTGGCTATGTATTTATTACCAATCAGTGTGTTAATTGTGACCCAAGCCATGTTTTACCCAACCCGAATCCATTCAATTGAACCCGACCGAATCGGTTCAGTTCACTCCGAACCTAGTTGAACTGGATTGAATCACTTGATTAGTTTACACCCGGTTCAATTTCACCCTTTTTTTACCTCACTCGCCTTGCTCGTTAAATAAATAATTGTAGTTATTATATGAATGCTTAATGATCTGGAATTTGTTAATTTCAGGTCAATAGTTGCTGAATTTAATTCGTATCGATCCAAGTAAGTGGGTTTACATAGTAATTCGATATGTTATAAGTGTAAAATATATAATGTGAAATTGTTTTATTTTATTTTAATTTTTTCTCAATCTTATGATCAAATGTTTTTTTTTTCATATCACGATGAAATTATTTACCATGATATGCATGATGATATTTTGAGTTATTCATGTAACAGTTATGTCGCTTATGTTCATGGATAAATTATATGTTTACGCACGTACATGTAATAATGTGAATTATGAATCTTAATTCAAGTAATGTGATAATTAAATAAGAGGTAGACTTAGTCATGTCCCTTGATTATCAAGTAACTAGACTGTTCATGTCATGTTATCAAGTTATACGGTTGGGTGTCACAATGTTCATGTTAGCATCCTTAAGGTTCAGATAACTTTAAGTGACATCACGTTTCAGGACACCCAATCTGTCATGATCACGTTCATGTTACAAGTTCAAGTTCAAGTTGTGAATCATTTCTGGTTAGGTTGTTAATCGAGGGATATGTCTAGTCAAATTATGATCAAGCAAGTGTAGGTATCATGCAAGTATAAGTATCAGCAAGTATGAATGTGAGCACGTATAAGTACAAGATCAAGCTATATATGTTAACCATGCAATTAGTTGTGTTATTACTTGTATTTCATGTGATTTAATAGGCAAGTGGATGTGTTAAAATAAGTTGCATGAGCTATATGTTTACATTGATGTCATGTGAAACTTATTAGTATGTAAATTTACTTACTGAGTATTTTTAATACTCACCCCTAGATGATTTTGTTGTAGGCAATGCTGAGCAACAAGAGTGAGGGAGTGCCATAGCAAGCATGACTATAATTTTTATGTTAAATTATAACGTTATGACTTCATTCATTTTCAGTTATTTCAGAGATTTATGAAAATTCATGTTTAACTTTCATGTTTTATGGATTTTTCATGTTCGACCTTTATTACAGTTTAATGAATCGTTTATTTTAAATTATTGATTAACATTCTCTTAAAATAATTTTATGCTTCCGCTATTTAACGTTAAGAATTAGGTAAAAATTAGGATTTTCAATTTAGAAATTTTTCTCAAATCAGGATTTTAATTGAATTGGGATTTTCAAATTGTGAAATTACAAGCACGATTAACCCTTGGGATTTGGGGTGTTACAATTTGCCTCACAATGAGGTTATAAAACTCTTAGTCACAGGATTTACAAGAATGCTTCATTCCTGCTGGGAAAAATATCTCACCTAAGAATTCAAAAATGTCATTCTTATGGTAGTAAAGATTGACGTTGAAGGAACTTGAATTTTTGAAGATGAACTAGAAACAATGCATGATGTTATTAATACACTCTTTTATACAATAATTGAACACTTTATTGGGATGCCAAGTAAAATTACTTCACGTATTCATGACCAATTGACCAATATTAGATGTCCTACCCTAAGTGATTTTGACTGGTACAAAACATCTTTTTGTCCAGAGTCATGGCTAGGGATGATAGTAATCAACCTTTCCATAAAGAAAAATTCATAAATGGCTTACCGAATTTGTTTGCCCATAAAATTAGAACCGTCTTGATGACCTAGGAAACATAGACTACAGTAGTCTCACCTCTGGTACCACCATCACAAAACATATATATACATACCACAAGTCAAATTTTTTCTCATATTCTTCCGTCTTTTCATCAAAGGGTTTGAATTGTTCTATCCGACGTTGTTTTCTTGCTGGATCTTTCCATGGAGACTTGAAATACTGGGAGGGAAAGTGATTTCTCTTTCCCAACTCCCCAAACACCTCTACAACGTCAGATTCTGAAATAGACTTGTCCACTTCTAAGTCATCCCTCTGAGAATGTTTCTCTACCACCTCTATCCCACCCTTCTCAATAGGCATCTCAACATTTTTTTCTACAATGGGCTCATGTGTGGTAGACGTTTCCAATAAAGAATCAACCCCCTCTATAGGTAGATCTTGCTCTTTCTCAATAGTGGATTGTTCCTCTTCATTGATTGTCTCTTTCAATAATTCGGTATCGTACAGTTGAACAATTTGAGAAATGATGTTGGATGTGTTATCATCAGTATCTTCCAAAATTTCCCCCTTAGTACCATCCAAATTTTCCCCCTCACTACCATCCAACTTTTCTTCATGTCCAACACCCATCTTGCCAAAATTGTTGTGATCATCCTTAACAGGTTGGTCAAAAGAATGTACATAAAATTTTCTTGCCAAATTGGGGATCTCACTTGGTGATCAATAAGGACTTATAGTTGACCTACAATGACTTTTAATTCCTGCTTAATATCAGCAGGTTATTTTTTCAGTATCGTTGAGTCAACCTTCAGTTCCTTAATATTAGAAGCCATGATGTCCAGCTTCTTTTTTATCTCATGCATGAAAGCATGGACATCATCCTCCCCACTATCAGCAACAACCCCAAAAGCAGTATACTCTAACAGTGGAACTTCTTCAACCATAGTTCCACTTTCAAGCAAAAGACTCATCAAGTCCACCTCTTCCTCAGCAATAACCCCAACTTTATGAACTTCTACAAAATTCTTCCAGAATGGTTGTCGCTCTTCTTGGTCAGTTGGGTTCAATGCCAAAAGAACCTTTAACCATAAATTATCACAAAAAACATGTCATTATTTGTTGAAAGATGCAGATATAAAGTAAGTTTCATGATTTATTTACACAAAAAAGCACTTGAGCCCTTCAAGTAGTCACTTTATCTGTTTTTCAGAAACAAATGGCTACTTGAAGGGTTCAAGTACACATACTACTACTTGAATCTCTAAAGTAGTCAACAAATCACTACTTGAAAGGTTCAAGTTAGATATAACTACTTGAACCCTTTAAGTAGTGAACAAATGACTGCTTGAAGGGTTCAAGTAGTCAGATACAACTACTTGAACCCTTCAAGTAGTTACATGTTTTGATTTTCAGAATCAAAATCACTTTAACCCTTCAAGTAGTTATTCGTTTTGACTATTTGAAGGGTTTAAGTAGTCATTACAACTACTTGAACCCTTCAAGTAGTGAACAAATGACTACTTGAAGGGTTTAAGTAGTCAGATACAACAACTTGAATCCTTCAAATAGTTACATGTTTTGACTTCCAAAATCAAAATTAGTTCTTGAAGGGTTCAAGATGTCAGATTCAACTACTTGAACCCTTCAAGTAGTTACATGCTTCAACTACCAGAATCGAAATCACTACTTGAAGGGTTCAAGTAGTCATATACAACTACTTGACTTGCCACTACAAAAATAATAAAACAAGAAAATCAAGTGTCCTTACCAATTTACTAGAAAAATATCCTTCTGCACTTGTTCATGCGACATAATGGTGTTAGTCATTTAGTTAAGTAATCCTGAAAAAGAATTAGTAACCTTTTTCGCATACAGATTTCCAATTGTGGGGATGGCCTCATATGCCTAAACCTGTATAAATCAATAATAATTATTCTCCACTAATTTGGAAGCATAAAATAGAAGAGGGGAATGAAGATACCTGAAAAGCATATTAGAAACACCGCAATGCGTGTGTATACTCAGTAATTTTTTCCTAACCTTCTTCCTTTTCTTTTTCTGACGTCCACCCTTCCTCATCATTAACTTCTTTGGGAAGGGAATTTTTCAAAGCCCGTATGGTCCTTCCAAAGCATACCTCTCCCCATGGGCAGCTATTGAAATCATCTAGATTATCAACTAGTATTTCCCACCTATTCTCAATCTTGTTCCTCTCTCCTTCCTGAGAAAAACATGCTCCAATAAATAAAGTAGCCCTAACTTCACATCAACACCATCTTCATCACCTCCGCTGCCAATAAAACTTCTTCCAACCACTTGTTGTTGATTATGTCATCACGGTTGAAGTATTGATCCTTAATCCTATTAAGGGAAGCCTTGTCATATGTCCCAAGGTCAGAAGGTCAGGGGGAGTGCCACAGTGAAGGACGGTAATCAAATCAAATTCTCTATTGGAGAACCTTATTGCTTTTGTAGCTATGAGAAAATACAATCTCATTTTTAGCAGTGAAATCCTTTTGCATAGCTTCTCTCAGAAGCATGTGATGACCAAAACATGTCTTCCTAAATAGAATATTCTAAGATTCAATGAGCTTTACATTCAGTTTTGTAATAGCATTTAGGCTAGAGAGGAAGTTCACTTTTCCAGAGATGTTGATATGAAGATTGGATTCAACTGAATTTTTGGAGCCATATCTGTTGAATGATGTTGATATAAAGTAAGTATCATCCTTTATTTATAAACATAAAAGCACTTGAACTCTTCAAGTAGTGAACCAGTGACTACTTGAAGGGTTCAAGTTGTCAAATACAATTACTTGGACCCTTCAAGTAGTGACTTGTTCTGATTTCTAGAAATAAATCATTATTTGAAGGGTTCAAGTAATTAGATACAACTACTTGAACCCTTCAAGTAGTTACTTGTTCAGAATTCCAGAATCAAAATCACTACTTTGAGGGTTTAAGTAGTTAGATACACTACTTGAACCCTTCAAGTAGTGATTTGTTTTGACTTTCAGATTAAAAAATCACTACTTGAAGGGTTCAAGTAGTCATATACACTTCTTGAACACTTCAAGTAATCACTTTTTTTTTACTTTCAGCGTAAAAAATCACTACTTGAAGGGTTCAAGTAGTTAGATACCCAACGTGAACCCTTCTAGGGTTTAGATTGTCCTTCCAGAATCAAAAGGACTACTTAAAGTTTTCAAGCAGTGAGATATTGTTTTCAAATTGACTACTTGAAAGGTTCAAGTAGTTCTACATAGCTAATTGAACCCTTCAAGTAGGCAATATATTCAAATGGTTATCACATTCATTCTATCAAAAATATTAACCAATCGAGACATGCAGACAGTTATAATCATCAAGAGGGACAATCTAAACCCTAGAATATTTTCACCCAACCCCAGAACTGAAAAAGTCTAGTAAGAAGTACAAAAGAAAAAGTTATAACTCTAATTCCATTTCTGCGTCCAAAAATAAAATAATGTGTAATTGAGTTTGTCTGTAGGTGGGTGTCATGCCTGGATATCGTGGCGGAGTACTCTGGAAACAAACGAAGAAGAAGAAGACGACATGCAATGACTGTCTTGCCGAAGAAGAAGCAGAAGAGACGTGAGAAGAGAGAGCACATATGTGAATGGAGATGAAGAGGAAGAAGAGAGCAAATGGCCGTAAAAAGAAGAAAGAAAAACAAAAGAAACGCGAAGAAGGATTGTGAAGCAAGTAAGCGTCTTTTCCTACTTGATGGTAACTGCCTTGGGCAGTGTGTGAATAGTGAAATTTGTTTGATTTAGTGGGCTAGAGGTATAAATTTCTGAGTTTTTAAAAACCGGGTATCAAAATCCTTAAGGAAAATGAAAAATGTATATTTATCCAAATAACCCTTCTTATTTTTTGAAGTCCCGCTTTTGTTTTTTTGCAATTTAACAACTTTTTTTATACTGTTCAAATAAAATCTCGTTATTTCACTTATTTTATAGGAGAACACAACGAACCCAATATTTAAAAGCTCTAGAATCTCACATTTGTCATAGTGGCACTTAACCATAACATCCTTAAGCTTATCACTAAAGAACTACCTATCATCGCTAAACAACCTTTTACCGACAACATGTACAATCCGTCGCCAAAAGCCTTCACTATTTGTTATTGACAAAGTTCATTGTCGGTGAAGAGTTCCCACAAGAACTTTTTCATGGTGCCTTCTTTAGTCGTGGCTAAATATCTAACCTTCAACGACGACTAAAAGAATTCACTATAGAAACTTATGTTTACCGACAAAAAGTGTATTGTCGATAAAACTTTAACCGATGAAACATATTTAATGATTTGAACTGTTAAATATCGCAAATTAATCCATATTTTACCATTAAATATCTAACACCATAGATGATTTTAACCGATGAAACATCTTTGTGAAAGTTTCATCTCTAATGAGTGAGTTTTTTGTAGTGCAAGCACACTGAGGGATTCGTAACATTGGGTGAGTCGGCCATAAAGAGACACTTGCTGGGTTTACCCACCAAATAAGGTGGTCGCAATAGAATCTTTGCTCTAGGGGTAGCCTATGACTCAGTACAATGGGGTAGCTACACCTTGTTTGTGATGTCTTTTATAGTATTTTAATGCATACACACATGTACGAAAGATTGAAAGATTAAGTTATAAAATGGCATTCAGAAATTTTTCATTGAAATTCAAATTCAAATTTATAATCGTACTTGAAATCACAAAAATCAAGATAGCTTTGTTTAGAATTGGAAGAGGCTAAGAAACCACCGATTACATTGGTTTTATTTAGAATTTTTTTTCATTTTAGGACAAATCATATTCTTAATAATAGTTCAACTACATATCAAATTCCTACGAATATTTCTATCATTTTTACAAACTACAACTACCATAATTATGTTGACAGGTGTGCCAGCACTCTCCCACGTGGTGGAGGCTTGGTAGGGCAAGGTCATAGTCGATGCCCGAGGGTCATTGAACTAAATAAATGAATTAAATTTGTTCCTAAACTACAAGTTGTATCTTTTAGTTCAATGGTAAGTGTTTGATCCTACAATTAGTATTAGAGTCTCATGGTGTAGGGTTCTACTCTCAGGAATGCATTGCGCTTGTGGGTAGGGGCTAGGGGAAATCATTGATAGTTGGGCCAAAATCATGTCACGTGATAGAGGCATGGTGGGGTCAAGTCACAGTCAAAACCTGAACGTGATTGTTTGAACTAAATAAAGAAATAAAGTTGCACCATAATTACAAGTTATAGATTTTAGTTCAATGGTAAGTACTTGATCCTACAAATCAATTGTTAACCACAATTCAGATTCTCATAACCACAAATTATATTCAAGTTGAACAATTTTAGAAAGTGGTTTACCTAAAAGATGGTTTTATAATTAGCTGCGCCGAGTGCGTACTCCAACTCCACAGAAGTGTCAAGTGAGAACCTAAGACAACTGGACAAGTCATAATATATAAAGATAATGATTCAGTGGATGTTACTAGGTGATTAGAATAGAGATAGAAGGTAGAACGATTCGATTAAAAATGGAGACTAAGAGATTGAATAGTGTAAATGATTTTTTTGGTATGAGGAATCATTTACGAACGAATGATAAGGACAATTATTTAGAGAGAGAATGAGAGATTAAGGACAATAGTTTACGTGGGAAACCCTAAAAGGGAAGAAAATCACGGGAAGACTTTTTATTCTCACGTAGGTATGAGCCCTTTCGTGTAGGTCTCAGCCCCATTTATGTTGTTACATCTGCCTCTATTTGTACATGAAGATGATAATTAAATAATAATAAATCTCCCGATCCCATAGAAAATTTTAGAGAATTGATAGACATCTTCAGGGAATATTCTCTCTGATGCTCCCCTTCATAACCGCATAGTTGATCATAAAATTCTCATTCTATCTTCCCTTCAATTGGATATTTGGTCTAGATTTTGCCATGTGTAAGGTGATATTTTGACTGTTCATTGGCTCCCATTACACTCAACGGAACTTTATTCGTTGAAATGTAATGATTATCATTACGTCTGCCCAATTTTATTCTCATGCACTTCTCGAAAACGTGTGATGTAGTTTTCTAGGAAACTTTTCGACTGTCTACTGTCAATGATGATTTCTCCTTTTCTTCTTTTTGTCCTTGTGCCTTCCCGTTCCTGTGAGCAACTTTTTATCAGTTTGTTGTCATTGATGATTAATTCTCCTTCATTTGTTGCTACATCTTCCTGTTCCTATTTGTAAGTATTTCTTGGGAAGACGCGACATAATTTTTTCAAGCAGCCATTTGACAGGTCTTTGTCAATCTTCCCGTTGAGGATGTTGCTGCCAACCCTTCTGTTGAAGATGTTGTCGTCGATGCAACTATAGTCTTTTGTATCTTTTTGTAATTTTCTTTTCCTCAAGACTTGGCAAATTTCCTCTCTTCTTTTTCTGCGTAGCTCTTTTTCCGTTGTCGCTCTTCTATTCATAGGGACATTTGTTTGAGAATGACTTCCAATTTTCTTTTGAGAACGGCTACTGACTGTAGAGTTTCTCCAGTTTCCTTCACTACGGGCTCATTGATAGAGTTTCTCCCATTCTCTTTGCTACAAGCTCATCAGAGAGTTTCTCCCGTTTTCTTCCCTGCAGGCTTAGTAATAGAGTTTCTCTCATTTTCTTGGCTACAGGCTCATTGATAGAGTTTATCTCGTTTCCTCATTTTTCTTTTTCCTTCTCTTGTACATTAAGATCTGTGACAAGAATGTTGTACAAGAATAATAGTATAATAATTTATGGAAATGAGTAAAGAATAAGTGTATTGTTTCATAATTTCATCGCAAGGGTTTGAGTTTGATGCCTCACTTTCATTGGTAGAGTTTCTTCTGTTTCCTTATTTTCTTTTTTCTTCTCCCGTTTTGTATTTTCCCATTGTACTTCTGCTTCGATCAATAAGAATCACTGTGTTTGTGCAATTTCCCTTTTATTGAACTCCCTTTTTGTTGTACTTCATTCTTTGTTCAAAGACTTAGCAAAATTTGGGGATCAAAATCCGTTCTTTTATCAACTTCAACCCTTCAATTTTCCTTTGTAATAGAATCGATTCTTATGACTTCTATCTTGGTTGGAGAACAAATATATTTTTCAATGTAAAATTCATTCCCGAGGATAAGACTTCAATTTGTTTTTAGAGAGAATGACTTATGAACTACCCACTCTTAAGGACTTAGGTTCAAATAAAGGACTATCGCCCCGTGTTCATTCTGAGAGAAGGATTTATGAATTGTCTGCTCTCAAGTGTTGACCCTAGTTAAGGTGACAATTTCGATGATGACAAACAAAATGTGGACTAATATTTTATCAAGTGTGTATGTCCTTAATAAAAATAAAATCATGTTGAAAATACTTAATCTTAAGTGTTCATGCAATAACAATAAAGAGCAAACAAAACCGTACGTGACGAGATACACGCGATATTTTACGAAAGGCACGAAGCATAACAAATGAACTCCAAATGACCTGAAACAAAGTTAGCTGAACTAAGAATACTTTAATAAATAAGGAACCAGACTGGACCGCTCATAAACCAGACCAAAAAATATCAAGTCGGATATAACAGTGTGAAAAATATCACAGGACAGTTCACCATCAATCATGTGTCAAAACCGGCTCCGCTTTGGAGGGGATTTCAAATACAACTATTGAAATCGGATCCACCAATTTGGGACTGGATGGACCAGTTTCTACAGAAGTAGACTTTTTATTTCCATGTTTCAAAATTGGATTGACCGGTTGCTACTTTGGGAATAATTCCCCAAATCTAGCACCGGCCGTTCCTGTTTCTCAAACCGGTTTAGACCGGATCTTGATCCAAAATTCCCTATAAAAAGTTATCCCCTTCCCATGCTTCATCCGCACCTCTTCACACCTCTCCAATGAAGTTTGTAGTATTCTATTATTTTGAGAGGCTTGTATTTTTAGCGATTCTTTGAGATATTTTCTAGAGAAGAGATTAGTATAAACTGTGAGTGAAAAATTGAGAGATCTACTCTTAGAGAGAGTGAGAAAATTTGTGAGAAAATTTGTGAGAAATTTGAAGATCTCGACGAGCTTCTTTGCAAAAGGTTTGGTCTTCTTCCGTAAGAAGATCGTTTGGAAAAAATTTTAAGGGAGGATCCTTGAGGCGTGGACGTGGGAAGGTTTCTCGAACCATGTAAAAATATCATGTGTCATCTATCTTCCCTATACTCTCTTTATTTTCTGCTTTTATATAATTCTCGCACTATTATTTTAACTTGGTATTTAGTTTTTACGCTTACCTTAATCGTGCTTTAGTATTCCCCTTCGCTATTAATTTATTTATTCATTATACGCATTTGAGTTTCCGTGTAATTTATTATTTTATAAATTATTATTGTTCAAGCAATTTATTTTTAAAATATTCAAATACTTCCTTTTAAACTATTTTCCCTTAATAAATGGGTGCCATACCGATCCTTCACCAAGGACGTAGGCTCAAATAAAGAACAAAGATCTTATTTTCATTATAAGAGAATGACTTATAGCCTGCCCGTTTCTAAGGACTTAGGCTCAAATAAAGAACCATGTCCTCGATTCATTCTGAGAGAACGACTTAGGAACTTCCCGCTCTCAAAGACTTAGGTTCAAATAAAGAACCATGGATCCATTTTACTTTTAGAAAACATGTGCCCCCATTTCCTTCTAAGAACATGGCTTATGAGTTATTTGAAAGAAGGTTTTGCCCATTCCCAAGGACTTACACCAAAGCACTGCGACCTTTGTTTTTTTATACATATTTTTGAGAGAAAGACTTACAAATTGCCTGCTCCCAAGTATTTAGGCCAAAGGACTGCCGACTCTTATTTTGTTTTGCACATTTCTGAGAGAAGGTTTTGCTCACTCCCGAGGACTTAGCGAAAGGGCCGCTGACCCTTGTTTTGTTTTACACATTTCTAAGAGAAAGATTTACGAATTGGCCGCTCCCAAGGACTTAGGCCAAAGGAATGCCCACTTGTTTTGTATTACACATTTCTGAGAGAATGACTTACAAATTATTTGCTCCCAAGGACTTAGGCCAAAGGACCGCCAAACCTTGCTTTGTTTTACACATTTCTAAGTGAATGACTTACAAATTTTCTGCTCCCAAGGACTTAGGCCGAAAGACCGCCGACCCTTATTTTATTTTGCACATTTCTGAGAGAAGGTTTTGCCAACTCCCAAGGACTTAGGCCAAAGGACCGCTGACCCTTGCTTTGTTTTACACATCTTTGAGAAAATGACTTAAGTTTGAGATAAGCTTCAACTCAAATTTGAATTAGAATCCAAAGTTTGATTTAGTTAAATATTTAAGATTCAAAATAATCTTATCATAACAAGTTTCAAATAAGATGTTTTAAAATTCAAAATTCAAAACATGATTTAAAATTTGAATTAGAATTAAAATTCAAGATAATCTTATCAATATAAACTTTAGATAAGATGTTTTATTATTCAAAATTCAAAACTCTGTTTATCATACATCAAATTGCTTTAACAAGTTCTTGAAATTTTCCATGACATTATTTTGAGAGAATAGTAATGGCGTAAAAGAAATATGCCAACAAAAATGTTAATTCAATATGCAAGGAACAAGTTTACCATTTTTTGTTTTCGTTTTTAATTTTGTACTCGTTGCCGTTTCTGTTTCTACTTCCAACTCGTTTCTTTTCCCGTTCCAGATCCTTTGCCATTTCTATTTATGCTTCAAACTCATTTTCGTTTCTCATTCCAGACATGTTGCCATTTCAGTTTCTACTTCTGCTTTCATTTCTACTTTCGCTTTCGTTTCTACTTCCGTTTCTGTTGTTGAGGGGGCGTTTAATTTGGTTTTGGACATTTTGGAAGGGATTTTTCAAGTTTTTCTCTCACTCTCAACGAAAGCATCAAAACGTAAAGGATTGTTTCGGTATGTGGAACCCTTTACGAATGAATAATAAAGACAATTATTTAGAGAGAGAATGAGAGAATAAAAACACAATAGTTTACGTGAAAAATTCATAAAGGGAAGAAAAACCACGGAAATACTTTTTTTAATCTCTTGTATTTTGTATCTTATGTAGGTATGAGCCATTTCGCGTAAGTCTCAGTCCCCTTTATGTTGTTACATATGCTTCTATTCATACATGAAGATGATAATTAAATAATAATAAATATCCCTATCTCATAGCAAATTTTGGCCAATTGATAAACATCTTCAGCAAATATTCTCTCTGATACTCCCCTTCATAACCGCCTAGTTAATCATAAGATTCTCGTTCTATCTTCTCTTTGATTAGATCTTTGACCTAGAACTTACCACGTAGCACCCACAGCCTTGTTAGCAATGTAACATCCCCACTGCCATTGGTAAGGCGTCTCTATATCCCTCTTCACACACACACACACACACACACACTCTCTCTCTCCCACTATCTCATCATCTCTATCCCACTACCTGTAACTTCTTTTCAATCTCTCTCTCTCTCTCTCATTTGTAAGTTTGTATCCTTGTTTTAGTCTCCCTCAATCTCTCAGTCTCTCACTTTCTCTCAGATAATCTCTCTCCGACTCTCTCTCTTTGTACCTCTATATATCTATACTAAAAATATGATCTCAGTATGACAAGAAACCTGGACATTCTCCTCGTCTCAACGTCTCCTCTTTCCCCTAGCTTGATAATAATACTATTAGTCGTCTCTCTCCATCGGCAATATGGATTTCTGCATTTTTCAGGTGAGTTTCCTTGGTTTTGTAATCTCAACCCGAAGAGTACTCAGAAGTGGAGATGGAAAAATTCTTCTGTTATCCCACTAGTGTTTGTAAACTTTAATGGTTTGCTCTTTCATATCTGTATATGCACCCTTTGCTAATATATATAGTATATTCCTTTTTAGGAACCGAAATAGATATTGCCAGGACAAAGTTGAATGTGGCGAGCAAATGTACTAGTACCATTGACTATTTATAAGCTATTTACATGAGTACTTTCCTTTGAAAGGGAGGTTACAAATATATACATGACATCCAAAACTGTTGAGTATACGAGATGGCATCATATAGAGCACACTCAAGATGGTGCTTTAAGACATCCTGCTGATACAGATTATTGGAAATCATTTGAGTCAGGACATATAATTGGTACCACGTATGGTGAAACTTAGTTTGGCTAGTCTCAATTACAACATGTGTCTTGTTCTTTTCATTCCATATAATTCCATTCTTGGATGTGCATGATACTGACATCGTTAATTCTTTCTACTCTTGTCCATCGACCTAGATATTTAGAAATAATATTGACGTATATTTACAACCATTGGTAGAAAAATTGAAAGAATTATGCGAAAAGGATGTTGATACACATGATGCGTCAACAAAGGAAGTTTTTAAATGCGTGCGGCATTTTTATGGAATATTACTTACTTCCCAAGATTAGACATGGGTAGAGTAGAGTATGCATTCATGTTTTTCTTACCCTCATTGTAATTATGAGAAAGATAATCAACGTGCGAAATATAGTAAAAAAATTGTTTCATGGGTTATTAGTGATTTTTAAAGTTTGACCAAAAATTCTATCATGAGAGTAGAAATTTTATTGGCATATTT
This sequence comes from Datisca glomerata, assembly GCA_003255025.1. NCBI lineage: Eukaryota > Viridiplantae > Streptophyta > Magnoliopsida > Cucurbitales > Datiscaceae > Datisca > Datisca glomerata. Next base: position 690,968 of record QANY01002872.1, read on the forward strand.
GGGAATAGATCAACCCTTATTTCTCTTACAGGATCAATTATTTTACAATGAGTCAAAGAGTTTAACATCACTTTGAAAAATGGAAAGCAACTGATTGAAAATGATGATCTGATGATGATAATGTGCAATATTGAAAGAGAAAAAGTAAACTATCGTATTGGAAGTTTAATCTTAAACAACATAATCTAGAAGTAATGCACACTAAAAAATGTATGTGATAAGATACTAGGGTCAATTCTTGACGGTCCACGCAAGAGTAAAGATAACTATAAGGCATGTCTAGACCTTCAACATATGGGTATAATGAATCAACTTCATTCAAAGATTCAAGGGTGATAACACTCACGTAGCTCCTGCTTTATTTTCAATGAAGAATGACGAAAATGATATAGATTTTTATGTACTGAGGAGTACTAGAGTTTTTTATGGATATGCATGAAATATTTTTCGTTACATCGATTTAAAGCAACGTAAGATTTAAGGCCTTAAAAGTCATGATTGTCATATTACCATGCAACAACTTTTGCCTATAGCATTGTGGGGTGTTTTAGCATAGAAGGTGTGCTCTGTCATATTTAAATTGAGTTGGTTATTTAGAGAATTATATATAAAGGCCTGCACATAGATATGATTGATAGAATTTGGTCTCGAATTGTCATCATATCATGTCAAATGGAACACATCTTTCCCCCATCCTTACTCACCATCATGGTATGTGCATTATAGGCACAGATTGTTGGATATGTGCATTATAGGTGAATGTATCACATAAAGAGGTATCAGTAAAACAACGTTGTGCGTTGTTTCACAATATAAAAAATCATGTGAGCTTATGTTAATATTTTATATGTCATGTATAACGCACAGATCCAACAACGCAAGATTAAGAGTACTAGAGTTTTTTATGAATATGCATGAAACATTTTTCGTTACATCGATTTAAAGCAACGCAAGATTTAAGGCCTTAAAAGTCATGATTGTCATATTATCATGCAACAAAATTTACCTATAGCATTGTGGGGTGTTTTAGCGTAGGTGTGCTTTGTCATATTTGAATTGAGTTGGTTATTTAGAGAATTATATCTACAGGCCTGCACATAGATATGATTTATAGACTTTGGTCTCGAATTGTCATCATATCATGTCAAATGGAACACATCTTTCCCCATCCTTACTCGTCATCATGGTATTTTTAACAGCATGCTTGGAAAATGAGGCAAAGATTGTTGGATCTGTGCGTTATAGGTGAATGTATCACATTGAGAGGTATCAGTAAAACAATGTTGTGCGTTGTTTCACAATATAAAAATTCATGTGAGCTTATGTTAATATTTTATATGTCATGTATTAGGTATCTTGGTAAATTTAAATCATATGTAGATGAGAAAGCTCATATGGTAGGCTCCATAGCGGATACATGAATAATACATGAGTGTGCAACATTCTACTCGAGAAAAATTGAAGGAACTGAAACAAGATTTAATCATCCTTCTCGAAATTGGGATGATGTAGATAAGGAGACCACGCATGAAGATCCTAATTTTCTTAATATAGTTTGACAAAAAGCCATGAAATAAGGCTATCTTGATGAGAAATCCTGGTTACAAGCACATAAATTTTTATTATTTTACTGTCATTGATAGAATGTTTCTAACGGTAATAATTTGTCTATACATATTTTTTGACTAAATATTTGAAAATTTGTGTAATTTAGCTATCTCAACTTGTAGAAAATGTGAAATAGATGTGAGGAGAGAAAATTGCCAATGTCGACCTGCCCTGAACGAAGTCAAACATTTGGTACATGAAAAATTTATCGGATGGATTCAAACTTGTGTAAGTTTATATTTATGAGTTAATTTCATGTAATTTTAGCAAAGTCCATGAAGTAATTATCGATATAGTTTATTTTTAATGAATATGGCATCAAGAATAAAGTTCTTAATAAAATTACATGGTTGGCTCGTAATAGAGTAGTAATTGGATTTGTGTGTCGCACTAAAGAAAGTGATGCAGCACTAAAGATGTAAAATAGTGGGGGTATTAGTGACAGCCAAGACTAGAAGTTACACAAGTTTGAATGATGTAAATCCAATAACAAGAGAAGTAAAATATTATGGGATACTAGAGAAGGTTATTGAATTGAACTATTATGCCAAGTTCAATGTAGTGTTATTTAAGTGTGAATGGATCGATACCACAAATGATAGAAGAAAAACTGATGAGTTTGGGTTTACACATCTTAACTTTTCATGTTTTGTTCACATCAGTGAGGATCTGAAAGATGAACCATTCCTCTTTGCATCTCAAGCACATACCTTGTATTATGTACAAGATTATAAAGATAAATATTGACATGTCATGGTTCAAAGAAAACCAAGAAATTTGTTTGACATGGATGATCCTAATAAGGATACAACTTTTGGGTATGAAGCAGAGATGAATTTTGAAAGTTTATACATTACCACTCCTTTAGAAGAAGTGTTAGATGATAATGAAGAATATATCAATTTAGTTAAGACATATGTCATTGGTGTAACTGTTGAAGATACAATTTATATTAATGTTGGTTCTGATCACAATAGTGAGGAATCAATTAGATTATGTCACTAATAGAATAAGGTATGACTATATATATCATTTTACTATATATTACTTTAAAATGAGTTAATATCAATCATGGCCCTTAGTATGTCTCTATTTTATAGTGTTAAAATCTATATTTTTTAGGTATCCACCATGATATATATTATACTCTTTTGTGTGTGTCTTCTGTTATGTATATAGTAATGATATATTTGTTATTTTTCAGAATAAATTGAAAATTATCGAATCCCAGAAGACACATTGTCTACCATTAATAAGGGTTGTAAAGTTAATAAAAGTAAGTTAAGGATATAATATCTGACAAAATATCTTAGTGAAAAGGAATGTTTGATACATAATCCAGATGATATTCCAAGAGATTAGTGGAATGTCGTCTAATTTTTGTGCTTTTATAAAGGAATGGTTTTATAATTTTTTTGTTTAATATAAACTTTTTTTGTATGTAGAATATATATTAATTTTGTTTCACAAATAACAGAGCGTAATGAAAGAAATACTACGGTGCAAATGGAACAACCGATGTAATTCATTAGGAAGAAAAATCTATGCTATAAGGGTGGCTGGAATGTTACGTAAATTTTTTGAACTATAAGTAGTATTTTTGTTTCTAGTATTGTGATCAATAATATAATTCTTTTAAACATAATGATAGATGAAGGAGTTGGAGAGAAAGCTAGACCTAGTTGAAGTGTTTATAAGCTCAATAAGCGTAATGATGGGAGTTGGGTAGATCTTGAATCTGCATCTAAAGTTGTAAGGTAATATTCTATTGCTATCAAAGCTTTATGTCCATATATGTCATATTTGCAATTTGAATTATTTTATGTTATAGGAAAAATTCATGATATTATGTTGACTCAATCATTATATGGACGTCTTATTTCACCTAGAGACGCATTTTCACAAGCTATGGGTCTGAAACATCCTAGGCGAGACTGAGGAATGAATGGGATAAGGTCCAACCCCCACTACGATATTTGGATTACAAAGTAGCTATCAGCTAGGTGAAAGGATATCTCGAACAAATGTGCATATTGAGGCTTAGATCTTAGTGCACATCGCATGGATCTAAGGTGCAAGCTATCAACTAGCAAATGTATTTGTGTTTACGAGAATGATGCAAACATAAAATTCTTCTCACACAATTCTCAGGTGGTGATGATATGTTATGATGTATAAGGAATTTGTTATTTTCATAGTTAATAATTATGTTTATTTCTCACTATTAATTTTATTCATTTGCATGTCTTAATAGGATTTTCGAGCTCTCACAAGTTCGTGATCTTTCGTTCCAGGAGATTGAAGATATAACTTTTGTTAATGTGTTTTGAGACAATATCATTATTTGGTAATTGAATTATATTACGTTGAATGTAACATGAATTGAATTTAGGCAATATTTTAGAATTGTTTTCTATTTTGGGAATTCAATTTTATAGAAATCGATAGATTTTATATCTGTATCATAAATAATTTGTGAAACATGTATTAGTTTTAAAGATAATGGGATTTAAATAAAAAAAACAAGCAATTGGTAGGAACTCTACCGGTATAATTACAATTTTTCACCGATGGTTTGGAACTGCCGGCAAAAATGGAAACATTTACCGGTACTTTCAAACTGCCGCCATAAGTATGAATTTGTAGCTAAAAGCTATATATACAAAGCCGCCATTGTAAGTTTTCTTGTCTCTTCTTTGTAGGGGTTTAACCCCAGTTAAAAGTCACTACAAAACTATCGACAAAAACATTTTTTCTTGATGATTACTTCGGCGGTTGAAAAAACTACTGGGAAAGATTTTGTGACAATTGTTTAGGTGGCGGTTTAGAAATGCCGCACAACTTTTTACTAACCGCCTTTGTAGATTAGTTTTCTTCTAGCAATGGCACGAATATCCCACTCCTTGAGATGGTCTTTTTCTTCATCGGTGAATTTCCTCGGCAAAACATTCTTGCCTTTAGTGGCATAAGAAAGCATTACAAACTAATGAGGCTCGCATCTTCAACCTTCAAAGATTGAAGTCATTCTCCCATCAAATTTTTTAATATCATATTTTGCCACCATAATGACACGGCTCAAACAGAAACATAGCTCTGCTACCATTTATGATGGCCACAGCCACACGAATTTGGCAAATATGTAAAATATAAAGAAATAAAAATAATAAAATGTGAAACACATAATAAAAGACAAAAAACATTCACGAACTACAATCTCACAAACTCAAATATTGAACAAAGTAGAATCATAAAATATTCATAGTCCCCGCCCAAATATCTCATAACTAATATGATTTGGTACAATACAAAAGAGAGGAGGAGAAAGACAAAACCTGAAGGCACCTTTATTTATTGAAAAAGGACAAAACCTGAAGCCAACTTTTGTTTATTTATCAACGTTAGGATAAGAATCACACATTGAAACGCTTCTTAAACGTTTTGTATTATTTGGCTGCAAATATATAAGGTGCTTTTTAGAGATTTGCAACAACAATGATTAATTACGTCGTTCACTGTAAAATCTTTCTGGGAAATTAAGAAAGATATAAACACAAATTATCTTCTCAAAAAGGTTAAGATCCTATATATTTTAATTTGGAACTTCCCTATGATTCAAAGAAAAAAACGATCATTTATGACGAGATAACCAAAAAAAGAAATAATACTAAAGCTCAGTTATTTGAACTTCTTGCAGATCCAGTCAAATATGATTGAAATTTAAGCTCCCTTAATATTTGTAATCTAAACAGGAACTTAGGGAGACAATTAGCTAGCAGTTAATTCAGTCAGTCTTATTTAGAGAGCGATGATGAGGTTGAGGCGTCAGTGCATGGCGTTGGAGACCCATGTCTATGAAGAAGTTCACGTGCCAATGCCTGAAGATCACCTCCGCTGCTTGCTGATAAGGTGCCACTAGCCCCAAATTGGCGCTGATGTTCTATCGGGCGCTGTTGCACAAACCACGAGGGTTGCACCATGGGGTCGAAGAGCGACGAGAGGTCATATGTAGGTGGCATGGTAGCGGCGGAGGGAAGATCTGCAATCGAGAGCGGATGCGGAGTCATAAGAGTTGGTTGTGGGGGGGGCGGCTGTGGCGGAGATGGAAGCTCTAGTGTTGCTAGTTGTGCCTGCAAGTATGAGAGCTCAGCTTGTAAATTCACCACCTACAACATTGTCAATACAAATCTTTTAGTGATTTTCAAGAACAACAAGAAAAATATTACATGTAGTTATCTCTTGATCGCATCAATACTTGTTTCTTGATATTGTCATGAGGAGGATTTTATACGCACACATCTAATAAATACGCCACATTAGTAATGAGAAGAAGGAAATTTTTCTCACCATATACATAGACAATGTCAAGGATGAATTAGAATATAATGTCCTATGACTAATTTCACGGTTATTCCTATAAAATTTTCTTCCTAATTAATACTGGGAAAGGCAGAACATTTGCATTTCTTGTGTTAAATTATGAATATTTTGTACCTTCGATTGCATTTGTACGCATGGGCTGCATTTAAATAGACTGGAGAAGTGTATATATATAACTATAATTTTAGTACAATGTACTAAAATCTGAGCGAACTATCTACGCCCAGAATTATGAACAAGTGTATATATATATAATTATTAATTTTTTTAGAAACAAGCGAAATATGTTAACATCGACTAAATTTTTCTTAATTTTTTAGTTAACAAGCTGGGTATATATGGGTTTAAAATTGAGATTTACTTTGAGGAGAGGTATTACTACCAATTAGAATATCACTCAAACCACGATAAAATTTCAAGCACACTATTTAATGCAATGTCAAATAATTTATTTTGGTTTATACTTTTTAAGGTTTGGTTTAGACATATGAGAAATTGCTTGTGCACTATTCAAGAGGGAAGATAAATTAGAAGATGCATGGTAGGTGAGCTTGGATCTCGTAATTTATTTAATCCATAAACATATTATAGTTGTAATACACTGCTTTAGAATGATTATACGACATCGTGTTTCATTTTTCCAGGGAAACAGCTGAGCTATCTAGCTAAACTATCCAATGTCACGATAATCATCATTCTTCCTTAAATGTTTTGGTTATCATTGTACTATATAAACATTAAAAATTATGGTTCTGTAAATAAAATCTTAATAAAATTCATCATAAGATATTATAGCAGAAAAAGGAAATTTTCATTTTCCTTTATTCGTTTATTTATTAGATTAAATAATATAGAGTGACCAGACTACCCTTTAGAAGCTTCAAATTTGTTTGCGAATAATCCAAACAATTAGACGAATGGAAAGCATAGGATATATGATTATTGTCCCTAACCAAAAGCCTAATTTTGAAAACTAAAAATAATAATAAGACCCACCATTTTCCTTAACAACTGCAAAAATCAACAAAAATGCACAAGTAACCGCCGACCACATGATTCAGTAATCAAATTATATTAAAAAGAAACAATATTCTTGATTTCAGTAAAAGCACTTGAAACTGTCCCCTAAGAAGCTTTTATCAAAACTACATCACTTTTGTTTCTGATATTAATACTCTAGATTTATGTAAACTAGAAACCCTCTTCTGTACGTAAATCTACATTGCCTGCCTTTTTGTTGCAATGGCAAATTTTAATAAGTAAACTTTCTTCTATTTATAAACCTCTTCATTTATAATTTTTGTACACATTATAAAAGTAGTTGCGATAAAGGACTTAATTCCAAAACTGAAAAATGAAGAAAGTTTTCAAGCATTATAACTATTTTAAATGACAACTTTCTTGTAAATAATTATTGCATCCAATTTTATGAGATTATTCCAAACTCCTTATTATATGTCAAAAGCGATCCCGGCGGATTGATCCGAGACCTCCAAATTTATAATCTATTAAATTCATCTTCATCAAATGACTTATATAAAATGAAAAAAAAAAAGATACAGCAAAACGAAATAATTCGTACCCAAAAAGGAAAAAAATGTAATTAGAAATTGAATGAAGATCATGATCTTTATAAAAGTAAGAGCTAATTAGCAAAGTAAATTAACCTGTTGTTGAAGAGCGAAGATGTGAGCAACACAGCCGTAAACGGGATCTCGAAGCCGAGCCTGAGCCTCGTAACAAATAGTAACCACCGCATCAAGCCGCTTGTGGACCGGAATATGAAGGAGAAGTTTAGACACATTGCTAGCACCAAACACCTTGTGCACCGCTGCGAAATGTGCGGCCCCTTGCTCCGAGTCAAAATAGGGTGCAAATATACACCCTGGTACGCATTTCCTTCTTAAAAACTTGCAAGCCCCGCATGGACCCCCACTGCCACTACTACCACTACTTCCTCCACCACCACCACTACCTCCGCCGCTAGTACTAGGGTTTGCACTCATCTTGATCTCTTATTTTAGGGCAAATTAAGAGATGATTTAATAATGGAGAAATGAGAGAACTGGGAAAGTAGAGGTGAGGTGAGATGATGTCACATAATTAAACAAGGTAGGGTTTGGGGATGGAAAGGAGACGGAGAGCTTGAAAAAGGGAAGGTTAGGGTTTGGTGGAATTGTTTTTTTTTTGTTCTGAGTTTGTGGGTTGGATTGGGTATTTAATGGAAGGGTGTTTTGATTTGAAAAAGCGAAAGAGAAGAAGTCTTTAAAGCCACGCGATAGAGCAAAGCCTTAACACCTACATTTAGTTGCTTGCGTGAAGCAAACATGCGATTAGCCCTGTTTCTATTTGGTAAAATACCTCTCTCTCTCTCTCTCTCTCTCTCTCTCTCTCTCTCTCATTGGTATAGTTTTTTCTTTCGAAGCCCTCGTGAATTTTCCTACATAACTCCTTCCCCTCTCTCGTTCTCCTTCTCTAGATTAATATTAAATAGGATTGATGAAATTGATTTAAAATAAAATGAATTGACACAAATGATTAAGCCATGAGAAATTGTGAGTTCAACCCATCCTACACAGAATTTTAATAGAATTTTCAATTTTAAAAGAAAAATTGTTATAAATATAAATAATAGGTGAAGGGCTTTAAAAAGAGGAATAAAAGGATGGTTTTGGCAAAACGGAAAAGGAAAGGTGAGATTTTGAAGGTCGAAACGTGTCGAGGGAACTGTCAATTTTTTTGCCACACTGCGTGTATTAGGCTGCGTGGAGGGCAAAAGACGCCAACTCTCTTCTCTCTCTATCTCTATTTCTGTCTAAACGTTGAAAATGTTACAAGTCTCTCTCTTTTCCTCTGGATCGTTGGTAATAAAACAAAATGTCCTGAAAATGACAGAATAACTCCACCCCTTTTTACTTTCAACTAGTCAGACCCTTAATCACACAGATAATAGTTGAGAGAGAGAGAGAGAGAGATGCTTATGAAGTGGGTTCGGAAAGAAGAATTTTGTCTGATTGAATCATGAAGATGAATTGGTGTTAAGTTATTTACTTGATATAGAAAGAAAGAAAAGCAAGAAGATAACCATATAAGCAAAACACATTCACTAATTAAGAAGTATCTATGGAGATAGTTACAATCCTTAAATTGGTTGCGTTGATGATTACGATGTTGACATCAGTAATTAATGTGTAACTCACCATCCAAAATCAATCACCCACGTAAGCATATGTATCATACAGGAATAAACAGAGTTTTTCAAAATGAAAAAAAAAAGATAAATATATTATATATTTCTCCTCGTTTCGCTCTTTCTGTCTCCTTTCACAGTACATTACTTGCTCCATCGACGCCAACCGACCCCTCGTATATTGCCCTCTAATTATTTTTAATGAACGAGATAAATCCAGCTTAAGTGTGTTCCACTTTCTTCTGATTTTACCATTCTAAGTTTGAGAAATTGATATTTTATTTGAGATTTATCAGGAATTTTATCTTATATTGAAGAAGGGTGCGACTCGAGCTATATTGAGATTTATTAATTTGACAACATTGAGGTTTTCGCAATTCATAGTAAAACAATTCTAAATTAAAAAAATGAGCTTAAATAGATAGATGGGGCTTTATCCTATACAATTTTTGGAAATAAAATTGATTTATTGAAAATCTTTCTTTGTCCATAGGATTAGGGTATTTGTGAAGTCCAAACCGAAATCACATGAAGGCAAAGTGAAACTCTGACTAACTACACTATCAGAATTTTGATCGATTTATTGAAGAGGTTGACCAACGTATTTACCAAGAGAATATCCATACAAAAACCTACAAATATGACTCACTTAATACATGATTTACAATTATTACACAATTAAAAAATAATAATTTAACCAGATATCTCCTTGCCAATTGGTCATAAGAACCTTTTCAAACTCAAGATCAGACTAAACAAAATTGTTTCCATCTCCTCTCAAACAAAAGTTTTTAAAAAGTTTCAAAAGTAATTTTTAAAAATATTTTAAAAGCAAGACATAATAGCCTGTTATGAGCAACATCTCAATTGAAATTTTTCCAACCAAAATGAATCAATTTTCATAAAAAATTAAAACAATGAAGAGAGTCATTTTGTTCATCATAATATTCATTCCATTCCATGCCAAAGTAGGCCAATATTAATATCTTTTCATTAGGGAACCAATCAAAAAGGTCAAACAACAAAGTTCGGCGTTCAAAGTCCAAACGCGCTATTACCAATCTCTTCGCGCCACGTTAATGGAGGTGACTAGAATCGTAACGGCCGGGTAATTGCTGATGTTATACTGAGGTACCACGCGCCGTTCCACTTGAAAAAACAAGGTAACGTCCTATGCTCCGGTCCTCTCACTCCTCTCCCTATTTTGTTTTTTTAATTAAAAAAGAAAATGAGGAAAATATAAAATCTGATCGAAAATACAAAATTTAAGTTAGAAACATTTCGTAACGGCGCGTCACCGCGCCGTCCGGCTCTTGTCCGGTCCGTGTGCTGTGAAAAGGAGGCACTGACAGAAGCTTCAGTCCCACCAGATCATTGACGCGTGTTGTCTTTCGAATGTACTGTCCCGTTTTGATCACCGGTTGCTTACGTTCGCACTCTGTTCATGCATCTCTTGATGAACATTGTGACCAAATATGTACCAACTTTGTTCGGACTAGATATCTCACTGTTCTAAGGAAAATAAAAGATCATGTTGGTCAATCTCTTGAAGAAAATGAACATACAAGGTGTATTTGCACTATAAAATAAAACTTAAAATACAAAAAATCATAACTATTTTTTCTTCTTCATGTTTATTTCGAACTCATCGATATATTAAAACTAAACTCAACGATCTATATGAGATTAACATAACCCCTCATATTGAATTTTTCAACCTGAGTGGATTTCAATTTCTTCTAAGGTAATAGTTCTTATTATTTGGGTTATTAAAAATGTAATAGAGCTTTATACAATATTTATTAATTTGGTGGCTAGCTGGGTAGATGACTAAAGTGATAAGAAGATGACTAAAGTGATAAGGAGATGTTGATAAAAGAATTGTGTTAATTACTTGTTGTTTCATTAAGCTTAATTTAGAGAGTCATGATAATGCAAGAGGCATTGAAAACACCTCGCACGAGGTAACATCGAAAATCAATAAATTGACGGACTGACGCGATAAGTAAGTCCACTCTATTAGACGGGAGACACAATATAAATGGTCGAAGCTAAAAGCTAGATGCAGAATTAGACAAAGAGAAAGTATAAAATATTCTCCAAAAACTATCATGATCTTAGATTATATACGTAAGATCAAATCATCGAGAGGAGCATACTTAAATTCAAAAGTGAAATTTAAACTCAACAAAAAAAGTTAAACAAAGAATAGTTCATTCAATATGGACCGCCTCAAACAATCATTCTAGTCTCTAATGATAGTAAATATATATCAAGTAAACCTAACTTATGATTCATTATGAACACTTTATGAAAACTTACTAACTTTCGGCATCAAAGGCCCCTTAGCGGCAACACTCGGTATTGTTAGAGGTTTGTTAACCCCACTTTTCATTTTAGGTAATCCGTAGAACAGGACCGGATCACTAGAAATCTTGTGGGGAAAGCACACGGTTCACAGTTCGTCATCTCTTTGCGAGTCTCAGAGTAAAAAGTTTAAGGTACTCACTCACGTAATATTTTTTGTTACACTTGTCAAAAATTCTAAAAGACCACGGGAAAGATGATATCGCCCCCTCCGTGAATAAATCATGCACTTTATAGACACAGAGCCACCTTGGACTCCTCCACCATCACCGTACTTTCCATCTAAGATCTACAAAAAACGAATATTCACAAGCCCCAATTTTTATACTGATCGGTTCAAAGTAATTTTCCGTCCATTTTGATTCTGGAAGATTGCACGAAACCTCCAGGAGCCGCCACACGTTCCCTCGGGGGGTCGTCTACCTCCGCTGAAATTTCATAACTCCACTCGACCAAATCCCCCGACCACGCCCCTCCGTGCACCTGATCCACCGCCCATAAACTAAAAGACGCAATTGACTTGCCCAAGAGCCCATCCCGTGGTTAGGACCATGACATGCGCCCCTCGACGCACAACCCACGATCTCAACCTGCGCGCCAGCTCTCCCCCGGTTCTCGACCTGCACGTCGGATGACCAGAACTTTGGGCCTCATAACTTAGGCCGCGAAGCCTCATAGTGCCGCGAAGCCACTTCTGCATCTGTCAACTAATTATCTATCTACTTATTTATCTATTGATTATATTTGCATTTGATTCATGTAATTAACTTATCTTGTGATAATTAAGTTATGTCAATATTCCACAGAAAACATCAACATTCAATAGATCTCTACCAGATTGATCTTCGTCTGCCGTGAAATTCAGCCATGATTATACGACATCAAACTTCAGACATATCCACCGACTCGTAAGTTCCTCCCAGCTGTACATGCGTATCAAACAAGTACCTTACATTTGAGTTTCTTAACCTCAAGTACAATATTTTATTTGCTCAAAAGTGAATTGAGCAATTACATAAGTTTATTGTCTAATGTCCTTTTAAAGGGATCGATCGTTCAACAAATTAAATCAATCGTAGTGATCGACTTTATATCAATTGTACAGGTGATGTCAACTCAAAATTAAGCATATTTTATCATACTCTATAATTATCGTATAAATCATGATTATTATATCTTATAGTGTTTGGGTCGCCTATTTAATTATTCCTGTAGCCTGATGCTATTATCAATAGTATGGGTCTATCATCGATAACATAAAAAATGATCAACCATGTTTGATTTCTTCCTAATAATTTGCACATCATGTACTACAAGAAAAAGTTCTTTTAGCGACCAAACATTTATTTAGCCATGAAGTTAAATTCGTGGCTAATAGCCTCTTTAAGCAACTAAAATTTGTGTTGATCGCTAAAAACTCTGATTTTTCACCCGGGAAAGGAAAACAGGTGGCACGCCTTTTCTATAAGGATTTTGCCGACGAATAGAAAATTTCATCGACAAAGAGTAGGGTTTTAGATTTTGTGAAAAAATAATCAAATAATGACAAGAAAGGATGAAATGTAAAATCGCATAATAAGGATAGTGAAATTTGTAGCAGATATGAGTTTTCCTGCAAACAAACGCTATTCTAACCACAACAGCAACCCAAATAGTGAAAACAGAGAAGTTACAGCCTGAAACAATGAAGAAAAATAATCTTGATTACTCAAAAATGGTGAATTTCACCAAGAATAGTGAAATTACACCCTTATACCAAGATGTTCGAGAGCTTGGTCTCTCCTAAAATAACCAAACCCCCCCCCCCCNCCCCCCCCCCCCCAATTTTATTCAATCATCATGATTACAATATTGCATTTATCATGGGAGGAATATAAAAAAATTTCATACAAACATTTAATCGTATTAAAGATAAAATCAAACCATTAAATATTCATAACACTATAAGAATATCGAGAAGACATAGAAACGATTAATATCATTTCTGTTGATTAAGAAATTCTGATTTGGCAGGATCCAATTCTCTATCTCGCATTCTTCGTTCCTGAGATTTGTAGAGCTTTTAATTGATACTTACATCGACAAGCACTCGTTAGAATCAGAAGTATATATCTCAATGACCTATGTAGGAATTGAGTGTGAGCTCTCCAAATAACGATTAAAAGGGAAAACAAAATTTTTCTTTTCCCCTACCGTGAAATCGGCGGCAACTGTGTGTGGAGGAGAGAAAACTTTTTTCTGTTCTGATTAACACACTTAGAGTTGCAACCCTAAAGCTATCCCTTTTATATTTAATTATAGAATTTACTCATATACCCCTATATGTCAAAAACTGAAATTCCCCTAACCATATACACTTATATGTGATTTTCACTTCTTGCTCTGGAGCCAAAATTATGTCCAAATTCATCTATCTAAATTGATGAATTAATTTATCTCTATCAATTAATTAATTAATTTATTTTATTTACTAATTATCTAATAATTAGAAAATAATAAAATAAATAATTGAACATTAATTTTGGTCTTCACTATTATGGTGATAACACTCATTTCATATGGGCTCGAGAAGTGTACCTAGATTCAAAACACATTTTTGGTCCAACTGACGTCGTTCTTATTCTAGTCCGACATGAACAAAGCTATGTGGTTCAAATACCCGGCTAATTTATCTCCATAAATTCACAACTTATTTAATTACAACATCGTACGACTTCACTATAGGTTTGATGCTGAATGAACTCTGGATTCATGAGCACTACATTTTCTGTCACTGCAAATAAACATTTATATTTCATGGTTCACATAATATTTGATGATATTACACTTCGTCAATATCAGTAACAAGAATGGGATATAAAATTATCATTTTACCCATCTTATTATTATTTCCTTAACTCTTTAATTTACTGTGAATAAGAAAGACATATATGTGAACTGTCTCATACAATTCATCATGTCTTATTCAATGACTCATGTCATCGAGTACCAGACCTAGTTTATCTATGAATCACGCAACTGCAACATAATTGAATCACGCAACTGCAGCATAGTTGAATCACAGTCTTGAAAGTTGAGGTATTGTCCGACAATTCGAACTCACTCCTTTAGTGAATCAAATATCGCGAGTAACTAGGTCAAGTTCCTATTCACCTCAAGATGAAAGTAATTATGAAACTACCCTTTAAGGTGTAACAATTAGATTTAGAATTAGATAAACGGTTTTGCTCTAAACTAATTGGTTACTGGTCTATTCAACGTGTTCTATAACATGTTTAGGTCAACCGTCAGAGCTTTCACTCCCATGCCTTGAGACCGAAATCTTTTGGTTCAACCTAGCAATTATAATTGAATTCAATTGTTCAGTCAATCTTAAGACTGGGAATAACATTCTTAATAATCTCAGAAGAGTTTGTCTAGAGACCGCTCTGTCTTTTCTCTTTATTCATTGATAATAGTTCTAGGGCTTAAGTAAATTAGAAACACACTTTAATTAAAGAAAACTTTCATTTATTCATAAAACTCAGTGATACATAAATGTCTCAGAAAATATCTGTTTACTCATAAATAGTTATTACATCCTACTTTGTGTACATAATTCCAACAAACTCTCACTTGGACTTAAGTAGGCATCCACAATAGTGCATCCTCATGCCCTCTAGATGACCATCATAGACTTTACTGCTTAAAGACTTCGTGAATAGATCTGCCAAGTTGTTGACCATCGATATGTGTTTTACTTCAACATCTCAACGCTGAACAATCTATTTGATGAGGTGGTACTTCCACTATATGTGTTTGGATCTTTTGTGGCTCCTTAGTTCTTTCGATTTTACTAAAGCCCCACTGTTGTCATATTAAAGTGTCATGGGTTTGTCAGCATCTGGAACAACTTCTAGAGTCTTTAGGAATTTTCTAAGCCAGATAGCCTCCACATACTCAGCTTCCATGGTAAAATCATCAATGCAAGATTTCTTGATACTTCTCTATACCACTGCTCCACCATTCAAGATGAACACCGATCATGAAGTGGAACTCCTAGAATCCTTGTCATCTTGAAAATTGAAGTCGGTATGACCGTCATATTCAAGTTAGTACCTAAATACACGAGCGTATAGTTCCTCGTTCTCCTAAGATACTTGAGGATATACTTGATAGCATTCCAATGCTCGAGTCTATGAAAAGATTTGAAATGACTTACCACACCCACGATATAGCAAATATCTAGTCTAGTACAAAGCATTTCATACTTGAGACTCCCTACGGCTGAGGCACGACGAATCTTTCTCATGTCTTCCTATTCTTGAGGAGTCTTGGGAGACTACTCCTTGGAGAGACTGACTCGATGTCTAAAAAGTAATTATCCATTCTTAGAGACTTGCATACATAAGAGATCCATCACCTTGTTAATATAAGATCACTACAAGAAATAAAGGCTTTAGCGACCAACATTTTGGTCATTTTTGCTTCGTCAGTGAAAGTCTTTGGTGATGAAATACGGATCTCATCGTGTTAGCCTTTAGGGATGAAAAAAACTGGTCTCGGAAGGCTTTCGCGATAAAAATAAATATTGGTCCCGGAAGGTTTTTTGTGACCAAAATAACTCTGGTCGCAAAAGGCTCTCGTGATGAAAAAAAAAATTTTTCGTCAAAGGTTTTTCGTAACCAAAACAATTTTGTTCGCAAAAAGCTTTTTGCGGTCAATTTTTCTTTTCGTCATGAAATATTTTTGCGACAAAAAAAATCGTCACAAAAACCTTTTGCCACCAATTTTTGTCATGAAATGTTTTCGGCGACCAAATTTTACATTAAAAAATGTTGTAATGATAATTAATATCACCTGTAATAGTAATTAATAACATCAAAAGATTTATCAAAGCTGATATTTTTCTAAGAAATCCATATATATATATCATTAATATAGTAGTTCATTACAAAATCTCCGAATCATGATTGATTACAGAATTTTGTTCACAAATGTATCCAAAGAAAAATAAAGAAGAGAGTATTTAAAATTTGATGTTACAACTACAAAACTTAACAAATAATAGCTCATGTTTTTGTTGTTGAGTCATCATCAGGAGATGAAAAATCGTTTTGGCAAGCCCAAGCAAGTAAGCTTTGTAATTGGCTCTCCATCGACTTGATTTGTTTCTTTAATTCTATATTTTGAACTCCAACTCGACTCTTTTTCTTGGAAGATGTCGGTGGGGCTCCATGACCTAGACCTTTATTTCGCCTGAGGACTTATTCAACTATATCTTCTCCGGAGTGAGGTGTGACATCCTCAGTGATAGGCTCATATCGTAAAGCACACATGTGTTCTTGTGTAACATCACAATGAACCAAGCTTTAAATTAAAACTAACACTTTTATCTTTAGACAATGAGCATCAATCAGAAAGTATTCAAACATCATCATTAAGCACGTTCAGATACAAAGTGATAACCCCCAACACACATGCACTCATTGAAACTAACACCATTATCTTTAGACAATGAGCATCAATTCAGAAAATATTCAAAAATTATCTAACACGCTCAGATATAAAGTGATAACCCCCTCAAACACCCACTCACACACACATTGAAACTAACACNCTCACACACACACACACACTCACATACTTACACACATATTGAAACTAACACAATTATCAAGATAAGGAGCATCAACTCAGAAAATATTCAAAAATCATCTAGCACGCTCAAATACAAAGTGATAAACCCCCTTGCACACACACATTGAAACTTACACTATTATCAAGACAAGGAGCATCAATTCAGAAAATATTCAAAAATCATCCAACACGCTCAGACACAAGGTGCTAACTCCCTCTAACACACACACACACACATATTGAAATTAACATTATTATCGAGACAATGAGCATCAATTAAAAAATATTAAAAAATCATCTAACATGCTAAGCTACAAAGTGATAATCCTCACCCCCCCCCCCC